>JAANYP010004771.1:666931-829431 GCA_020465985.1 Centrapalus pauciflorus | reverse complement strand
AAAAGACGAAATTAAATGCTAAACAGAAGTCAAGTCTAACGGCCCAGTGGACAAAGCCTAGAGTAGAAAGAAATATAGATCGATTGATGATATCTTTTGTAACAAAATGAAAGGAATACAAAGACCATTTATATAAATGATGACATTTTAAAATGGCTTAAAGAAAATATGCATGCTACAACTGTTGGATCGTGTTCTAAAGTTACTACGACTACTTTATATAAAAGTCATGCGACAGAAACAACCAACCACTCACGTCCAAGTATTATTATTACTGTTACTATTACCAACATCAACATCATTATTATACAATGCATCTCTTTGTCCATCTTTACTTTCCAAATATTCAATAACTTTTTGGGACCATACATAGCCTTTAAATAAACTGAAATTATTATTGTTTTACTTTAAACATTTTAAAAAAAAAAAAAAAAAAACACACAATATATTCACACAATTTCGTGAATTTAAGGACAACCACCAAAATCTAGAATCATGTCTCCTCTATTAATCTTTTCCGTCAGACATCCCTCAGTCATACTGGAATTCCATCTCTTCCCTGATGTATGCTCCTATCACTTCTCCTCATACTTATCTCTCTTCCATACATACCCCCTTTCTCTATCTCTCTATAGACTATAGCCCCCCCTTAAACAAAGTAATAGGATATATATATATAGACTTTATCACTTTATTTTTATACTTTTCCTAGCAAAGTACTAAATAAAAATAAAAAATAAAAAGTTCTTAGATACTCTAATAACTATCATAATAATTACATCATTTACAAATTTTGATCAATTTGATACAACACAACATAATGGAATGGACAATTTGACAAAACAAAGAAATGTTGATTTCTTAACTGTTACAATTATTGATACTTAACTTCCATTATTATTAAATAAATATGATACAACTAAGATAATTATGCAACTATTTAGTTTAGTACCTACATTTTACGACTAAAACCCTCGTATGATTTTTACATCATTGTAAGTGGCGGCCTAAATAAAACCAGTGAAGTTTTTGAGAACGAAAAGTCAGAAAAGGTTTCAAGGCACATAAACAATCTCAAGCAAAAGGTCGTATACACAGACTGATACCTGACTTCCCAATTTTCATCGGTGCATCAATATCACCTGACTACTCTTACGCGCCACCACATAACTAAGCTTATCCCTTATAAAATGCTCATTAGAGTCGGGCTCGGTTTGGTCCCAGCCATATCACATGATTTATGTCTAAATTAATAATTCTCAGACACCTATTAGAATCTTCTATGTGCCCTCAAAAGGTAAGGGCTGTCTGGTCATGCTTGTACCACACTATTACTGGTAATGATCAGCTCAAACATCAACAACTAACTATTGATCATGTTACCTAGCTTCAGGAAACACATACCAGAAAACTGACACATGCCTCACCATCTGAAAAGCAGGAAACTAAAGATTTAACCTTTTTCATATGATAATAAGAATAACTTTTATAATATAAAGTAATATCAGACCAATGTGTAAGTAAATTCTCACTAAACAATCTATCAAAAATCAGGGTCCAAATGCATTTGATCTGAGGACTAAAGCTGGAACACAAAAATACAAAATACATATACTAATTTGGAAAAAGAAAATTAAAATACGTGAATTTGAAACTAAATACTAAACACATGTTGAGAAATAAAGCAGACACATCCATCCATTAGGGGGGGAAAAAGTATTGATGGATCACCACATTGGCTAGATCCATCAAACAAATTCACATGAAGCTTACTTGCTACTTTTAACACAGGTCCCGACTGATTTGAACCAATGCATAAGACTTCGGTGATCCTTCACATAAAGCCATGCTTGCAGGAAAGGAAATAGACTATCATTTATACCTCTCTCTTCAATGTAATCATGAAATGCATCCCTCATTCTTTCATCAAGGGCTCTGTAAGTTTGTACAAAAGAGTAATTAGTTAAACTATTTAATTACCAACTACGCCCATGATAAAGTAAATGTGAGAGGAGAACAAAGGTGCCCAAGATGGCACGATTGGGGGCAAGGCATTATTATGCCCACGAAAATGCTACCATAAAACAACATTACAGGAATGGCGATTATCTTTATATAACAACGAGCATAAGATGCAAACATACAAGGAAACTATTGCCTTGATAGGACACCATTTTTCCATGTGTAATTTGATTTATAATAGTTTACTTTACGTATAAGGGCATCAGTGTAACAGATTGTTACCAAACTCGATATGATAAAACTGGTTCTGCCCTTCCCTTGTATTTCATTGTTTCTATGCCCTTTGTTTTGGGCAGTTCAACCAAAGCATTGTATTTAACCAAGTTTAGTTTTCACATAGCAAGCATAAAACTAAGATATAGATTACATTGGTTAAGCCACAAATTCCTAGGTGATGTTACAAGCTATACAATTAAAGAGCATTAGAGGATGAGAATTCAAGATGAAAGTGCAAGTTTTTGCTTCTGAAATAATCTCATTCCAATAACGAAAACTGAATAAGCAGAGGTGTTTAGAGCATGTCCAAAAATTATATATCTAATATCTATGTGCTCTAAGGCTGTTTCTCATGTTTAAAATGAAAAATTGGCATTTTGTTACTTGAAGAATCCCACAAATAGACTACTTGACAGAAAATTAAAGGTATCATGAGACCCAGCAGAACACATATAATACAAATTTGAAGTCAAACTTTAACTTGAGATTAACATTACTGGATTGGAAGTCTACATAAAAGGTTTACGGGATTAGGGTTTATAATACCATGATCCAACAAGGGAACACTTAATTTAAAAGGTTTGCTCGAAGTCTCAAACTCTACACAAAAAGTTAACATTTTACTGGAACAACAGTGAATAATCCAACGAATCAAGCTAACACCTAACATAAAATGTTTACTCAAGCTCACACATAAGGTTTACTAAAACACAAACTAGAACAGTGAATAATCAAGATCACAATTTGTTAAGTTGTGGAGATTGATGATGCCAAATAAACTATTTGCCCAATAGCGTTTTCCGGTTTCAGCTTTTCCCTATATATATATATATATATATATATATATATATATATATATATATATATATATATATATATATATATATATATATATATATATATATATATATATATATATATATATATATATATATATGTATATATATATACATATATGTATATATATATATACATATATATATAATATACATACATATATATATATATACATACATATATATATATATATATACATATATATATATATATATATATATATATATATATATATATATATATATATATATATATATATATATATATATATATATATATATATATATATGTATATATATATATATATATATGCATCTCTATGTAATTATAAACCCTAATCCAAAGGTAGTAAAAAAGGCTTGCAAGTGCAGCTGTGAATGTAGATCATTCATGGATCCAACCATATATATTCTGTGTTTTTGTTTTCTTTCTGCATGTTTACTAATCCGCACGCCGTTTCCCAACACACTTAACACTTGTCGGTATCAAAAAACCACATTAAATACTATACACAAATATGAAAACAGATTCTTGTTGACATTTAAAATACATTAAGATCCGTCGTTGAAAACAGAAGAAGACAGAAACTAAACATAATTAGAAGAATGAATTTTTAGAAAACAAAGCAGGATGTCAACATCAAAGAAAAAGAAACAAGAAAGTAAAAGAAGAAGTAGAAAATGGTTAGGATTAAAGACCAAATTAGGATCCAAATGCCCTAAATGTATCAGCAAAAAATGGTATACACAAGGCACACCTAAGCCCCTAAAGAACCTCGAAGGCTCGAACCCAAGGAGTGTGCAATCCGCCTATTTGAGCCTCATGAACGTCCCTGATAGGAAATTACATAGTAGATTCAAGAAAGGGGTATATTAGGAATAATGTTAGTAGTTAGTTAGTAGGGCAATCTATAAATAAAGGGGAGAGGGGAGTGATGGGTATGACTGATATTGTTGGATTGTTGATAGGCTCTTAGCTTAGTTGGCTTTGAGAGAGGCTCCAACATTTCGGTTGTGAGAGAGGGGTTTCCCCTGGAATAATCATCTGATTGTGATTTCCATTCTGTTTCGTAATTGATTTCTGTAATTCATCTTCCCTCCTAGGATTCCAAATTCTAGTTACCTTTCATTCTTTAGATTAGCAATTTACCCCTACAATATGATGCAAATTCTTTGACAAAATCCTGATAAATGAAAATGCTGCAAAATGCAATTCTTTGACAGAATGCAAAACCCAGGAAAAAAATTGCGAACCAAACGCCCCCTAACTGTATGGCACTTTGGTCTGCAGACGCATGTTTGATTAGAAAAAACAAATTACAATATGACGAATGTCAGAACTCATCATTTGAATTTGGGTCTCAAATAATCCAAAAATTGAATAATATCGGAATCTGATGGAGTCAAAATATACATATATTTATATGTCAAAATTATATTTATCTGAATCGGATCTTATCATTAAAACTTCTATCTTTTGAATTTTAAAGATTAGCATATTAAAACTAACAGAAAGTAATAAAATAAAAAATGACAATGTTTTGAAGCGATTCCAAAACCCAAAATAACGTTCATGGTCAAGTTAAATTGCAACCAATGAGATGTGTGGTTTTTCTGTTTACATAAGAATTGAAAACACAAATACATATCGCTTGTCATCACCTTTACACAATACGTAATTCAAGTTACTTTTGTATATATATGTGTGTAGTTGGTTAAAATATTAATTATCGTATACACTTAATGTCGAAAACACAACTGAACTAGATTGTATTCAACGAGGATGTTTCTACATACTATCAATCTGTCAGTAATCAGAGATATTCTCGTTACTATTTATAGGTGCGGCAGTGGTATACTGGTATTCATCATGTTGTACCTATATGTAGCTAGACCTTTTTTTGGGGGGAAAGGAATGTGAAGGTCCTATACACACTGGAAGGTGCAAAAGAACTGTACAGGCCATGATCTTAGATTGTTAATAAGGTATACAAATCCGTTCATAACAAAGAAGCATGTAGTTCAGTCTATAGCTGAGACACTTTGTGATGAAGCAGCTGTTCGCTACCCCAGAAGTCAAATCACACACTCTTTGAAAGAAGCATTCCTGCTAGACAAAGTCATAAAGCTGATCCAAAAACTATAAACTACACCACGTATCCAAGGTGCAGAGAATGAAGTTAGGAGCAGCATTCCTGAAGAACCCCACAGTAAATTGGTCCATGAGACTACAACGATGAATTCGCACTTTAGAGAAGAGTTTGTTGGTTTCCTAGCCAATTTCTATGCAGTCAACAAGATTACGAGGTCATTTCTAGCAAACTTTTAACATTCTGTTTGAATAAATCATAGTGTAGATTGTAAAGCACAGAATAAAATTAGCAATAAAAAAATCATGAGATAACACACAGATAACCATGGCTGTGCTGACATTCGAAATTTAGAGCATAAAATGACGTACTCAAAACTAGGACCATTGTATTTGGATGGAACCTCAAGGAGCCCTGATGTTTCAAGCCTATGTCTTAGGGAAACGGAATGAATTCCCAAAGCATCTGGATACAAGCCGCACAGAAAATGCAAAACAAAGTCTTGCCCAGGTTTCGATATATCAGCATGAAGAAATAACTGATTGATCTCGTCGTCACCATCAATTTCAGCAGGATCCACTCCGGGGAGAATGTTAACCATCCGCATCACTGATATACTGATCTCCTCATCTCCATACATCCGCTTCAAAACCGGACCGCCACTGTCGAGTGCCCCTTTCATCACTGTAAATGGGGAAGGAGGACTCACCTTCTGCGAACAAATAAAATGTTGAAGATCATCCTAAGCACATATACATAAACCCCGTAAAACCCTACTCTTCCCAATAATATGCGGACAGTTACTCAAATCTTTATTGACTCAATAGTGCCTACCAGGTGCTCGACGTGATTCGGCAAGGAGAAATTATTCAAAATTTCAAACAAAACCGTCGTAAAACCCTACAGAAAGAGATTGACAGGGTAACGTACAGGGGGAGGAGCCATTTTGGATACTTCTGTGTAGTGTTCTTTAAGAGAACGGAGAATCATGGAGTTAACCACGGTTGAAGAGGAAGAGCTGCTGCTGGAGGAGTAGTGGTTGCGGAAAGATGCCTGCAACGGCGAGCGAAGAGCACCGGTGGCGCGGGCCATAGCTGATCTCCACATGGTTTCCTGTATATCGTTGATGAACGATATTGAGTTTAAAACCCTTCAGGACTAACCCTCGGGGAGAAAGCAAGTGAAAGTGGGGGAAAATAAAAAAGTTTTGTGTTTTTTAATCATATACAGAGAAGGAAAGCAAAAGAAAAGGAAAGAAAATATGTATGGTTTTCTTCTCAAATGTCTCCTCCCAAATGTGGGAAGAAAGTGTGGGAAAGAAAGTTTGTTCATGTAAATTACAAAGATACAAAGGCTTTTATTTTCTTTCCTCCCTCTTCAAAAACATGAAATTTTTTTCATTCATCTTTCTTTCCTCTTGATTCAAGAACACAAACACAAACGTTATTTTCTTTTCTCTTTCTTTCTTCCATGTTTCTTTCCTCCATTTTTCTTTCTATTCTCTTCTTTTCTAATTCGAGAACACAATGTAAAAGATAGATCAACAAACTGAAGTCTAGAGACTAAAACTGTGTTATACTAATTTCAAAGGACTGAAACTATATTATACATTTATCAAGGGGCTAAAACAGAATCAGGCATAAGTTGAGGGATTTTGTTTGTACTTTGCAGTTCACTACCAGTCGCTACAGAGAACCCTTGTTTACAAACAATTTTTCAATCTTCGTCGTCGTCTCGCCATTGATTTCTAGCTTCAAAACTATATCCATCCAGACTATCTATCGCCTCTTCTTCCTTTTTTTTTTTCCTAACCTAAACCCACCTACGTCTTGCACGCATTTGAGCAGAAAACTGCGTACATCGACCTTCGTTTGAGGTTTGTCTTCAATTGCGTTTCTTTCTTTTTTGAGTAAATTTATAATTTCAATTTGTCGAAAACAGCTTTTGGTTAAAATTCATCTTCACTTTCACAGGGATTAGCTATGAGTTTGAATTTATTAGGATTCTTGGGTATTTTATTATATAGCTGTATACTTGCACGCCAGATGTTCGTTCTTTTTGGTATTGTTGATGTTTAGCTAACATGTAAATTTGGGCAAATTTACTCTCTCTTTTTTAGCATTTTAAATGCACATCTTATCGACTTATCGGCAATTGAGCAACCTGCACCGTTTTGGGCCCAACGGTGATTGGTGGGTTAAAAAAACTGATTACTAGAAGTGTGGAGGTTTCATTTTTCTTGATTCTCTTGTAGTCTTGTTTTATCTCCCCCACCCCCAACAAACTATAAAATCTGTCCCAAGTGGAGGAAATGAGGAATAACTGTGGTTTAACTGTCATCGGTCTGATTATGATTTATGTCATTGGATGTTTGTTGAATGTGATTGTAATTATGTTCATTTGTTTCTGTTTGTCTTCAATTGATTTGAACTTCCAGTCGTTGAATGGCGTTGTTGTTCTTATTATTTGTCTTACTGTTTGTGATTAAAAAGAGAAGATGAATAGGCCGGCACCATATGCCAATGCAAGTGTCAACAGATATTCAGCTGCTTCTCAGATGCCACAAATGTCTGCACAGAGGATGCAACAAAATGCTCAAATAAATGATTTTCCTGGCCAACCACAATTTCCATCTCGAGCAGATGGGCGACAGCATTGGGATACAAACCCACAGATTGAATTAAATCCAATGTCCCCTCATTCGTATTCCCAAGGCAAGTATCCTTCAGTAACACTGCTTTAAAGTGAAACCATTAGCTGTGTAATATTGATACAACTGGCTATCATCTATTATCTCATTAACTTGTTGCATTCTCCAAGTGTGTTAACCTCAGTGTACATTAACCCTTTGTTGAGCCATGTTGATTGGATGTAGCTTCTAACAATCTGCAGAAAGGTTAACTTATTTAACTAATAGTTACTGATTAGACATTGGATGATCCAAAATGAATTTACCATGTGTGCAAAGTTTATATTACTCACAGGTAAAAATAATAACATCAAGAGATCTAGCTGTTTGTAAAAGTAGATACTGCTGGTGCTGTCGAACAACGATAGCTGTAAGAATGCTTGTGGATGCATTCTTGACAGAAATGATGAACTTAGCAAGATGGCAACGAGGATGTTTTCCGACGATTATATAAAATAATGTCCTGATGCTGTATATATTATACTGGTATACTACTGCTCATGTATGGCTAGTCACTGGCCACACAATGTCATACGGTCATACTCCATATAAATTGGGACATCTAGACTTGGAATTACAATTTGTTACTTAATTGTAACAATTTGTGTGTTAATTGTAGTTTGGGGTAGAATTTTACAGTGGCATTCCTGTAAAGATATTTGACACTTTCTTAGCAATTAGTTAAGCGCCACCAAATTGTTTCTATTGAAAATTTTAACAGATCCAACTATCGAATGGATTGGTGCCTTGTGTCACTGATGCTGTCTATCAAAAAACCAGTCGATATCGGTTTTACCAATCTACCATTAGGCTACCCAAGTCTGACATCATGATCGTGTAAGTATATTAGATACGTATAGATCAAACAATATATAAGAGTTGTAAGATGTTAAGAAGAAAACCATTAAAATAGCAATACAAGATTGCCAGATGAATAAATGATGGAATGGTTCATGTCTTTATGTTGATCATTCTGAATTAGATTGTCAATGAGTGATTTGGTGCATTGAGATTGCCAACTTTCTAGATCAAGTAATGTGAAACATGTTCTGGCAGAGTTCCCTACTCTACTTGTTTCCACAATTTCACATCTTTCTCTCATTATATGAAAGTCTACATTCATGGTCCAAATTAACAGTAAATCAGATGGACACCAAGATTACCTGGCGGTGTGACAATGAGATACGAAAGGCTTTTAGGGCCAAAACAGAACTTCACAGATTCTTATACGAGTGTAAGAATGTGAACTATGATCTTCATGTATTTGTTGTGCATTGTTTTTGTTGGTATCAGAGAGTTTCAGTTTACAGGACATGCACAAGTCATGTGATTATGAGCTCTTCTCAACTTTAGTTGTACCAAAGGTTGGTAAGACCACATCTTTTACCTCTCACAAGAAGGATGCTTGAGGAACTTATTGGCCAAACGAGGGGCAAGAGTTAGAAAGAATTAGAAATAAAACACATAACATAAGTTGTGAAACAGAGACTATGAATCGAACACAGGGAAAAATACCTTCAAGTTGGTTGGTATTGGAAATTGAAAAGTATAGCATTTCATTTATGAGATTACTTAACCTTATAAGAGTGGCTTAGCAATTGAGCCTTGGGATTATCCAAGTTGGGCCTGAGTTCCACTCTTTCAGGCTTCAACTCCTTGGAGCCCACTTGCCTTTTAAAAAAATTATGAGATCAGCTTGAGGAGTTATTCAATGTAGGTTGCAAGGAAACTGTAGGAAAGAGATTGATGACTCTTATGATGAAATTAACGTGCGTACATAGCTTTTTCTAAATAGTAGTTACAATCATAGTAGAATAGAGAGTATTTGGATAGGAGCACGTGGAGAAAATGTTGTTCATTTTTCCTTGTTCTTGTTGGGATTTTTAACCTCGACATAATCCAACTGTATAATAATGGGCTTTCTTTTTCTAATTGTTGATGTGTACCAGGACATAAAGGAAATGTAATCCAATCTCAAGGACAGATGATGAATCAAAAGGTTAATTATGAGAATCAAGCAAATACCGACCCAAGACATCAGTCTTATGAGCAAGACATGGAAATTGGCTACGAGGATAACAATCCTTCTGAATTAACTTTTGAAGGACTGGAGCAGAAATTCCAAGATGAGATCATGAAATTAATAAAAGAGCTAGGCAATGCTGAGGATGAAGAAAATGCTAGACACAAAGAGGTTAGTTGATTTAGTAATTTTGGATATGACGCCCTAAAATACATCTACACTCTGAAACTCCCTTAATGGCATATTTCCATATAATTCTAAAGATGGTAGAGATCTCAAGTAAGCACTCTTTCTACGAACTTTTTTTGAATTTGATTGCTCTTGGAGAAGTTTGTGGGAATCGCTTATCACAATATTAAACCATGTAAAGGTAATTCTGATTCGGACAGTAACAGAGTTTTTATGCTCTTTAGAGATTGATAGATATCAATACAAGATACCAAGAGAACCTCTCTTCACTTAGAGTCCAACATGCATCACAAATAGGAGAGTTCCTTCGCAAGGAATCACAGGCACGGTTACATCAGCATCAAGCTGCAATGACCACCCACCTGTCTGAAAGAGGCACAACTGGTCCCCGTGATTATGGTTGGGCGACGGCCCCAGAAGCACGTAGGCCCTATGGAACCATTCCAGACGACAACTACAGAGAACAGTCTCAGTATCATGGAGCCAAGAGAAGTCAAGGCTCTGAGGTAAGGGTTCCATACCCTCATGGGCGAGTTTATAACAATTCTGGTGGTCGTTACTAATGTCAAAAACTCAAAACTTGTTTGAACTTTCACCATCTGGTTACCTCTTACGACTTTGGGGTCTTTTTAGGGTTCACCCTTGAATGTATTGTCGACATTAAGTCTCGTACCCGTACATGGTTATGCAATGCATGGATGTCTTAATCTGATCTCGGGAGTAGTTTTTGGTTGTAGGTTTCTAGTTATTTTAAATTAGAATTATTAAAATGAGTGTATTTTTTCTGTCAACGTTGCAACTTAATTCTACCTGTCTTTGAATCAAGAAAATGCTCTGGTTGCAAAAAATGCAATGAAAAGCCAACTTAATTGTTAGTTCACACTCAGAATATTTGGCTTGCTGGATTAGTTTTTTATAAAATCATAGAATACTAATTTTCCAAAATTGTGGATCAAACTACTAATTAACATTTTCTTGTGGCTAAACCAGCACCAACAGGATTTTTGTTTTTGAGTTTCTCAATATATTTTTTTCAATGTTTTTTATTTCATAAAAGATATCCCACAGACTACTTTTTCAACTAGTTACTTGTTCGAGTTTCCAAAATAAACAACAAATGCACCACACTATATGTACCATAGCTGCATATCATATCACTTGCAGCAGAATACTATAGCACCACAAACTGTCGTTTTTATAAGCATTGATACTATTAAGACAGTCGCAATGTAACCATCCGGATTCCAGAGAAGAATTGACTAAATGTAGAGGGACTTACAACTTTCAATGCAAAAGATGCAAACCATATTAAAATTACAGCTCAAAAGTCAAAACTTTACCTTCTATGTTTTTACAGTACATAAAAAGATAAATAACATTATCATAAGATCAGAAGTAGTAGTATTCGTTCCTACCATACCATGTTCGGTGCTCTATGAGTTTTACAACTACAGAAAGCTATTGCTCCAAAAATGAGATTTATCATCCTAACTATCACAATACTTGGCAATAACACAATAGAAGAATGATTGCGTAATGTTGAAATAAAGGTGCCTTGTTCAATAGCTTTGCATCTCACCAATAAGTGGAGTTTAGGGGCGGTCCTGGCCACCCCTCAAATGGCATATATTCCACATGTTTAATTGAAGTTTCTCACTTCCTCCTGTTCTTGCTTTTAACTCTCAAAATCCTTCGGCCAGACTTGTCACCGCCACCAGATCCTAATGAAAAACTTCCTCCAGCATTGAACTCTGCACTACCAGATGCCTGAAAAGGATTCTGAGATGGTGGTTGGTTTGTCTGGCCACTACCAGACGCCTGAAAAGGATTCTGTGTCGGTGGTTGGTTCATCTGGCCACCAAATTGAAAAGGAACTGCGGATGCTGTAGAGGTGGCTGAACCAAACATGAATCCTGGTTTGCCAGCAGGAGTTTGACCAAATGCTGGGACTGATGAACTTGGCGTTTGTGTATTGTCCTCGGCCATACTGTCTTCCATACTCATCTGATCATTATTGCTAGGTGAAGCTGTCGCAGATCCAAATACAGGCGTCGAGTTTCCAAATACAGATTGAACTGGAGCGAAAGATGGATTTGTAGCACCAGCTGCAGTAAATGAAAACAAGGAAGACGATCCCGTGGAAGCCCCGGCACTAGAAGATCCAAACACGATAGGTGAACTGCTGGCTGAAGGCATAGATGCAGAAGATGCTCCAAAGGAAAACACTGTAGATGGAGAACCAAAAACAGAAGACTTGGGAGCCTGCCAATCAGAACCAAAAATGTTTGTGGTCGAGCTACTGGTGGAATTACAAGATTTGGTCTCTGATGCGGCAACAGAACCAAGACCGAAACTAGGTGTTGAACTAAAGGCAGAACTGAGTTTGTTAGAGGCAGAACTACTGGTGGAACTACCAAATTTTATCTCTGAAGAGGAAATAGCAGAACTAGAACTAAAACCAAAACTCGGCGTTGAACTAAAAGCAGGAGACGAGGAACCAAAAAGGGAACTCCCTGAAGTAGATGGGATCGCAGTAGTCCCAGATGCTACAGCGGTGGAGGAAGTGCCAAACTTGAACGGAGCCGTCTGTGTTAAAACAGTGGAAGCCTGTGTAATCCCAGAAGCTACAGAGGTGGAGGAAGTGCCAAACTTGAATGGACCCGTCCGTGTAAGAGCAGTGGAAGCCTGTATGTTTTCCTGAGAATGGTCTTTGGTGGGTGATGTACCCGCCGGAGAACTACTGAACCCAATTATGCCACCTCCAGTGCTTAATGTGGCAAATGATGTGCTGGCAAAAGGTGAGCTGGTATTAACGGATGCTGGTACCTTGTCTATTGTAGCACTAGTCTCTGAAGCTTGTGCCACCAAAACCGATGTTGATGAAGCAATTGCAGAACCAAAACTAAATGCGGGTGCAGATGCAGGAAAAACACTGCTGGATGCTGAAGTGGTGCTAATGATGGAGGGCAACGAAGCTGCAGTAGTGCCAGAGGAGAAAGCATGAAGCTTAGTTGTATTAGTAGCAGCTGGGAAAGGAGACGAGGAAACAAAAACAGGGGGGGTCAAAGCAGGAGTCCCATTGGTAATGCTTGAATTCTTGGTCGAGCCACCAAATGAAAAATTACCACTTGTTGATGCCATTGTCGGACTAGCGGAAGATGAAGATTCCAATTTTCCAACCATATTTAGAGACTTCTCACATTTGTCATCATCTTTATTGGATGCTGAAATTTGTACTTGATCGTTTTTCTTAACAGAATTAAACAGGCTGCACATCACCAAAAGATAAATAAGATAAATGAACATACAGTTCATCATACGAGCATCAAATAATTTCAATTTCTGCAAGCCCAGTTGAACACCAAGGCTGAACAACTAGTTCCCACCAGGCACCAGGCAAACAAGCAAATAAATCATACCTGGTTGAACCAAGTGGCTTTGCCACTGGACTAGTGCTTGCTTTGAATCCCGAAGGCTCGTTAGCAGACCCGAATGATTGAACCTCCTCGACATTTCTGGTGCTTGTGCCAAATGTTGGAAGAACACGGGGTTCCTTCGGTGGAACAATCCTATCCACAACCAAGGTCGATTGAGAGAGTGCAGCCAACTGATTGCTACTTGATGGAGGTGAGGTAGGGAGGTTAAACTTGATCTGCTTATTAACAGAACCACCAGGAGGTCCAGCCTGGGAATTTGGAGGAGATGTAGCATCATCACTTTTTTTAAACTCAGACATCCCTGGAATTTTGTAAACTTCAGCCAACGAAGGAGTTTGTACAACTTTGGTGGGTTCATTAGCAGAAACATCCTTGTTTCCAAACACAGATGTCCCTGATTTTTTATTTTCATCCAATGGGATAGAAACATGCCCATTAAGTTGGATGTCATCATCTAACTCCAGAGAATCCTTCACAAGACAACCATAGAAGTAAAATAGTGTAAGATATTAATAATAAAAATAATAATAATAATAATAATAATAATAATAATAATAATAATAATAATAAAATAAGAACAAGAATTGGAACAATCCAAACAAAACAGTAATTTCCATCTGACATTATGATTTGTAGAATGTTAAAATTTCAAAAGTAAAACAAGTAGGTTTAGCTTGCAGCTGTAAGAAAGTTGGGTGCTTTAAATCAAGTCACACCGAGTCTCTAAATCAAGTCACACCGAGTCTCGAAGAGTAACCAACAGGGGGTAACAGAAATAACAACATCATCCAATATAAAACCAAACTCAATTAAATTCGTTCACTGGAAGATGGTTATCAACCATCCAGGTAGAATCCTAATGTGCAAAATCAGAGGCAGGGATAATGAACAAGAGTTATTTCTAACTGGCACCTAATAAGAAACAATATTGACAACCACAATAACTTTCATACCCAGACAGTTTCCAATTGTTGGTAATATCTTTCTTTTTTGTTAATTCGCAGCTATGTAAGACACATAAACAGATGATACAACCTACCTCAGGCGCACTCATCTGAAAAGACCGCTTTTTCTGAGGCTCTGCTGTCAGCTTCAATGTGGAATCAGTGTTAGTTACAATAGGTGGATTCTCTCTTACTGGGGATGTCAAATTTCCATTCGAGTTCAGTACATTACGTGGAACAGCAAACTTCCTTGGGCCATTTTCTTCGACTCTGTCCTTGCTTTGGGAGGTTGACTCACGAACATCAGATAACCACACATGCTGACCCTCTGAATTTTTAATATCTTCAGAGCCTAACAGAAATTTTGGTGAGTCCACTTTCTCCAGCCTTCCAAGAGCCTGGCCATGGATAATATCTGGTGTCAATTTGGTGGGTGATTTTTCGTTCATTCCAGCAAGCCTGGATCCTGAAGATTTTTCCTTCGGGCTCAATCTTTCGAGTTGTTCCAATATTTTCGAAGCCATTTGAGTTGACTTAGTAGGAACAGATGCATAACCTAAACTATGCCTGCTCGTTACCCCATTTTCATCTACTGCCTTGGAGGTTTTTGGCTCTGGTTCATTCCTTAAAAGCAGTTTCTGACTTGCAGCACCTGGTTGTTGATAAGCACTTGAATGAAATTCACTTCTATTTTTTGAGAGAGAACTTCCTTGCATCAGAAGGTTAGCTTTCTGTCGAATTCTACGCACTGGTCCACCAGACTCAATATCATCTAGAACAGAACTCCTACGCTTTAGAGCCTGAAGCAAAATTTGAGAACTCAATAAGAAATTACATGTTACACAGAATCCGAGTTAAGCAGAAGTCAGCCCAGACCAACAAAACTGAATAACAGAACTCGAACACGCTATATTTGGTTCAGTTCTCGTTTATAAAGTTTTTAAAAAACCAATTATTGGTCTGGTCGATTCTGGAAACCAGACACAAACATACCTTTATTTAGAGAAATATAATTTTCCAAAATACAAACATGAATATTATAATATTTCTGAAAACTAGAGAACCACAAGTTTGTATTTCGTGCATGATCCAAAATGGGACCAAACTGGTCTAATTTTCGGTTCAGTTATGGTCCGGTCCGGTTTCAACCTGATACATGCCTCTATAAAAAAGCATGGTTTAAAATATATTTCATTCATATATAGGAATACCATTTTGCTTGATTCAATTGACCCTTCATGTTCCCACGAAGGCAGAGAGAAGGTACGTGATGGAGAACCCATACCATGACCATAGTCTGATTTGATACCCTGAAACCAAGTGAACATATAAAGATTCTACTTCAGAGACAATATGAAAATGGAAACCAAATCAAACAAGATTGATAGTTCATCTAACCTTTTGGCTTAAAGACGAAGTCTGACTTGATACCCCTGTGATACCCATACCATGACCATAGTCCGACTTGATACCCCTATGATACGGTGTTCGAGCCATGGTGTATATTGCTGATCTGCCTCGAGATCTCGGGGTTGTCTGACTATTTTCAAGGCCCTTGAAACCACCTGAAGTCCTAGGTGCAAGTGACGTGATGGGTGTTCTTGGGAGGATTGTTGTGTTATTAAGTAATCCCGAATCTTGTCTTGGTGCTTGGCTGCCCAGCCTAAGAGTCGAAGACAACACTTTGGAAGGCCTCGTCCCCATGTAAGCCTTTGCAAGCTCAGCAGGTGAAGCAACATCCTCTTCAAAGGCCTGATGACCGCGTAATTATTTAAAAAACACAGACAAATATACGAAGCATAGAAAACCTTTTTTGCAGAATAGTCAGAACACAACGATAACAAAAATAAACAAACACAGACAAGCACAGGCAAAAGCAAAAGCATACAACTCACTCTTGAATTGACAACAAGAGTTGAAGTAGAAGCATGAAGGTTCTCTCTCTCCTCCACATGCTTGTTCAATGGGCCGCTTGTGGATGCTTCAAGTTTCAAAAGATGAGATGTTTTAATGGGAAGCTTTGGCATATACCCTTCATCAACATCTGACTTGTTAGTTCTCGATCGCAGCAACGCTGTCAAGTGCTCAATTTCAGATCTGAAGTGGTATATAGCATTAGTAATGGCATATTTTGTTTACAAACACAAAGACAGACTTGTAAATGAATACAATCTACATGCTGAATTCTTTAAAAGACGAGCAATGCATGCTGCAATCGAAAATTTTACCTCTTAACACTATCATCTCAACAGCTCATTTTAGTGATTCTATGAAAAATGTCATGAGCGCTTGGTGACCGGGCCAAATAAATAACTAACCTAGTAAAAGTCTTCTGCTTCAGCATGTTCTCAAGCTCTAATATCTCAGTGGCAGCAGACATGCTAGCCAAATTCCCACCTTCATCGGTGCTCGGTTCTGATACTACAGTACAATCCTTTGATCCAGACAACAAAAAGAAAGTGAATTAAGATTAGCATGCACCAAAAAAGTAACTGGAAACAACAGAGCTAAACGAAATTAATCAGAGGAAAAAAAAGTTACCCGATGAAAAGTAACAACAGAAACTACTCACTCCTTACTTTTGAACCTTAGGTGCAAAGACTCCATGTACGGAACTACAGACTTACCAGACACAAACACATAAAAGTTACTTTTTCACCTTTGTTATTGGTAAATAGCCATACTCAAACCATATACTCCAAACTAGTTTACAAAATATATGTGCACTGAGCAACCAATTTGAGCAAAGTAAAAAAAGGATTGTGTCCAGAAAAAATTTTAAAACATGCACAAGGCTCAGTGCTACCTGCAATCGCAATGGAACATCACTTGCATGCTTCAGCCAAACATAAAGAAACTATTTCTTAGTTCTTACTGTCTATGACATCAGGAATCACATAAAGATAGACCTAAAACTCCAAATATTAATATGCATTTTGTGTAAACATTTCTACAAGAACGTGGACAGTGTGCAAATAGAAGGCTCTATGCTAATTATAAGCATTTTGCATAAATACTTCACATTGTTAATTGCTTTAAAAATGGGTTACAGAAATTTAGTATTGTAGTTGGTTTGGCAATGGCATCAAATTCAGAGGAGAGATTGTTCCAGATATTGTGATTTCACAATTACCATATAATAAACAATTTATACTCAGGAATTTGTATTAGCCTTGTTCACATAAAAATGAACATCCTTGAAGTAAAGCATACAATTGATATGATTAAGAAGAAATGAGATGCACACACCAATGAACAGTTTGTGTCGCATTGAATAAGCAAACTTACATTTGGACCTGCCTCCTGAAGTCCATTCGTTGGTCCTTCATTAATCTCTGGTCACAAGGAAACTTTTATGAGAAAAGTGGAAGGCATCAAAAAGAGATCAATTGGTTTGATTTAAAGAACATGAAATAGACACATCGTTGACTCCATGGAGGAAGAGGGAAAAATAGTATAGCACAACTGGTTCACTAACTTCACATTAGAGGAAAAGTCCTAAAGATTCTGTCATGTTACATTGGCCTGGGGTTGCAAAAAGCCTACCATTATGATATAATTGTCATTGGTTATCCACACATCAGCCTGTCTTGGATGATACAATAGATATACTTACAGACATTATCTGATAGATCTTATTAATAGTAATAACTATTTCATAGACTTACATAATGCAGTAGTTCGATTCAATGGCAATGAGATCCACATATTAAAATCATGAGTCTTGGTTTCAGTTAAAAATCCATGCAAGGATCGAACATGTATACTTAATCCAAGAAATCTCACAAGAGATTCTAAAATGCCCCAACCCCCCCTCCCCAAATGGTCCTTGCCATCACTACTGTTGGGTTCATTTTCTGTGAACAGTTCACAAAAACTGATTCATAATAAAAGAAATCATCTTGCAGGAATAAATAGAACACTCTACATCTATGCTTTGGAAAGCAGGGAGAAAATAACAAGAAACTTCAATAAAATCATATCCTCTGTAACTAGTAATTTTCTAGAAGTTCAACCACAAAATTCTAATAACGACAACTCACCCTCATGTATTATTGGTCGTCAGCATTGTCTTTTGATATAGATCTCATAAGCATAAAATGAGACACATCCACAACCTCTGCCCATGCAAAGTTATCAAAGAAGTTCATATCATAGTCTCTTAGACTATCTATTACATATAGTAGGAAGAATTTTTAGTAAATTGTACTTCTAAGAATTGTGCACATTCGAGAATTGTTATTTCATAACTGTCGATAACTGTCAACCAGACATATCCTAATGTCATTCT
Organism: Centrapalus pauciflorus; assembly: GCA_020465985.1. Taxonomy (NCBI): domain Eukaryota; kingdom Viridiplantae; phylum Streptophyta; class Magnoliopsida; order Asterales; family Asteraceae; genus Centrapalus; species Centrapalus pauciflorus. The sequence goes on along the minus strand of JAANYP010004771.1, from coordinate 810,694 downwards.
GACAAAGGTGCCATAACAAAGGAGAAATTTTGTAAAGATAACCATGCATCAGCATGACTATTTAGACTTTATACATATACATGCCAAAACCCATTTGATTGAAAATATATTTTCTAATCCAAATATCCTTTACCAGTCTATCAAAATTCATATACAAAAATAGCGTACAGAAGTACACAAACCAACAGTATTCTAATGAATTTATATGGATAGCTGACGTAGTGATGGCCTTTTCACTGGCCAAAATAACGTTTATCATCAAAAAAAATATCCAGAATATAGTCTATTTCTAAAATGTGTGCCCTGGGATTTAAAAGGCTGGTTTTTCTTAACCCAAATTAAACATAAGCAATTGCAAAATGAGGGAACAAGACAACCAGCCACATCAAGCTATAATAATGTGACTTTAAAGCCTAAAGGTACGTCCTTCTGTATGGAAAATGTATCAATAAGTTAATCCTGATCAAATACAAAAACAGCAATCAACCAAAACAACCCTAAACTCACACGATACCTCATCTAATTCCAACAACGATCATACGACAAAGTCTCTCTACATAACAGCTCCAAAATAAATTCAATCAAAAAAGCTGAAAAAGTAATCTAATTGGAACCAAAAAAAAAAAACGGAACCTGGCGGTCTTTGAGCAGGGATAGAAGGAAGCCGTTTACGAAAAACGCCGAAGAGCCTATCAGCCCCGGCGTATATGAGTCTCGACGCGGGGTCCACAAGTTTGCCGAAGAGGCTGGGTCTGTTGTTTCTGAGTGCGATAGGAGGCCGATCGTACGGCGTCGCCTGAGTACTACGCCTAATAGGCCTCTTCCGAAACTTCCCCCCGGCTCCCCCACTTTGGTAGGGAGCCACTCCATCGCCTGCCGTCGCCATGAGAGAAACTGGAGCTGTGGAAAGAGGGATTGCGTTGAGAGAGACACGAGAGAAATTTGGACGGTGTGGAGGGAGAGGGAGAGGAGTGGAAATTAGGGTTTTCTATCTCAACGCAGACTCCGGCAATAGCGTATTTGGATTTTTAACGGGGTTAAATGCAATGCATGTATTTTTTGGGAGAATTTCGTGTATACTTCCGTTGTTACGTGTATATCCTTGCAAAATTCATTATTATATGTCTATCTTTACAAACCTTTAAAACTTACTCATGTATTTAAATATCTAATTTATAATCACTAAATCATTTTAAAAATATCAAAAAACTATTTTTGTAATTAATTCAAGAGTAAATTACAAAAATGGTCCCTGTGGTTTAGTCGAAATAATAGATTTGGTCCCTGGTTTTTAAAAATTGCATAAATAGTCCCTCAAAACACTATTTACTTACAGAAATAGTCATTCTTTCTCTTAACCTTTTTAAATGACGATTTTACCCTTTTTCTCAATAAAATTTTAGTCCCTCATTTATGTAATTTATTTTCAGTTTTAGTCATTTTTATTAATTTTTAGATTTGTTTAAATTTTAAATGCTAATTTAAAAAATCAATTATTATATTAGTTATACATTTTTATTTTTTAAAATATATTTATTCTTTATTAAAAATTATACCATTTTATGTTTTTTTATATATTCAATTTAATTACTTAAAAATTTATTTTGTATTTCATTACATTAATATACTTTGATTTAGTTATATTTTTTTAAGAAAATATATAAACTAAGGGTTTTATTCATTTTCATTTAAATATCTTTTTTTCAATATGTTTGTATTCAAATTCAATATTTTTTTCATTTTCATTTTTTAATATTTTGTTATATTAATACGTTAACTTGAAATTTAAATTTTTTTAGTGTTTTATTCATTTTGTTTTAACTATTTCGTTACTGACTACATTTTGATTTAATTATAATTTCTAATAAAAATATATAAACTTAACGTTTATTTTTTTTAGTTAAATATTTTGTTACGTTAATACATTTCGGCTTAATTGTTATTTTCAATAATAAATATATAAACTAAACATGCGATTCATTTTTATCTTAAATATTTTGTAACGTTAATACATTTTGAGTTAACTGTATATGTAAACAATATAAACTTAACATAAACATTTATTTGTTTTGATCTAACGAGATGTATATATTTTGGATTGTATACTTTGTTTAGTTAGATACATTTTGGTTTGTATATTTCATAATTAAATCAAACATACAAATTTAATAAAATAATCAGAATAAATATAGAAAAATATTAATGTAACAAAATAATTTATAATAAAACGAATAAATCAGTAAAATGTATTACAATAAAAAATATTTAAATCAAAATGAACAAAATCCCAAAATAATTAGAATAAACGATAGGTTGAGTGCCACTATACGTAACAAAATAGTTAAATTAAATTGTCCCTAAGTTTATTTTTTGTCATAGAAATTATAATTAATTAAAAAATCTAATATAATTCTATAATTAGATGCAAACATATAAAAGATAAAAATGTGTAAATATTTTTACAAATAAAAGTAAGATAAATAAAACTTTAATTAGTAAATTGGATATATGAAAATGACGTAAAATAAATAAATATAAAGATAAAAATAATGATAAATTTAATAATAAAATAAATATATTTTAAAAAAATTATAATAATAATGAAAATTTTAAGTTAACATTTAATATTTAAACAAAAAGTAGAAATTTATGTTAAGGACTAAAACAAATAATAAATTAGATAGTTGAGGGACCAAATTTGTTATTGAGAAAAAGGAAAAACCGTCATTTAAAAAAAGTTAAGAGAAAGGGGGACCATTTTTGTAAGTAAATAGTGTTTTTAGGGACCATTTATGCAATTTTTAAAAACCAGAGATCAAATCTATAATTTTGACCAAACCACAGGGACCATTTTTGTGATTTACTCTTATTGCAATTAAAATTCTCTAAATACCCCCTCCACTTGTTGAATAGGTTACAAAATCAGAAATGAAATTGAAGGAATTGAAAAGTCTCCTTCATCATGGCTCCAAAGCTTTATGTCTCCCTTCACAGCTCCACAAAATCGTGATTTGCTCCACTCCACTTCAACTAGCGAAAATAATTCGTCATTGTCCCATATATCCTTTTTGCATTCAAGTATAAGTTTGACTACTTATTGGTTCATATCGAGCAAACTTAATTCCGGTGACTTCACGGAGGGAGTGAAGGGAAAGGGAACGGACCTCAACGCCGACAGCGATGGTGTTGATAACTCTGGTGGTTTGAAGTTGGAGAGTTGAATCGAATGCCTGGAGCTATGGATCCGATCTACAAGCATCTTGGTAGGAGGTTAGATCTGGGTTAAGCTCCGAGTTCGACATTAAGGACGATGTTCTATTGTGGGTTGAATTTGTGATGAGAATGCAGCCCATCAAATTCTCCCAAAATGCTTGAAATTCAAATTGGAGATGAGTGGTGCAAATCATGGTCTGATTGTCAATGTCTCAAAAAATCACAACTTTTCCTTTGAATGAATAGTGAAGGTTTAGAAGAAAATGGTAATTTAGGGATTTACATATGAATAAATTAAGAAAATGATATTTTATGTTTTTTAAAATAATTTAATAATTATAAATTAGATATTTGGATATATTAGTGAGTTTTAAAGTTTTGTAAGGATATATATGTAATAAGGAAATTTGTAAGGATATATATGTAATAATGAAGGTTTACAATGATATAAATGAAATTCTTCCTATATTTTTTAATTTCTTGATTATAACTTCCTATTTTAAATTTTATTAATTATAATAAGTTACTTTTAATTTTTTAGAATTATAGTCCTTAATTGATTATCGGGTCAATTTTAAAATAAAATAAACTTATAAATAGAAAAAGTGTGGATTAATTATTTTCGGAAAAGTCAATGGTATCATAAGAATTTTATACTGTGGATAAACCTAGAAATTTATATTTTAAAAAGCTTCGTATTATTTATTTATTTTTTAACGTTAAACTATTTTACTTCTACTCCTAAACTACTCATTTACCACAAGACTTACTTTCACCACCTAAATATCGACTTGCCTCCAAAGGAAGTCGAACCTGTGATCTGTCACTTATATATCTACACTCTTACCGTCAGGCAAAAGGTCCTTTGGTTTATCGTATTATTTATTGATATCTAAAAATTCTATTTTTTAAGCATATTGATCATTGAAGCAAAGGAGTGTCGGTAAAAATGGGAGGCGAATATTATTTTGGTTTAATTCGCAGGACACCCCTCAAAATTATTTATTTTACATAAAACGCCTTTCCACATCAATTTTGAATTCACATGATACAATATATGTTCGAAAGAAATGAAAGCATGTGTGCAAATGAAAATTAAGACTTAAACATGGTTTTCTAAATTTATTTTAAAGAATGAAAAGTTAAAGAGTACAAATGATTATTGTGGTTTGAAGATTTTTATGAATTTGATTATTAATTTTTTTTATTACACCAGAGGTATTAAAAACATAAGTTTTTTATTTAAATGGTCTCTCTGACTAACATTCGTTAATTTTTACCATTAGAAAGGAAGACATTTTTGTCTTTTTACTCATCATTGACCATTTATGAAATAAAATATATCATTAGAGACCATTCTTGAAATTTTCTAATAACCTTTTAAAATTATAAAAAACTTTTATAATTTATTTATTAAAGTTTATTTATTTGTATTATAATTGGTATGGGTTTTCTTAATTTTTACAAAAATTATTGATTTTTATTTTTATATTTCGTAAACTAAAATATCTACTTTTATATTTTTATTATGATTATTTAATTACAGTTATATACTATATGAGTATTTATTTACGATTACATAATATACAATTTTCATAACTTTAGTCATTTTTTTCATTTTTTATTATGATTTTGTTTTTATTTTTTAGCTTTGCATAAGACACAAAAAAAATTCAAGGACTTGATCACTCCAAAAAAACATGTGATTTAATCGATAAATTCATAAAAATCCATTTGATTTTTTCAATATCAACCTTTTTTATATTGTTTTTCGTCATTAAACGAGGAAATTTGTCCGCGCTTCGCGGCGGGGTTTAATGTCATACGAAAAATACTAAAATATATAAAGCTAACATATTAACATATATATTTGATATTTGAAGCAAAATGTTATGTTATTTCTATTAAATATATTACAATTTTTGAAATGATGCGTTATTGACTTTAAATACTACGTTCGATTCCAAAATTGTTCACACCACCATAATCAGAATATAACTTTCGATTCCAAAGTGTGTTGAAAAAGATTAAAAAAATATCAATGCCAATTAAAAAAATATGAAAAGGAATAAAAATCAACAAAATTTTTTATTTTAGTTGTTTTTTTAACTTTTTCACATCTATACAATTCTGTCCATTCGAAATTTGTTATACATCACAGCTTCATTTAGTAATAATCAACAACATCAATCAAAAATTAATTTATTAAGTAATTATTATTAATAATAACGAAAAAAAACCTATATAAAGTAACTTAAATTTTTTTTATTTTAAAATACCTGGTACAAATAAAAAGTGATCGCAATATAAAATAAAAATAGAAATACAGTTGCATAATTATTATTAAACATCAAAAAAATATTTATACAATATTTGTAAAAAGAATTTCATACACTCATGAACATAATAATCATTCATCAACATTAATCCTCTCACGTTATCTGTTTCATGTACATACAATTGACTTTGAAGTTTGGAGGAACTAAAAAAATCATATAAATAATACTCCATCCATCCCAAAATAATTGTCTACATTTGACATTTGAAGTAATTCTTTCTCAACCTTGATATTAAATATTTTTCTTTGTGTTATATAATATGTGATGCAAAATATATGAAAGGATTTGGTTTTAAAGGAATTTTCATGGGTATAATTTTCATCAAGTATTATATAACACAAACTAATATATTTGAGGTCAAAGTTGAAAAAAAAAACTTCAAAAGTCAAATGCGGACAATTATTTGAGACAGAGGGAGTAATACTTATACAATTGTATTTGAGGTGGTGTATAAAAAACAGGGTCATTATTATTCAAGCATTCGTGAAGAAAAAATGCATATTTTCTAAAAATATATTTAGGATATAAAATATTTAATTGTAAATTAGTTTAAAATATGTCAAAGTAATATTTTAAAATAAAAATATATTTGTTTTTAGCTCAACATGTAAAAAACCAATTAATATAATATTAATAACAATTTTCTTGAGATCAAAAGGGTTTGAACCCATGACCTCTCCCATCACAAACAACACTTCAACCAACCAAGCTACAAATCTTTTATTTAAAGTTTTACACAAAGTTGTATATATTAGTATTTTAGTGTTACTATTTCTATGAATAGCTTATGAATAGTAACATTCACTTTGGTAAATGTTATTATTATAATAACTAACTAAACTTTAACTTCAAGAAAATCGTTTCTCACTTTCTTCTTCTCTTGTTCCTCATTCCGATACAGGCCCGACCCTTGCCTATGGGCAGACTGGGCTTTAGCCCAGGGCATCAAAAAATCTGAAATTATTAGGGGCATCAAAGTTTAAGCTCATATAATCCATTAGTAGTTTCAATTAGGTTACCTGTTCCAACTTCAAGCATATACCATCGTTCGTTCCGTCAACCTAAATCCGTGAAGCGTGAAGTACAGCGGCGATTACAATTTACGAAGGCATCGTCGCATCGATTTTCATCCATTCTTTTGAACCGTCGAAGAAGATGGAGAGTCTTGCTTGGCAATTGATCGATTGCCTACTCGACTAGTATGGTCTGTGTTTGTTTTTTTTTTTTTTTGTTTAATAGTTGCGTAGAGCAAAGGGAAAAATGCGAGTCAGCGATTGGTGTGTATTCGTTAATTAGCTATTGGTCTGTGTTCGTAGGCATTAGTCGTCTCCAACCTTTGAAAGGGCAAGGGGAAAAGTGGAAAACAACCGAACAGAGCCACAGGGGTTAGTTTTGTGTTTCTTAAATCTTAAAAATTCTAAAATTTTGATTGTTTAGTTGTTTACCATTTACGAATCACCTTATTCAAAGTTTAGTTGGTTTATGCATTGTCTGATATGTACACACATATGTTTGATTTTAGAAGAGGAGTTGGATTCTTTGTGATTTAGTTGAATGGTTTGGACTTTGGATAATTTTCGATTACGTGATTGATCTATTGATTGGAATGTATGCACTTGTAATTAATTATGCTCTGGCAACTTAATTATACTCTAATGTCTCTGTTTTGGATAGTTTCTTGCTAGTATTTTAGAGGGGAAAAACAACCATTCTAGAAAATTAATAAAATGAGGTCCTTCTATTTCATATTCATTGTGAAACACAGAAATATCCTAAATGTTTGCGTAATTTGAATATTTCTTCTTCGAATTCAAACAACACGAACAAGTTTCTATATTTACAACCTATAAGTTAAATGATCCTAGTTTGTGTTCTAGAAACCCATGCTATCGAAGCCGGTTACATCTATTTTACAATGCACCTACTGATTGGAATGGTTGCTCCTGTTTTGTTGCTTCTGCTATCACATGTCCTCCATAATTGTGATATTTTTTATTTGTTTTTCTTTTTATTTAGGAGTACATTTCTTAATCAGTTTTTGTTTAGGAGTTTAAATTTTAACCTGTTTCAGTGTTTATATTTAGCAGTTTAAATTTTGATCTGAATCTATTTAGGAGTACAATTCAGCGTGGGATGATACGCTTAGCTTGACTAGGATCCAAACCCCTAAAATATTGGTGTGTGTTTTTGTTTAGGTATTTATACGAGGGATTTTTTCTATTGTTCGCCCTGGGCATTAAAAATCGTAGGATCGGCCCTGTTCCGATACAATCTTTTATCTCCTTCTTTCATCACAAACGATGTGCCATTGGTATCTACTACTTCATTACCATCGTTTTCTGCTTCATTGAGTTTTTAGCACTATCATGTTAATCCAAACAGGTTCTAGTCAATCAGATACATTATCAGTGTTGTGTTTATCCTTTGCGATTTCAACGGCAAGGATTTCATCCCCCTCCTGTCACTCCATCGATATGGTATAATTGATTTGATTCATATTTGATCTACTGTTGCTTTATCAACTAGTCGTCTTCTCTCCATGTCCTTGCTTTTTTTCAAAACCTTAGTCGAACACATTATTTATAATGTTTGATAATGATTCTGTAAGATATATTAGGCTTGTGTATGATATTGACTAAGGATATCGACATACTCACCTTGTTTTAGGGTTGTTGCTGTTTTATTATTTATGAGATCAATGTGTTCATGATTTTGTTGGGTTTGTTTATGATTTTGATTTAGGGGATCAATTTGTTCATAATTCCATAGGAGTTTGTAGTATTCATTAAATTTATTTACAATTATGTTAATTAATTAGAGTTTTAGATAAAGAACCCTTATTGATTAATGTTTGAATCAGTGTTTGCTTATCTAAATCTCATTTCTTGAATGTTTGTTTTTGTTTGATTTCGTTGAAAGAGCGATCATTGGAGTTAGAATTTTAGTTTAAGAAAGTGGTGGTCAAATCGAAAAAATCTTAAAAGTTTGAATGCTTTTTTTAATAATAAAAAAACACCATGTAATTGCCATGTCACCAAATTACCATGTAACAACATCCTTAATTCAATTAAATTCATAGATTTGTATCACCTTTGGCAGAAGTTGTCGTCTTCTCCATTAATGATGGTTTTGTGCAACAGATTATTTCTTGAATGCTAGTTGATGTTTGTAGACAAGTAATCCGTTTTTGGATTTTGAACTCTGCTTATAATCTTTTTATGTCTCCATTTGAATCCTAGTATCTTTATGTTTATTCTAAGTATTTGATTTCCATTCTTCTCAACAGGCCCGTCTTTTAGGGCGTGCGAGAAGGTCAACCGCACAGGGCCTCCGATTTTGTAGGGCCTCACAATCGTAAAAATGATCGGAGTATCAAACGAAGTGCTTTAAATATTAAGTTTTCATTAATCATTATTTCGTTTTAAGCATATTAAATACCATTTTAGAAGTCTAATTGAATATACAAACACATAAAACTTGTCATTCACGACATCCAATTTATATATTAAAACTCAGTTGCAAAATGAGTAATCTACTATTTAAATTTTTCGTAATTAAGGGCTTATATCGTATGCATGTGTACAAGGCCTCCAAAATCCATGGGACGGCCCTGCTTCTCAAAATAATGTCGTCGGTGTTGCAAGCTAAACCAATTGAAACCATTATTTTGAAAACCCTAATACCATCGTCGATGAATAAACAATCAACTATCGTTTCACCTTTTTTATACATCTCAATTTTTATATCTAAATCATACTTGAACTCAAATTCTTCAGCTATTAATGTCTATTTGATCAACATGTTTCTAGGAGGGTATCTTGGTTTTAATAACTATCTGAGATTCAAAAATCATATCAAACACCTAAGTTGTCACTAACTGTCTTTATTTAATAATTTTAAATTTTAATATTCATGTGCTCATGTGTAATTAATCTATTGGTGCATAGTATTCACAGAGTTATCTTATTCATAAGAGTTCTCATCCACACACGCACACACACACACACATATATGTATGTATGTATGTATAATGATGAGTTCAATGGAAAATCACATGCATCAAGAAACCTTAGAAAACCACATGCACATTGTCTCATGCATTTGTGCAACGTATCATACACATTTAGTGGTTAATCTTTTGATTTTAAAGAAAGTGGTTAAATCTTTTGATTTTAAGGAAAGTGGTTAAAGTGAGCTAAAGGGAAATTGTTAAATGCACTTAATGATCCTGTATGATGTGTTGATGGTCCTTGTGATGTATATTGGTTTTTTGATGCATGTAACCCCCTACATGTATATGCATGTATAGTATAGGAATGAGATCCATTGTGAATGCTTATATGTATTTTTCAATTGTTCATAATGTATCTCATTCCTATATTATACATACATACATATATAAGTGAAACAACGTATAACACTTACGGGGCGTTTGATATAGAGAATGAAAACAAAAAATAGAATTGCAAAGAAAAAAGAATTAGTCTGGAAAATTAGAATTGATTCATCTGTTTTGCATATATAGTAGATAATTTAACATAGAAAACCAACAGAGATCGAATTCTCTTATTTGGATGTTATAAATAAAGAAAAGAAATTAAGTTTATATAACCACTATTATCATATTATGTTTGTTAAACATGTTTTTGAAACTACAATATAAATCTGAGATATTTATGTTTGAACAATAATTGTTGAAACCACAACATAAATTTGAGATTACAACAGATCAATCAACAATTTTTGAATGAAAATTTCAAACTACTACATAACGTGAGAAATTTTGAAACAAATCAAACATTAAATTTTAACATATTTGAACCAAATAAAAAAGATAAATTTACAAGATAAAACATTCTTATTGTATATATAGAAACATCCAATCCAAAAGCCAATATAAATCAAAAGATTTCTACGATATAAATCTGAAACTACATGAGAGACCTTCAATTTCTATAAGATAAATATGAACATAAATAGAGAGAGACCTTTGATCGATCTAGAAGGTGAAACCAAGAAAGAATAGACGCCGAAGGTAAAGAGGTTGACGAAATAAAAAGAGACATTCGATAGATCTGGAAGGTGAAGAGACAGCTTGAGGGGAGTGGAGGAGAAGAAGTCGTCGAAGGTAGCAAGGACGCCGACGATGAAGTCGATTGGAGGAGCCGTCAAAGATGAAATTAAAGGTGAAGAAGTCGCAAGTAGAAAGTCTGTCGAGGATGAAATCAAGTGGTTTGTGTGATGTGTAAACGAGAGACAAACTAGGGTTTGTGGGGGAAGGGGTCTCTCTCCCATCTCATGTCTTCGTGTTTTCTATGTGATTTCCAAAAGAATTAAGGTTGCGTTTAGTTAACGAAAACTAACCATTTTTCAATTTCAGTTTTCAAGTTATAGTTTTTAGAAAAAAAACAAGGGTTTCTATGAAAAGTGAAAACTTGTTTAGATGATAAAGTTTTAGTTTTAAGAAAAATAAGATGTGTGATTATAAAATAAAAAAATAGGATAGGTGATAGAAAAGTAAGAGAGAGAAAGAGAGTATTATAAAGAAATATAGGACAGGTAATAGAAAAGTAAGAGAGAGAATATGAAAAGTGGTATATAGAATGTGAAATGAAAATTCATGAAATTGTTATTAAGTAAACAGGTTTTCATTTTTTTTTTGAAAAGTGAAATGAAAATTTTAGAAATTTCTGGTAACTAAACACACCCTAAGTTTTTCAATTTCCCCATTTCTTCATATATGCGAGAGAATTAAAAATAGAGAACATGAATTGTTTTATTTCTCATTAAATGATTATCAAACTTCAACAAACAAGAGAATTCCTTCTATTTCCATTTCTCTGATTTCATTTTCTCTATACCAAACGCAAGCTTAAGGAGTGTTTGCTATGGGCCTATGGCGTAATGAAAAGGTGAGATTCAATGGTGTAACACTTGAGTTGTGAATTGAAGTAGTGTATCTATAAATCTATTTATACATAAATATTAATAAATGAGTAAATAAATTGACATTTGTCGTTCTTTCCTTATACTACTTGACATAATCTTCTTTTGACATTCGACATTTATTTATTTATTTTTAAATTACATTGTAATAAAAACAACTTCTAAATTTAGAGGGTGTTTGGATTTGCGTTTGAAAAAGTGTTGTAGCGTTTTGGAAACTAATAATCAGATAATAGTTGTAACAAAAAGTGCTGACAGAAATGTAGTGTTTGGTTTATCTTCTGCTGTTTGCTATCATGAATATCAAATAATCAGTTTTTAAAGTGTTTGGATTTGCGTTTGAAAAAGTGTTATAGCATTTTGGAAACTAATAATCAGATAATAGATTTAACAAAAAGTGCTGACAGAAACGTAGTGTTTAATTTAGCTTCTGCTGTTTGCTATCATGAATATCAAATAATCAGTTTTTAAAATGTTTGGATTTGCGTTTTAACTTGTAAAATGACATTAAGCAAATAAGCTACATTTTTTAACTTATGAAAAAGTGTGGTAGGATTAACTCTAAACGCAAATAATCACTTATTAATGTATGGAATCCAAACACTTAGAACCAATTATCTGCGTTATTGTAACGTAATAAACTAATAATCTCGTTCATAACGCAAAACCAAACAACCTCTTAAAGGATGTTTGGATTTGCGTTTGAAAAATTGCTGTAGCGTTTTGTAAACTAATAACCAGATAATAGCTGTAACAAAAAGTGTTGTCATAAATGTAGTGTTTGGCTTAGCTTCTACTGTTTGCTATCATAATTATCAAATAATCAGTTTTTAAAGTGTTTGGATTTGCGTTTTTACTTGTAAAATGACAAAATAATCACTTATTAAGCAAATAAGCTACAATTTTTAACTTATGAAAAAGTGTGGTTGGACTAACGCTAAATGCAAATAATCACTAATGAACGTATGCAATCCAAACACTTTAAACAATTATTTGCGTTATTGTAACGTAGTAAGCTAATAATCACGTTCACAACGCAAAACCAAACACCCTCTTAGTATCATACAACCTAAAATTAAATTATTTAGACTCAGAATGTATGAAAATCTAAATGTTAAGAATATCATTATTATCATCTATTTGATAGCTAAAATACAATAATTAAAATAATTAAAAATTTAGTATTTATTATTATATAATTATAATACAAATTTAAGATATTTTTATTTACTAAAATCAACCCACAAGTAATATACTAGTTTAGTTATAATTAATTAATTCATTGTACTAGAAAGTAATAATAGTTGTAGTCCACTTTGAATTGAAATTTTCAAATATTATTTTATTGCAAATACAAATTTAAAGTTGTCTATTTAAATGAGTATGAATTAAATCTTGAAACATTTTTATAACAAAATATATTTTATGTATAAAAAATGTTATACAACATGTGTGTGTTTTTAAAATTTCGTTTGAAGGGGTTTGCATTTGTAATTCTAATTTGTGGGGGGCAATCCTTTTATTTTCCAAGTAGTAGGCCATCCTTTGATCAGCCTACATGTACAACACACAAAATTACTCCCTCACTTCAGTCGTCTGCCAGCAATAGACACCTCATCTTATTTTGACTCGTAGATCCTCCATCCAAAAAATCTCATTGGTAATCAAATTACGCTTTTAATTAACCAATCACTTTACACTACTACACACACAAACAACTCTAATCTAAATCTTTTGAGGATCCCCATTCCTTGTTTTCCATTCCATATATTCCTCTCCTCTTTTTATGTCTTTCTTTTTACATATTTCCCTGCAACAAATTACTAAAAACAATTTAAACTTTGCTTTGAAAAATATGGAAGTTGCAATTGCATATATATATATATATATATATATATATATATATATATATATATATATATATATATATATATATATATATATATATATATATATATATATATATATATATATATATATATATATATATATATATATATGACGGGAGGGAGATATCAACCTTCAATTTGTTGCAGAGGTCTGGCCAGCTTTGGTTGATCGATGATCAACTATGGTGGCAAGTGGCGAGCCTAGAATCTTGTCCAATGGCCCCAAGCACACTGCATGCTACTTCCATCAACTTTCCTGCAATACCAATTATCAGTTATTGACAACATATTAATTATTCATTAATTAAAAGATAACATCAGAGTTTGCTTGGTAAACTTCATGCCAAAACTACTACTATAATGTTATCCATCTTGAATTTTAATACCAAATCCATCCTTAAAGGAGTAATAAAATTCCCTAAAATGTTTAATTATTGTTTCAATACGTATATGCCATGAAAGCAACTTTATATCTTGTAAGTGTTCAATTACAACGACCAACCATCACTTTACTTATATATAATTACGTACAGATATTGACAATCTAACTATAAAATATAGAGTGGGCATTGGGTATTTGGATATATATACACACACACAATAAACAATTATTTGTAGTTTAATACTTTAATTACTCTATGAATTTAACAGTTTTATTCATCTTCTGTGTTTAATATCAACCATCTAAATTTGCTCATGTAATTATGACCCACTTAGGGATGGATTAACCGAATAAGGATACTTAAGAAAGTTTTTAATTTACAACATTATAATTATATCGTGTATATATATATATTTAGAAAAAGAAGAAGAAGCAAACTTCTTATTTTAAACTCCACCAAAGAAGCAAACTTTGAGAAAAAGCATTACAAAACAGAGAAACCTTCCAAAAATACACCCCACGGCCCACACCACACCCACCAAAATTGAGAAAAAACTTTAACCTAACAAACAAGATAGTTATATCGTATATTTTATGATAATAAATAATAATAACATGATTAATTGATACAAAAAGGAAAAATCAAAAGAGGTAGTGACAAAATATAATATTTGGTAAGATTGACTGACAGCCCGGAATTAGAAGATGTCAACATGTCCAATACATCCAAAAAAATAAGCAAATAAAATAATAAAGATTTTATAAAATATTGTTGTGGACTTAAACATTTTGCACCAACTATGCATGCTTTTATATGCAAGTAGACGCACGATGTGATAAATTTAACACATGGTACAAGATGCACGATGCACCGTAGGAGCAATTGCTACCGACAGTTGGACGCATGCCAAGCATTCAATGATATGGACCCCCTAACTGCCCTCTACAAATATTCCTACATCAATTATATACTTATATATAGTTTATAAGTTTATTTAACAATAATAATCATTTATAAGTATATATATTAACCTTCTTCCCCTGCTGCTAAGTTATACTGTACAACTACCAAAGCCAACATTATTCTCTTAAACAAATCCTATTAATTTACCTCCGAATCATCAAACATGTCATTTTACTAATATATAAATTTTTTTATTAAGAAATAAACAAACAACCTTTAACTATCTTCATCTTTCGACTGAAATTCAACAGATGCTAAACGTGCCTTTATAAAGATTTACCCTCTTGTCAAATTTTCCTTAGACATTTGTTTGTTTGTTTTTATCTTGTATTCAATAACAAATGGATTTTTTGGGCGTGATATCGAAATATAATTGACAAGAAAAAGTCTATGATTTATTTCATTGATTTGGATGGAGACATGGCAAGCCAGTCTATATTCTTTAAAATATCCTCGTAACATAAATATCAAATTGTTACATTTTGAGATCTAATTAATAACCTGTATAACTTAAGACAATTTTACCACATCAATTAAATTCGAGTGCGCAATCATATGTAATATTATATTATATATTATAATAAATAAACGATGATAATTGGATGGTAAGAGAGAGGGGCCATTGTAAATTAAAACTTTATAAGATGCGTCACTCAACATAATGACAATCTGTCCTTGTTGACTTTTCTGAATTGACTCACCGACAACCCAAATTAACCACTCTTCTTGCCTAGTTGGCTCATTGCCTCTACTCTTGCACGACTATCCGACTTTTATATATATACATGACTTACGTTCAAATAAGCTACCGTTCTTAAAAAAGATTTTTTTTAACAATTTTACGGTTAGAATTAGTCTATTATTTAAAAATAATTGAAACTAGTTTATAACCCACGTATTACGTGAGTATTTTTATTAAATTTATTTATATAAAATGTATATGAGTAAAAATAAAAACATACAAAAATAATAATTGTGTTTGTTTTTTATTATTTACAATTTAAAAATAGAGTATATTTATCTTTTTTAAAATATTAAATTGTATTTATCTTTTATTTTTATAAGTTGTAATTATATTTTTGGTGAACGTAGAGGTGACACGTGACATTTGATGTTTTCCTTTATTATACATAATAATAATAATTTTCACAACTAATTCAAATTATTACATTTGGATCTAATTATGATTATTATGGATAATAATGATAGATATTTATTTTAGGTAAACATTAATTTTAAATGTTACAAAATCTAATTCATTACTAATTACTTAATGAAAAAAATAAAGTCAAAATTTAATGCAATTAAGTTAATGTGTTAAATTTGGAAAAAGATGTGGAAAAATAAAATTTTCTTGTATTGTAGAAGTGACATGTAACATGAATTGTTTTGTTTTATTATAATATATAGGCTAATACATGGGTTGATTCAGAAAATACATATTTTTTTATATTTAAATAAATTATTATAAAATTTATATATAATTAAATTAAAAAAAATTGAAAGCTAGTTAAATTAAAGATAAAAAATACTTAGTTGTTTGATATTAATTAAAAAAATATTATTATATTGTATTATTAAAAACAGAAAATATGTGTGTGCAAAAAATATTTCTTTTATTTTTATTAACTTCAAATATGAAATATCAATGTAAGAAACAAAAAACTTCAATTATGTGAATGTGTATATATTTTGAAAATGATAAAATATAAAAATAGAATATCTGAAAATCAACAATAAAAATTTATCATATTCACAATTGAAGTTTTATCAATTAAATTTTAAATTTTGTTAGCAAAATAATTAACAAAAATTTTAACTTTATTTACTACACTTCTACATTGAAATTCAAATTTTTTCATTTGAATTTAACTATGATCATTAAGGATAACAATGACACATATTTATTTTTGGTAAATATCAATTCATTAATGAAAAAATTAAAATTAAAATTTAATGTAATTAAGGTAATGTAGTAAATTTGAAAAATGAATTAAAAAAATGGCATAGGTATAATTATTGATTTTAATTAAGGGTATAAGAGACATTTCATAAATAATTATGAGTTGTCATTAATCTGGACCATTGATTTCTTTTCATCCAATGGTCCAGAAACTTCAAGTGATTTTCTTATTATATATAGTATAGATAACAAAAAAACAACATTAATAATAATTATTAGATAACTAAGAATAAAATGATCGTTTAAAAAGATCAAAAGACAACATTTGTAACAAAATTTTATCAGGACTTTTGTTAAAAATTAATAGTTAATTTTTTGGTAACATTGTAGATTTTAGAAAACCAAAATTCCCCGGCTAACAAACCAAGGTTGTTTCCGGCAAGTTTTAAAGTAAATTCAATGCAAGAAGGTAGTTGGACGTACCTCTGCGAGTTTTGGGTACAAAATCAATGGTTTTTGTACTCTCCTCTTTCTTCAAATCTGTCTCCGCCGGCGGTGTCGGGAATAAAACTCCGTCAATCCCCTGAACCGATATTCTTCCGTCAGTGTAAAGATCCGGATCGAATAAGTAAGCCGTTTCCTCGCCGTCTCCAAACTTCACTGACCCATCAGCCTCCTGGGCTACCACCTTATGCGGCACGTGAAGCGTGTCATACTGAATCTTTCCGAATCTTCTTACAGCATTGTACATACTCTCTTCCGTTTGGTACTCCGGTACGATATGGTAATACATGATTTTCTCCGGCGAACCAGGATCAGCCAGTTGGTCGGTGGTCAACTTCGCCATCGCTTCGTCGTTTGGCGCCAACACCGTCAGTACGTATCCCTCCGACACTAATCTCCCCATTTCCGTTGCCAAATTTGTCAAGTTCACCAAAATGTCAGCCATCTCATTGTACCTAAATATCAGATCGAATCAGGGACTTTTGATGATACATAATTGAGTTGTTATGTAAATGGTAGTGCGTAATTTACCCGCCGTATTGTACAAGTGTCTGAATGAAGTCCTTGACTTGTCTCTCGCCGTCGAAATGGTGGTGGGGGCCTCCAGGTCCGGGGGCAGGAGCCGGTGCCAACGACGGACCAGGCGCCATGGCGTAATAAATAGGAAGATCAGGGGATGAACCAACGGGAACGGGCGGTGCAGGTTTTTTCAATCTGTTCGTCCTAGGGTCCACCTCCGGTGCTCCCTCCGGTTTAACGGCAGAAATAGCACGCAAGCTCCGGCGAGTATTGAAATCCTGTTGTACGGATTTCGGGATCAACAGACGACCAATCCCGTGGATGATTCCGTCGTTGCGAACGACGTCATCGGCACGAATTACCTCTGCAGAACCTACAAATTTGACAGAGTTCGAATTGGAAATATGCAAGGGGTCGTCGGATAAAGTATGGTGCCATTTAGTTTCGTTGGGCCACAGGGAGACACCAAGTCGAGTAGGGACGATGTGGTGGAGGAGGAGCGTTTGAAGTGATCGGAGATTCCGTGGTTCAAGCAGGAACCGCTTGAACTCCGGGTCGAGCTCACGTTCCAAAGCTTCATTTCTCGGTGCAAAAATGGTAATGTTGTGAACGGCGACGGATTCTTCGAGCGTTTGCAACAGGAGCGCCTTCTCTACGAGCTCCGCCAGCTCGGTATAACGGGAATCAAGCAGCGCGACAAGGACGGAATTCGAATTGATCTGGGTGGTGGATTTCCCAGGCAGTGCAACGACGGCGGCGGTGGCGAATTGGTTCAGCAACGGTAGAAGGAAGAAGAGAGTGAGATAGTTTTGTGCCGACGCCATTGATCTGCTGCTGGAGAAGTGTCGGCAATTATGGCGGGTCGATGTTGGGTTCTCGAAGTGCGAGATGTGTGTATTTGTGTTTTTTTTTTAATATATATTGATGATGGTTTGGTTTTATTGACCCGTACGGTGGTTGAGAACAGTGACCGGGGTTAAAAACGTCGTCGGTGGTTACGTGGTCATTCATGTGTTGTCAAATAATCCTAACCAAGCGAACACTTAAAAGTGAAACCAAATTCATGAGATGCAAGTAAAACTTTGATTGCTTGTCTCTAAAAGATATCATCATATTTATTACGAATTTATGATTTAGATTGAAATATATCCTGCTTTTAATGATTTTAGTTTTGTGTTTGTAGCATTTTATTTTGATTATTCAAAAACAATTAGGTTTTACAAAGAGAAAATTACGTATAAACCTTCAAGTTAGATTATTTTTCCGATTATCCAATCGTTTCTCATTACACAACCAACTAAGATTCATCAAATTTGGGGTTTTTTTAACATTTGTGACTTGTAATCGAATTAGTCGGTTGCAACTTGTTGACGTGAAAACTTTGTTTATTTTTCAAAATTATTTTTATTATCATTAGCCACCTATCCGATGATTCTTACCTATCCAGCCAACCCATGTCCGGCCATTTCATCTTCTCCGGTGAACATCACCATCCGATGAATCCTTCTTCATGAATCAATATTCGCTAAAGCACAAACACTAACCCAATTCGAATTGATGAACATAAATAATGGATTCACCAAACACAAACACAAACAATGAAACTCAACAGCAAACATAAACACAAACAATGGAATACAAGCCTGGATCCTTAATTGATAAACACAAAACCAAACCTTATTAAAACTCAAAAATCAGAGGTGGATCTCATTGAAATAGAAAAACAAGAAGAACCTACGAAAACAAACTCAAAATCATAACTAGAACACGAGAATACACATGCATATGGAATATCATCTAAAATCAAAACATATCTCGAAGAACAAACCCAGAAGTCGTGGCCAAATCTGAAAGATAGAGAAAGTGCTTGGCTAAGCCTTCGTCGGAGATTAGTCGTAATCGTCGAAAATTAGGCGGAGCAGGAGCCTTCATTGGAGATTAGTCAGAGATACAAAAAGCTTCGTTCATATAACTAAGCTGTTAAAATCATCCAGATTCCATGTAAAACTTTTTTTTTTTTTTTCCTTTGTATTTTAATTGTTTTTTATCTTAAATTTTTAGAAATAATTTTAATGTATGTGAACTCAACGAATTAATGTATCATCAACGCCACATTGGTAAATGACAGTTGTTATCGATTACTATTTACAAAACCCCAATGTCTACGATAATTGTCGATTGCAAGTTTTTTGTGCGATAAAAATTAGATAGAGTTTCTAATCGTAAAAATGATTTACATAGAGTTTTTTACACAAATTTCCCTTTTATAAATCACATAAATATTAATTTATTTCTACCGTTATTTACATCGTTGCAATTAATTTTACACTTCTTGGACATTGGAATACTCACGGGGTTAAGTATCATCTTAATCATTTAACATTTAAATTCTTTTCGATTTAGCCATTAAACAATTTTTTATCACGACCTAGCCACTAAAGTATTTTTTTACATACATTTTTAACCACTTAACATTTTTTTTATTGATTTAACAACTGGAAATTATTTTGATTTGCCACTAAACTACCATATTTTGTATCGATTTAGCCATTATCTTTATTCATTTTCTCCAGAGTAGATCAATAAACTAAATTTTAATTACTAAATCCAAAAAATAGTTTAGCGACTAAATGAAACAAATCTGAAAGTTAGATGATGGTCAAAATGGTACTTAACTCATAACCATGGGCTTATCATTAGGGTGTTATTCGGGCTGGTTAAATGGGTATCGGGTTTGAGTGTGTGTATTTTCTGACCGAACCCAACCCAAATAAAGATACGGGTTAATCGGTTTCAAGTTAAATAGGTATCGGTTTAGGTCTGTGTTAAACGGGTTATTCAATTTTAGTATAGAAATGAAATCATTTACAAAGTAGTTTAAACTAGGGATGTGTGGAATGACCGAATAACCGAACCGAAACCAGAACCGAACCAGAACCGGAACCGATTGGAACCGATTTATAGTATTCGGTTCGGTTATCGGTTCTTATAATCTTCAATATTCGGTTCTCGGTTATTCGGTTATTGGTTCTGCGGGTATCGGTTTTATCGGTTATAGAACCGATTATTTGAAAAGCTCATAATATGCAAATTAAGAAATGATTTAAAAGCCCACAATGTGAAAACCAAAAAAATCATTTGTTGGAACAATATTTTTAGGATGGTGAAACTACAAAATTTATATGAAAACATCATGATCGACACTTCTCTTATTATATTTTCATGTTTATTTGTTTATATCGTGTTATAATAGATAGAATTATATACATTTTTTAATTTTCGGTTCTAATCGGTTCCGTACCCGAAATACCCGTACCATAACCGAACCGGAACCGAAACCGCATTATAATTATTGGTTCGGTTATCGGTTCTTACAATCTTTAATATTCGGTTTCGGTTAAATCGGTTCCGGTTCGGTTCGGTCCGGTTCCGGAACCGTTTACATCCCTAGTTTAAACGGGTTGAACTACTATACCTTATCTACCTCACCTGTAACACCCGCAAATTTAGAGGCAGACAACTATTCGTAATTTTATCATTTTATCATAAACATCGAAACTTAATTTAATTAAGATTCAAATGTTAAGGTTATGAGGTGATTTTTATAATGTAGGATAATTATTTATAAGCAAGATTTAGTGGTTTAATTATACAATAGGAATATTTGTCATTTTAAAAGAGATTAAATAAATGAAAGGAGAAAATTGTGAGGTGTGCAAGGAAATTCCAACAAGAATTTGTTATGATCATCCATCATAAACCCTTAAATGTATAACCCTTAACTCTTCATTTCTACCACTAACGTATCAAAAAACACACTAAAATCTGGAATGTATAGAGAGAGTTTGAGCATAATTTGAAGATTTGAATCATCTCCACCATTGACATCCTCTTCACAAGTTGATCATCTACATTAACATAAGATTTTGAGGTAAAAACTTAGAAATTCATGATTTATTTCTAGCATAAATTATAACTTTGATAATAAACTTTATAATAGATTGTGAATCTGGAAATGGATATTAGATGGTTAATATAACCATATTCTTCTTTTTCTTATGCTTAAAAAAAGAAAAAAAAAGAAAAAAAAAACTTCAAAGAGCAACAATGGTGATTTTCATGGGTTTAATTTTTGAATCCGAAAATTTATGTAGAAATGCTTAAAATATGGATACAATCAAGATTTGAATGTTATTTTGGTGTTTAAAATCGGAATTAAATCAATAACGGTTTCCAAGTATTTTGGAGTTTGAGATTTGGTGAGAAAATTTAGTAAATAGAAGTAGAAATAGGGGGTGTGGGTTGCATGGGAACCGGCCGGCAGAGGCGGCGGCGGCGACGCTGCCAGCGACAGCGACTGTCAAGGGTGTAGCAGCTTGCCTCTTCCAGTCCCTTGTTTTCCTTTGTTGTTTTCGTTTCCAGCTTCACCGAGAGGTAGAGATGAGAGTAAGAGAGTGTATGTGTGTGTTGTGATCGGGTTTCGGCCGGAGATGCGGTGGCCGGCGCCGGCAACGCAACTGGCCGGCGGCTGCCTTTTCTTTTTCTTCTTCTTCTTCTGTTGTCCAGCCGAGTGAGGAAGGAGAGAAGATGTTTGGTTTTTATTATTATTATTTTTTTTCTTTTATTTTGTGATATGTCTAGGATTAGGTTAGGTTTAAATTTTTGTGGGCTTTTTGGGTGTTGGGTTGTTTTTAGTTATAATTTAATTTGGGCTTCAAGGTTTTAGGCTAATTGATGAAAATCATATTAATTTATTTTAGGATATGGGTTGGGTATTTGTTAATGGCCATAGATGTATTTTATTTTTGGGTTGATTACAATTTTTAGTTAGTTGGGTTTCTTAACTTAGAAATTAATTATGGGTTACTAATTAATTAGCTTGGTTTGTTGATTTAAAATAGTTAATATTAAAAATTGTGGGTTATATAATGTAGAAAGTGATTTGAAACTTGATAACCCATTTAATTAATTCAATAAATCAATTGGACGTAAGAATTATTATTCGGGGTTGAATTTTTCAATTAAATTAAAATAGCATCTAAAAAGATGGATTAGATACTCCATATGTAAAATACTTTGGGTTGTTTTAATTAAGTTGGTGAGTTACTTATGTGTTTCAATTAATAATAGTTAGCGTGATAACTAAAGTTAAATTGTTACTTTAATTTGTAGAATTGTTTTAATAATGTAACAAAAATAAATCATTTGAGTAGAGAAATACAGATTCAATTATTATTAACGAAGTAAATCTTTATCAAATAAATCAAAATTTACCGATTTAATTCTGGAACTTTAATTAAACTTAATAGAAAGCATACTTAGTAAAATATAGAGTTAAGGATATTTATAAATAGACAATGTACTATGATATCAGGTCATTAGTAATTCGATTGAGGCGTGTGGATTCTGTTAGTGCTTTCAGCTGTTAGCGGGTATACGCTTGGCGAGTACAGATTTCAGGCACTGTGAGTAATTGATTTAATTTCGCAAATGATCATAAATGATATGCTTGCACTGGATATCTCTTTCGTTTCTATTGTCATGATTATTCTTTAACTACCATGCTTAGCCTTGAATGTTGTTATTTATTTCGTTGCCTTGAGCCGATATCTGAGAACCTTTTTCCCCAGTATGCATATTGTGTATTATGTGGATTAAGCGAGGTTGCTGTGTGCTTCCGAGTTGTATGGCGGGCGAGCCGCATGTTTTGTACACGTGCTAACCGAGCGAGTCGTACGCCGTGTACTTGTTATCGGGCGAGCCGATAACAATACCCTATTCGTGTATGCTAAATCGAGCGAGTCGTAATGTTACACATGTTGAATTTGAGCCGATATTTGTGTTGAACATGTTATATATGCTTGTCTGTGCTTTTTAAATCTGTTACTCGCTAGGCGACGGCTTACCCCGGTTGTGAGAGACAAATTTTCAGGTTTAACTGATAAGGAAAAGGCACCAGCTTCAGAATCTAGAGTTTGAGCATTTATGGTATCAGAAAAACTTCCGCATTTACTCTGATTTATATTTTGTACTTGGGATGGGTAGATCCTTAGACTTTCAATTTGGTTGTAATAATTAGATTTTATATTTTAGCGCACTCTGAATGTGGTGGTTTTAGTTTATTTATGTATTGAAATTGAAGTTTGAGATTAGAACACTTTATTTTATTACATCGAGAATTATGTTGCAGATTTTAGTAAAAGCACCACGTTATTAGAATGGGGTGTTTCATCACCCACCAACCCATCCTATCTTAACTATCACTTCAAACTTAGCACATCTCTTTTCATCATTATATTACATTCATCCTACCACACCCCCACCCCGCTCATACCCTAACCACCTTACTCTACTACCAATCTACACACCCTAACCAGCTTACTCTACCACCAATCTACCCACCTCGCCCTGTCCTTACTCACTTATCAAACATATTATATCTCTTCCTGCCATTACATTATACACACTCACTTTACTTAATGTTATCCTACCATATCATATCACAACACTGGTTCTAATGTTATCATTTTAAAATATTTGTTTTATTAATTTACGAAGAACGAATTTATTTTATGAAGAAAAAGAATTATTTTATGAATAAAAAATAAAAATAACAAATACCTTTATAATAGTTTTATCAATAATTTTTTTTAAATAAGCTATTAATAATATATTTTTGTCATTTGTCACAATCATACTCCAATTGATTTTGACAAATTTATAAAACAAGCAGAATGCAACAAATGAATTGAATCTGAATTTCATTTATTTTCTGTCAACCAAACACACTACAATAGTTGGATCCATAAAGACTTCATTTTTTTTCCCAGAATTTCATTCATTTGGCAGATTCCATTGCCGGAGCAAACGTTTCGCGAACCAAACGCCGCCAAAGTGTACATTAGGTGAGCAGTATTTGGGTTGTAATCAAAGAAACCGAAAATCAAACCTAACCGAATTCGATTTAGACCAAACCAAATATTAAATTCGGTTTTCGAATTGGTTTTAGACCAAATTGAATTTTAAATTAGGTTTATGGTTTGAATTATGGTTTAACTAAATGTAGACTAAATCGAACCGAATTAACGAAAAAAAATTAAATATTTATTAAATATATTATATATATATATATATATATATATATATATATATATATATATATATATATATCTATATATATATATATATATTTATAAGTATTAGAAATATAGAATGGGCTTATCATTTTTATTTAGTGATTATGGGCTAATATAATACCCAATTACCAATTACTATTACCCAACACAAATCCATGTTTTGTAAATTTATATTTGTACTGCAGCTTCGGTTTTCGAACCGAACCAAACCGAATTGTAATTCAATTTTCGAATTGGTCTGACTCTTTTAAAATTCGGTTTGGTTCGATTTTCGAATTGGCCTTAAAAAAATATCAATTCGAGGAAAACGAACCGTTGCTCACTCCTAGTGTACATACCTAAAATTTAATTGTTTTAAGTTGGAAAATTGATACTAAAATCAGAAATTCTGATGAGTTAGGTAATTAGGTGCTTTAATTGTAAAAAAAAAAAAATAGTTTCTAGATGTAAAATGACGAAAACGATAAAAGAGTATTTTCATTTAAACCTCAACTAAATATAAAATTTTCATTGAAATACATAATTTTAAATAAATTGCCTAAAGTTTGCATTTTACGGGGTATTAGATATTATGCCACCAAGTTTCCATAAGGGGCTTGGGGAGGGTTGTTACCCATGTTCGATCCTCACTAGAGGCGGATTTTGGGGTTTTTCCCTTCAGGTGAACTAATCTAAATATGGAGATTTTAATCTAACGAGGAGATTGTGGTGGGGATCGAACCGGGATCTATTGTCACTTGGGCCTGGACGATAACCACCATACTAACCGTTCAAAAAAAAAGATATTAACACCTTTGACTTTGTGAAAATGTGATTTCACCGATAAGGGGTAGGCCAAAATTTTGTTTTCCTTAACCCCATTTGTCATCTTTCTATCTTTTCCTTTTTATACATTTTCATTTTTTTTTCACTTTTTATTTAATTTTCTCCATTACTACTATCTACTCCGTTACTACTATCTACCATTTAAAATAGTAGAACAAGAAGCATCCTGGAGTTTGAGTGAGGATTAAAACAAAGAACCACCATCTTCATTATCGTCTTTTAACCTTCGTCTTCGTCTTGAGGTACAAATTCAACCAAACGCTCGATTCTTGTATGCATATTTTTATGATAAAACCCTTAAAATATGAATTATTAGCAAGTTATTAATCCGAAAATGAACCTTGACACTTAACTTTATGTATACCATTTTCTTCATTTGTATTCTTAAAACTTATAAACTCATCAATGGTGGAGTGATGGGTATTGAACCAACCTTTAAATTTTTTACATAAAAACAATAAGGAAAAGTGTAGATACAAATATTAAAAGATTATCAAGGTTTAAAATCAGATTTAGAACCTATTGGATTTAATTCCATGATTTTTTGAGTTTGAAACATTAAACAAAATGTGATTGGATCAAAGATTTTAAAGGGTTGTGTGGATGGTAGCGGGGACTGGTGGTCGGAGGTCCGCCGCCGCCACCGGCGGCCGGCCGGTTCCTTTCTCTCCCCTGTCCGCCTTTCTGTTTTTTCCCTTTGCGTTCCTCGGTCAGCAACAATGACACAGAATCTAAGGGGGCGTTTGTTTCGCTGGAATCCGACGGAATGGAATGGAATCAGTCAAAGGAATGGAATTCTGGAAGGAATGAAATCTATCGGAATCCAAATACTATAGTTTCTTGAGAATGAGAAGACATGTTGTTAAAAGGATTGTTTTGAAGGAATGGAATTTAAATTCCTTCCATTTTGCTATGGAATGATCATTCCTTCAAAATGGGGGATTTTTTTCAAAATGTGGAATGGTCATTCCATTTATTTGAACTACCAAACAACCCATCAGAATGGAAAATATATTCATTTTCTGCCAGATTCCATCAGATTCCAGCGAACCAAACGCCGTCTAAGTGAATGAAATGTGAGTTGGGCTCAAGTGCTTGGATTAGAGAAATTAAGTTGGGCTTGGGTTGGCCCAGCAGAGAGGCGTCGTATGCCTACTCTCTCCTTTTGTTGTCTGTTCCTGCCTTTCCTCTTTCTCAGTTACAACACAAATGGAAAATTGAGGGTTGGGCCTTTTATTTTATTTTATTTTCCTTTTCTTTTGTAGACATTGGAGTTTAATAGGTAGTTGGGCCAGTGGATAGATAATGGATTTTGGGTTGGGCTTAACGCTTAAAATCTAAAATTTTTTGGTTGGGTCACAAGGTGGGTTAAAGAAAGGATTGTGGGCTTAGATTTAATAGAATTATTAGGTTAGTGGGTTATTTAGTTGTTGGGCCCTTGTTTTAATATGAAAATAATTATGTCTAACGTATGTATATTAATAAAAGAAAACAATTCAGGACACATGTCGATTCCTCATCGTATTGAACTTTCATTTTCCCGCCTTTTCTCCATAATTAAATATTTTTATTTACTAATTTATCTATTATTAATAAAAGAAATATATATTTTGAATACTTTCCTATTTAATTCATGAAATGCAATAAAGGAAACACAATAAATATTAAATATTTCAATATTAATTTTAAAATTATTTTTAGCAGAAAAATTTATTTAAATTTATTTTAAAATAATTTTAAAATTAGTTTTAAATTTATTTTTAGGGTTTATTACGAAAAAAATCAACAAGTTTTCACGGGTTTTGTGTTTTAGTCTCTCCATATTATTTTTTTTTCAAACAATATTCAAGTTAATTTTTTTATTGGTTTTGTGAATTTGTCTATTAGAGTCAGATTATAATTGGTAGACTGAGTTTTTAAAGACTGAAAAATCGGGTTCTTATAGTCAAATTTCACTAAACGAAAAAAAAATAATTTGAGGATTTTTCTGGAAAAAAAATAATAATATGGAGGGACGAAAATACAAAAAAAAAAAAGAAAACACATTGATTTTTTGATAATAAATTCTTAATATATTAAACCTTTTAAAAACATAAATAATTATTAAAAATACCCATGTTTACATGGGTAAATAAGCTAGTTTATGTATAAAATAAATAGATGGTTTGAAATTTATTAACGGGTCTAAGTTATGTAATCTATAAATTTATATTAATTAACTTAACTAATAATTGAACAAATCTAATCATTTAAAATGGATTGTGAAGTTTATTTTCGTAACTGATATATTTAAGGAACGAAAATGACAAATAATGTTATAAATTAATTGTTTCAGTCCAAACAGGTTCAAGACCTATAATTTTAGGGTACATCACCTAAAACTTCAAGTTTAATTGATTGTAGTATTTTTATTTCATAATCAAATAATTATCGATTTAGACCATCAATTTCGTAATTTTAGGTCAATTGAGGATTATAGTTTTAGATGATAAAAATAGTGACAATTAAGTGACACGCTTTTATTATTAGGTCGGTGGTCTAGTTTGGCGGATTCAGATATTTTGGTTGGCCGTGTTTTCTATAAACGAGCTTTGAAAAAACAATTGTGATATCACTGTAAGTAACATAGTTATCTGCATGATTAGTTTTATGTGTTTATGCATATTTGTTATATTTGTTTCATTTGTATCACCCTACCATGTTATTACCACTTCATGATTATGTAACACGTGTGGTTTATTTACCCTAATTTTCTGTTAGAAATCCATGCATATGTGATAGCGTAATTTCTCTTGTATGCATACTTATACTACATTGTTGGATTGGGTGCCGACGCTACTGTGTGTAGGCCGAGTCGATTAGCCCCCAAGTTCCGGTTAAACTGGCGCTAGCTCGGATGAGGGCCGTGTATAGTTTAATCAGCACCAGCTCGAATGAGGGGTGCGACGTCAGCTCAGATGAAGGACGCGTAGGAAGTTATTGAACTCATGGTTCATTTCTAGTCATGCATATTTATATATGTAGTATGTACTGTTATACTTTTAAATCTTGTTACTCTCTGGGCGACGGCTTACGCCGGTTGTGGAGACTTATTATTTCAGCTGGAGTAGATAAGAGTAAGGCTCCGATATGAGACAACTGACTTTGTAGATCGAGATGTTATCATTTTTGTACTGCCTTTTTGAGGGTCGGGTAGATTCCTAGATGACTTTACATGTAAACTTAAACTTATTTAGCGTATTCTGGTTGATGTAATGTATTATATTTGGTGATTGATTATTTATCAGTGTGTGAGTTTAGGAAATTTGAATTATCCAATAATTTTTTAGGTATATTGAATGTAATTGGTGGAAATTTGGATTTTAAAAATATAATGTCCTTTCATGTTGTTGTTGTTGTTATTATTATTATTATTCTTTCACTAATGTAAATTAGTTCTAAATGAAAAAAAAATTCCATAACAATAATAAATATGGAATATAATTGCATGCTAATAAATATACCAATAAGTAATAAATTTTATCTCTAACTATATAGACACAAATACATATGTGTACCTATTTTGTTCACAACTGGAAATACCGAAAACCACACCATACCAAAACCGAGAAAACCAGTTCATTTTTTGAAACTGTTTTTTGGGTTTGGTTTGAAACCGCACTGAATTATGAATTTGGGTTTCAAATCAAATTATCGTTTTAGAAGTTCCAACCTAAACCCCACAAAGTATCTCGTTTTAATAAATTACACACACACAAATACATAACCATATATAAACTTAGAAACTAAGAAATGTGAATTTTGATGGTGTTTTGATTCATCCATGCTTTTGGAGTTTGAACTCGATTGGTATTTTGATTGAAACTTGAAATAAAATAGCAAATAACAGCCTGATCATTTTTATTTTTTATAAAATAGCTTAAGATTTTGATATTTGAATTTTGATAGCAAATAAACTTAGAAGCTAAGTAATGTGAATTTTGATATTGTGGTTGGATATTTGGATTCAAATAGTTTAAGATTTTCAGGTTTTTATTTCGAATGTTGGGATACAATTTTTCTAATCATTTTTATTTTTCATAAAATAAAATAGCAAATAACAGCCTGATCTAATTTATTATTAAAAAATTTGAATTTCCATCGTAGGCCGATGTCTGATGAATCTCGAAACTACCCTTTCTTGTTTGTAAACCCAGCCAAGACCCCCTTTATTATTTTCTTTATCGACCCAAGAAGGAGATTTCTAATTTCTACAGAGCCCAGCCCCCTCGGACTTTCCTCCGCCTATCACCGCCGATTCGCTCACCAATTTTCACCACCAATATCCACCGATGACTCTGATGACTCCTCCCCCCATGGATGTAATATCAATTATTCATACGCACATACATACATACACACGCACAAACACACCCCTCATCTTGCTCACTTCTTGACACACATGCACACGCAACACACACATATTTTTATATGTATTTACATCAACTGTTTTTACTTTCGTCTGCTTCATCATACTCAGTTAATCGGCTTATCGAGTTGTGATCTCATAGACGCTTTATGAAATATGTTAAATTTGATGTTAAGTGGCTTAGATTTCTTGTTTTCTTTCTTACGGTTTTTGGGGAAATTCTTAATTTCTAGGGTTTTGAATATTGATTGATCACATCTTTTTAATAACTGTTACCAGATCCAATTCATTCATTTATTGAATTTGATATTGCAGGCAGAGGAGGACGAGATGCTAGTCCCACATTCTGATTTCTCTGCAACAGACGGCCCTCAACCAATGGAAGGTACTGCAGACTATGTTATCCGATTCATTGCTTTTCTCCGACTTTGTTGTATGTATGTTGATGTCCGCATCAATATATGGAATTTTATAACGATAAATTGTGATGCTGTTTGACTCTTTGCTCTTCAAACTTCAATAACACGAGGATACCCATTTTTGACAGTGGCACCAGCAGAATCTGCCAATGCCGTCGATGCTCCAACCGTTGATGATCCGCCATCAGCACGGTTCACATGGACTATAGAGAATTTTTCGAGGTTGAACGTCAAAAAGTTGTACTCTGACATTTTCTTTGTCGGAGGTTATAAATGGTATGTTGATCCGTAGCCCTTGGTTTTGTTTTTTCAAGGCTGATATGAGATTATCTTGACATTGTGTTTTAATGGGCAGGCGGGTGCTCATATTCCCAAAAGGAAACAATGTTGACCATCTGTCAATGTACCTTGACGTTGCCGATTCCTCAACGCTACCATATGGTTGGAGTAGATATGCTCAATTCAGTTTAGCCGTGGTTAATCAAATTCATAATAAGTTCACTATTAGAAAAGGTAACACTTTTATTGTACCTTTTCTATGAAGCAGACTTCGAAATACAAAAGGCATTGAGACCTGATACAATTGTATAGATGGATTATGAATCTGGAAAATAAAATATAAACATGATAAATAGGGACTTGTTTATAATTTGAAAGCCTTCAAGACAAAATAACATATCATGAGAACTTTGCACTCAACTCTAATATAAATTTCATCACTCTAATTAATTTGTATTGTTAATGTGCCAACATGTATAATCAT
The DNA here is from genome assembly GCA_020465985.1 of Centrapalus pauciflorus. Taxonomy (NCBI): domain Eukaryota; kingdom Viridiplantae; phylum Streptophyta; class Magnoliopsida; order Asterales; family Asteraceae; genus Centrapalus; species Centrapalus pauciflorus. The sequence continues at coordinate 779,484 of JAANYP010004771.1, read as the reverse complement.
TCTTGGAATAATTGACTAGCAAGATATATTGCTTAAGCACAGCCACACAGGCTTAGAAATCATTGCAATCTGTTTGTTCAGATGGGTCTGCACACATAGGAGAGAAATGGCATTCCATATTTACCATCAGTTATAAAGGGATTCTTATCCTGTTTGCCAAAAAATTATATCAAGTTACAGATGAACATAATGATTTTACTGCTTAAACTGCCAACAGAAGTTCCACAGGCGGTGGAACCTCCTTGTAAACGAGTCATAAGTATGGTCCTTTGGCCTCATTGCATTTTGTTTGTGTTTTTAACATGCCAGTTAATATGTTGTTGTCTTGGTGATCATGGCATCACATATCAAGTTACATTGTTGGTTGTTTTGCTTTAAAAAAACATTGATTGTAAAGCTCTCGGCACATTCTTGTTTTGGAGTATGCCTGCACCCAATGTTCTAAATAATTTGTGTCCATGAAAAGATTAGAGAAGGAATAAATTGGAAAATAATCAAAGATACATGTGCTTACTTTCAATTTTCTATCATGACCCAATTTCACCAGATGCTAATAACATACACCTTGATATTAAAAATGTCACTTTAAAACAGTTATTATATACAAGCCTCAACTGGCAAACATACCTTACATTATGGCAAACTAAATATACAAAAGCTCTAAGGGAGCAAACACATAAAAAGGAGAACTGATAACAAAGGTAAACCCTTAACAATTTCTGTCTTCTCTTTGCCTTTCTCATGACATAATTATTGATTTTTCTTAGAATATATATATATACATGTGTGTGTATGTATGTGCATATACCCACACACATACATATGAAAGCTCTTAGGCTCGGCAATAATCATGGTTTAACACATAATTAGCATAAAGCGTCTTTCATACATTATAATGTTTTGAACAATTATTCATACCATTTGTAACTAGGATGTAAAGAGATATAATAAATTTTGTCAATTATGCATAGTTGATAATACTATGGTAACTTTAAAACCAACATCCCGGATGCTCTTACGAGTTACAATTGTGTCACTTAAAAACTGTGCATCCTACCACAACATTTTTTTGGGCAATTTCTCATGCATTCTTTGTGCGCATGACATCTCCAACATATCATGATACTCAAAATCCACTACATGTAATGCCATAAAATATGATATATTTTCATGCAACTATTTAACTTGTTCATGTTTGTCATCAATACAAATACATGTATTCAACAACCTGTTGAGAAAACGGAGTTCGGAACAAGTAAACACACACACAAACATGTAGAAAAGAACCTGGATTTACGTGGTTCGGTCCAAGAATGACCTACGTCCATGGCCACGCTAGCGATCACTTGTATTAATTTCGGAATAGGGTTACAATTACATAGGGTCGATATATATATATGTGTGTGTGTGTGTGTGTGTATAGGATAAACGGAAGCTGAATAAGGAAAACCTAATGGGACGGGCTTAATAAAATATAGATCTTTATGGGGTGCTGCCCCCATGATCATTGCCTGCTCTTTCGGGAGCTGGACGGCTGGACCCCATGGCCCATGCTTAGATTTGTAGCGGCAAATAAACCTTCAGTTACAACCAGTCTCCAGTACTCAATACAATTAACATTATACTTTTAAATGTATCATGAAGAAATAAATATTTTGCATGAACAGTAACATTTATGCATATCTCGATTTATAATACACATGAATGACTCACCTTGATTGCCGGCCCGGTTCTTAAAGTTTTACTTATTATTAACTCACGTCCTATAATTAGTAACATACTCATATAAGTGTGTATAAACTTGATATTACTATGTAAATATTCACAACGTTATTTATCACTAGATTTCCAATATCTATTATAAATAATTCATTTGGACATAATAATAATATATGTGATGAAATATACCTCTGCGGATTAATATCTGCATCCAGCTTTTTACCTTGTGGAAGACACATGACCACAGGTTGGATAAAACTACTAAAAAGATGGCTTTTTGGTTGGCATGGTATAACTGATTTCCCAACATCCTGTCACAAAAGGACTGAATAATCTATGAGTTGGGTTATTGGGTACTCAATGCCATGATCTGACGCATAAAGTATTTTTTAGCGGCACAGCCAACTAGTTTATCTCAGGTGATTGATTTGAGCCTTTGGGTATTCTGAGACTTTTATAGTGAGATATAAGCAGTCTTTTGTTCAAAGAAGCCCAATTCAAGCATCTTCCATCATATATTAATAGTTGTGTTGCAATAGAAAACTATTAGGAAGTTGAAAATCCCCTTGATCATTTGTATTTACTAATGGCATGCTGTATCAAAGCAATTTTACGATTTTGTCACACGATTTTCAAATTTGTAGAATGATGTTAAGCGTATTTTCTTTCTTGCTAAATTCTATTTACTTTAGTTCAAAATCAAAAGATCCAAAGTTCCAAACACATTCTTTGACCAAGAGTTGGATTTTATTTTGACCGACTTTTCTTCATTTTTACATCAACATGCCACCAATGGTGAAGATGATAGGAGCAAATCAAATTGGAATAACATTTCTCTAAATCTATGAAGATATAAGTCCCCTAGTTTTCAACCAGATTCAACTGATAATCTGCTGTTTCTATCATTTTTGTGGAATGCGGAGTTTTATATCTCTTGTTCTTACTTCTTATACACATTGGGTGGTTACTGTGGCCAATGTGGTCAAGCACACCAAAGCTTGGGTTCTGCAAATTGAATGGTCATGAGGTGGGGCCGGCAGCTAATTAGATGAAACATCATACTCTATTTCATTTAAGGTAAGGTAAGGTTCTACTTGGGTGGTAGTGTTGAAAGTTGAAGCAGCATGGAGCTTCCTTGAATCTCTTTAATAGAGTGAACACACATTATTACAAGCTCTTGCGAATAATATAAGATGTGTCCATTGAATATATAGACATACACAGATTTATATTTTTAAATTTTCCTGGCTGAAGAATAATATGAAAAACGACTCTTCATATTAATTTATCACAAGGTGCAATGCTGTAAGACTTGATTTTATGGGCTTTACTATTATTTAAAATGTTGCCAATTTGGTCCATGAAGTCTTCTCATATTTTGTGGTTCATTTGGTTTGATGTTTGGGGGTTGCTACATTTTGCAGACACACAACACCAGTTTAGTTCACGAGAAAGTGATTGGGGTTTCACTTCGTTTATGCCTTTAAGTGAGCTATATGACCCCTCTAGAGGCTATCTTTTGAATGATACATGCATAGTTGAAGCCGATGTGGCAGTCAGGAAGATTGTTGATTACTGGTCACATGATTCAAAGAAGGAGACTGGTTATGTTGGCCTTAAAAATCAAGGTGCTACATGCTATATGAACTCCTTGCTGCAAACGTTATACCATATCCCTTATTTCAGGAAGGTTGGTAATCTTACATCTTCTTACAATGCTCACTGATAATGTTTAAAGAAAACACTTACATTTTACCTTTTTCTTCAGGCTGTGTATCATATGCCAACAACTGAAAATGATATGCCATCTGGGAGCATTCCTCTGGCTTTGCAGAGTTTATTTTATAAGCTTCAATACAGTGACACAAGTGTTGCCACGAAAGAGTTGACAAAGTCTTTTGGTTGGGATACATATGATTCTTTTATGCAGCATGATGTTCAAGAACTCAACCGAGTTCTTTGTGAGAAGCTTGAAGACAAAATGAAGGTATAAAGTTCTGTTACCATCATTGATTGCTGTTACTTCTTGATGTTACCTACTTATGTACCCTTATCTATTTTACTGATGTAGGGAACTGTCGTGGAGGGTACAATTCAACAATTATTCGAGGGACACCATATGAACTATATTGAGTGCATAAATGTTGACTACAAATCAACAAGAAAGGAATCCTTTTATGGTAGAAATCTTACTTGGTAATGAAAATTCTTCATACAAATCATAAGTTTCTTACTGATTCAAATATATTATGTCAGATCTTCAACTTGATGTCAAAGGTTGCCGTGACGTATATGCCTCTTTTGACAAGTATGTGGAAGTAGAACGGCTCGAAGGTGATAACAGATACCATGCTGAACAACATGGATTGCAGGTTGGATGCATGTTTCTGATATATATTAATCAATCGGTTTTGAGAGTTGTCTTTGGTGCTCGGTTTGAAGTCTCAGGCTGATAATTTAAAGACTCTACAAGTCTATAGGGGAAATTGGAATTGCTCCCCTGGTATATGGCCATGTTGCAAACTTTTACATGATTGATTCATCATAGGTAGGAGTGTGCAAATGGTCCAAACCAGTCTGAACCGAGAACCGAAAAAGAGGGGAAACTAGAAACTGGACAGTTGGTCCTGTTTTCTCTAGACTTTTTACAAAGGAAAAAACATGCAAAACCAGACAGGACCGTACCAACCGAGAATCGAAAAGTACTGAAAACTAGAACCGAGAACCGGACTGAATGGTTCCGGTCCGGTTCTGGTTTTGTTTGTCGGTTTGGTCCATTCCCAAGTTCTGCACAACGTTAGGTCTGTTGACTGGTTTTCCAAAGACTAAATTAGTTCTCTTAAATTAAATTAAAATAAAAACATTCAGGAATTAACACATTTTGATTTGCTTATAAACTAAAATATTAAAAAAGAGCTGGACATATCACAAAACCTTTATAACCATCCTACCAACATTCAAGGACACTACAGGCCATAACACCAATAAACCACCACTAGCACCACCTCTCTTTCGCAAGACCCCCCACACTATTAGCTAATGACTGTTTCACTCTTGTAGAAGAAGTTCTCTTTGATTTGGAATAGACCCAATAATCTCTGATATAATGTTATAGAGCTTATGTGACAAATGCATCAATGATGGATATCATCTTGACCCGTTGAAGTTGCAAACATGTACAGACGTTTACCACAAAATAATTCATCATGATGATTTTTAGTTTTGAAAAGTTTCTCATTGCTCTCTCTGATTTTTTGGCACTAGTTTTCATCATGTTTCTTCAAACCCCTATATATATATATGTGTGTGTGTGTGTGTGTGTGTATGTATGTATGCCTTCATCATTAGATGGTGTTATGTGGGGGTGGTGGTTATGTCGTTAGAGGGTGGTGACTTGATGTGTGGCTGTGGTAATTTATTTAAAGAGGAAGGGGGGCCAGGACAGAAAATGATTCAGAGAGGGAAGTGCATAAACTAGACTTGTTAGTTCTTACAGAAATGTAGCCATAAAATTTGAACAAGCCTTAAAGTCCTATGCATAGCTGGCATTTTGTTGTCTGAATTGAGTTTGATGTGTTGTATTATTGTGGTTTTCACAAACAATCCTGTGAAAATGGTCTTACAGGATGCAAAGAAGGGTGTATTGTTCATTGATTTCCCCCCTGTTCTTCAACTCCAGTTAAAACGTTTTGAATATGATTTCATGCGAGACACGATGGTAAAGGTCAGTCAACTCTCTCTCTCTCTCTCTCTCTCTCTATATATATATATATATATATATATATATATATATATATGTATGTGTGTGTGTGTGTGTGTTGCCTTTCTGTTTTGATGTAAACCACTGCCCATATGAAACACTTTATTTGATAGGCTTTTGTAATGATGTCAACTTTGATATATTTTGCCTTTGTTTGAAGCCACATCATCAAAATTTATGTCGTCTACTCTTATAATACAAACATTCTAGACTAATTTCTTTGGATCAAGACAGTCAAGTATGTCACTGATTGTTGCGATGCGGTGAATTTGGATGACCTTTTTTTTTGTGTTCATAAAGTGTTGCTTCTTGCTGTCTTCTCAACCTGAGAGTTTCTTTAGCTTACGCAGTATGTATCTTCAGAAGCTTCATCTATAATTTCTTTCTAGAACCTCACTTTGGCTGCCATGGTCATATAAAGGTATGATTGATGTGCATATGCATTTTTTAATCTGCTTTTGTTATCCTATGGTAGTCAGATAGTTGGTTGCTTCATTTCTCGGTCCCATGGTGAAACTATGCAAATGGTTTCCTGCGTAAGTACCAATGAACTGAAAAATATCTACATCGTGTACCTGCCTCAATGGTAATACTCCCAAACTGGTTCTTATTCTTCTAAATCACCAAGAAGTTGTTTTCTTTTGTATGAACTCGACTGCTTGGTGCTCGGTTTTCCTGTTTCGTGGCTCCATGTGTTGCTTCTTTTCCCGCTTCTCTTTATATCTCAAAATTTATTCTTTCAACCCCAAATTTCATTTACACCATCCATAGCCAAAAAAAAAAAGAAAAAAAAGAAAAAACACATGGAAATCATATTTGTTCTCTACTGCTGTCTTACAGTACCCCATAGGTGGAAATTCACTTCGTTTGATTCACACAAGTGTTTAGTTATATTATATTAAATCATCCAATGAACCACGTGCCTTTTAAACAAGATTTCCTGTTTCTCATCTGATACTTTGCTACTCCATTGCCGGTTTAAAAAACATGGTGGATAGTGATGTTTTCCTAACTGGAATTGGAACTGAATCAAATATACCTTCATTTATTTATGATCATAATGATGCTCCTGACGTCTAGATATGATGATTTTGCATTTAGTTCAATTTGCGAGATTTCTATCCAAATGGTCAACCAATTTTGTTATATCTGTGTTATTACAATGATGATTGTTATAGCAGAAGGCTAATTGCTAAAATCTGTCATCTCATTTGGGATTTTCGATGTAATCCTATCTGGCTACCAGATAAACGATCGTTATGAATTCCCCTTGCAACTTGATCTTGATAGAGAGGGTGGGAAATATCTATCACCCCAGGCAGACAGAAGTGTTCGCAATCTTTACACTCTTCACAGGTACTATAATCTAATTGCATATTTTATTTTGTGTTCTGATACAAGTACTAATTGTGTACAGTATCATTTGCATTATGCTATAACATTATGGGTGTCTCTTGAGTTTCTTAAAGCTTATTATAATAGCAGTTAATATATTGTGAGTTGGTGATAAATCACCATCAAGATAAGGGGGTCACAGAGAAGGGATTTCTTGCTTCCTAATGTTGAAATTACCATAAAGGCTATAGATTCTTCTATTCTTTATTTTTATGTTCAATAATTACAATCAGTACTTGTATGCCCTAATATAATATTAAAACATCCACCATAAAGTTATATGCTGTAGTAATTAGGTACTCGAGATTATTAACTATATGTTCTTACATGAATAATAGCAGGATCACATTGTGGTGACAAATAGAGAAAGAATTATGTCCACCCTAATTATTATCTACTGTTGATGATAAGCGGGAAGTAGAATCAAGGGTATAACTGCAGGGTCGTAGCATAGTGGGTCATATTATTGGTCAAAGCTGCATCTCAAGTGTGTTTTAAAGTAGAAGCATCAGCATTGAAGTTTATTTATGGCATGTACTGGATTGTAAATTGGAAGGATTTAAAGTTGACAAATGTTATTTTGATATAAAGCTTGATGTCTAAATAGTAGCAAATGATGCTTTTATGATGATCTCTCAGTTTCAGTTCTTGTATATATATAATTTCTTAAGGAGTGAAATATGTTTCCATGACCATCCTTTGTATGTTTGATGAATTCCATTGTATCAGTCTCATTCTGTTATGTTGTTGCAGCTATTCCTTTTGAAAATTTCTTTTTTTGTTGACTATTGTTGATATTATATGGAAGTATAGTTTCTAAGCTGCAAATTTGTAAATTGATGGCTGTTGACAAAAATGAAATAGCCTCATAAGAAGTTCTAAAGTGTATATGTTAGATTTTTTTATTGATACTAATTTTCTGATGGTTTTCCAACATCTGTTTTATGCAGTGTCTTGGTTCACAGTGGTGGGGTACATGGTGGGCATTATTATGCCTATATCCGGCCAACTCTTTCTGATCAATGGTGTGAACTTGATCACAATTGCTATGTATTTATGAGCTTGTGTTGTTCACTTGTTCTCCACCTCAGTGTGGGTTGTAATCTCAATATACATGTTCACTTCTATCTTTCCTATGTGCTCATTTTACATGCATGTGTTCTTTACTTCTTTATGAAGCTGCCTAGAGATTTTGAATGGAAGTTAAAATGGAAAGAAATAATGTTTTGCTTGTTTGCAGCCATGATGTTTTTGGTTAACAAGTCTTTCTAAATGCAGCAATTTTTTGTTCTTTTTTTCTTAAATTTCAATTCATCACATTAAATGATCAAATGCGATACCCCTCTGAGTACGATTATCAGTCTTGACATAATGTATGCGTGCTGATGCTTTTTTTTGGATGAGTGTATATATATATATATAGGGAGAGAGAGAACCAGGATCATGAGAATAACCTAAATAATTGAGAGTACCGAACGGCGAACGCACCCCTTGTGAATGATCAATCACACATTTTTTTACATAAATATATATAAATCAATATGTTAAAGACATTTTATCAAAAGAATCATATCTTTATACATTAATATTCGAAAAATAAATCTTGTGAATGGTTAAAAAAATTCACGTGAATGATTCACTTGGATGACCATTCACATAAATATACATGCACAAAATTTTTAAGGAAGTAGAATTGGTGATGTATCTGAAATTCACATATCATGTGTGTAGCATTAATTTAAACTTGATTGTGAAAAAAAAATTAAAGAAGTTTTTTAAGGGCGGTACCTTCGGGTGCATTCGATACTGAGTGGTATTTTTTGAACCTAAGTCTATATGTATGCATGTATGTATGTATATATTTGTGGCTTACTCACTTGAAGGTCAGATTTGCAAAAACTAGTGCAGGCTTTTGACGCATAGTTTCTTGTACTATAGTATTAGGACCAACAGTTGTTACCTGACACTGGTTTGCATATCTGATTTTCTCTCACCTTATTGAGCATGCACACAAGAATCCTGTCACGTCTCCATGTTCGTTTGTGGCATTACTGAAATTAGTTTTACTGTAGGTTTAAATTTGATGATGAACGTGTAACCAAAGAAGACATGAAGAGGGCATTGGATGAGCAGTATGGGGGCGAGGAGGAGGTGATTTAATAAACAACTTGTGATTTTTTATATATAAGTTGATATATGATCTTTTTCTGATTTTATTTTCTGCTCTTGTGTGACAGTTGCCTCAAGCAAATCCTGGGTTCAATAATTCCCCATTTAAATTTACGAAGTATTCAAATGCATATATGCTTGTATATATACGTGAAAGTGACAAGGAGAAAATAATTTGTAACGTTGACGAGAAGGACATAGCAGAGCACCTACGAGTAAATTATATAATGTTCTGATATGTATCATTTTTATTTGGTACCCACAAACTATATTGAACTTACTCATCATCTTTCAGATTAGATTGAAGAAAGAACAAGAAGAAAAAGAATTAAAGAGAAAGGAGAAAGCAGAGGCACATTTATATACGATTATAAAGGTCAAGACTTCATAAGCCTTTCTTGAATAAATATAATATGTTCCAGAAGTCATTTCGAACTTGCTCAGTAATTTATAACATGATCAGGTTGCTCGAGATGAGGACCTCCGTGAACAGATAGGGAAAGATATATATTTTGATCTAGTGGATCATGACAAAGTTCGTAGCTTCCGCATCCAAAAGCAGATATCTTTTGCTCTTTTTAAGGTTAGATATCTATATGCTCTAACATTTTTGTTTTCTTTCACTTTAGTTTTTATATCATGTAATTGAACTCTATGCATTAAACCATGCATGTCTCCTCGCTGTTGGCAGTTGGCTTAATGTAAAAGTTAAACTAATTTGTGTTGGCAACTTATATTTTACAAAAACAGGGGAAGAAAGTTAAAAATACGTAATACAATGATTCTTCAAAAATTAAATCCCATACTTGTGTATTACCCCATGGATTACCATATACCAGTGGTGCATAATGGGTGCCAACAAATTTGCTTTTGACACCTGCCAAGGTCGCTAAAGCTAGGCCAGTATACATGTTAGAAAGCCATGTCAACGTCAACTTGTAATTTGCATATATGAATATTTTGTTCAGTATAAATCTTGTGAAGTGGGACCAGATGGGGCAAGTCAGCTCTAGGGTGTTGGTTTTACACACTGACAACATGACATCCTTCACGTGCGTAAATGCTTTATGTCAGTGATGGGTCCCAGTCTATATTTATAATGCATAAATTAGAATCTCTGTTACTCATGGTTACTGTTGATGGCACCAGTATTATCTAATATTGCGACAACTTCTTCACACCATAATTAAGATCATATTACCTCAATCATGCTACAGATCTTGATGGCACACCTTATCTTATCATTGGGGGGTGTAGGTCAATGCTCCACTTTAACTCGATAGGCTCAAGATGAGGATTTGGAGGTTGGTGATCGTTGTATGGGCTTTTATGAGTCTAATTGAGGGATTTATCTTGTTGCTATGAATCCAACTTTGTGTAGAAATCTGGCTGAGAGCCTGACACAACAATCTCATGGAGGGCTATTGGGACTAGAGTGAGAAGATCAACTAGCAAAGTTGTTGAAGGGGTCAAACAGAGGATAAAAATTGTGTAACACTAGGTGTCTAGGTGTTGTTTGATGGTTGCAAGCACTGGAGAAGCTACAGAAACATGAGAGGCAGTTTATTAAGAGTGGGCTGTCTAAACAGGGTTCTTCTGCCTTTGGTTTATACTTTGAGGAGATAGATATGGTCAAGGGATGGATATGCTTTCCAATGTTGCATCTTAATTTTGATATCTTAGGGTAGGCCAAGTTAGACATCTAACTTTGGGCTAAGAAGACTAGAAGAGTACATGTGGGACCACCAATATAGTCCTACTCATCCCTCAAAAAGTGCAACACATCCATTTCTGTACATGTTTCTTGAAGTGTTTTAAGATAATTTTGCATATGATTTAACTTCATGTTATTAATTCCATCAAAGTGTTTAATTGCTATAGTCAGTCATTCTGGTGATGATACTCCTGTACATATTTCTTGAAGTACATAAACGAGATTTTTGGATATGATTTAACTTCAAGTTGTCTGTTCCATCAAAGCTTCAACTTGGAGTAGTTGGAGTTAAATGCTCATAGTTTTTCTGTTGATTATATATTAACTTTTCCTTTATGGAAACATATTTGGTTAATAAAGCCAGTGGAGATGTATATAGATATGTTATGCATGCGCCCCTAAGTATATTTCATGCCACCTTCCTCCAAAATGTACCTTATGTGCCATACCATGTGTACTGCAGATCAGGTAACTGGACAGTACCCTTCTGTAGGTTTTTTCATTTCTTTTGCTATTGTATAATGATGGTTAAGAGGGTAGCACTTTATATGCCTTATTGTAGAAGACGTGACAACATAGATTGATCACTTTACCGTTTCTGATACCATTACTCTTTTTAATTTTTAACTTTGTATTTCATTTTAAATTTGTTTCAGGAGGATGTGGCTAAAGAATTGGGTATACCAGTGCAATACCAACGTTTCTGGCTATGGGCAAAGCGGCAAAATCACACCTACCGCCCAAATCGTCCATTGACACCTCAAGAAGAAGCCCAGTCTGTATGTTTTTCTCTACTTTTTGATACATTTTTTGTTTTAATAATGCTATTGCTTATGGCATACTAAGTTCCCTGCTAATGGATTGCTTTTGTAAGTCAGTGATTTGTATTCAGCTCATCAGCCGTGCTTATGTCTTTTTGCTTTTGGGTAGTTGAAATATGGCATGGGGACGCTACACACTCCACTAGTTGCAACTACAGTTGAATATCATGCTTGTTTGTTGCAACTTACAACTTGACGAACAATGTAGATTTTTTGCAACAAGATTTAGGATAGAGAGCCGGCTCTCTGACTTTTTGTATGAAGTACTTGATTATTGTTACTTTTGTTATTCTTAGTTATATAATTACTGCAGGTTCATTTCTACATTTGTATATCCAATGAACATACTGGTATACACTTTCCTTTGCTAGTTTGGCTGGCTCTAACTTAGGGACTGGATATATTAAATCTGTTGCAAATCACAAAATTCTTTGTAAAGTTCATCGGCCCTTTTAGAAACAGCTGGCCTAAAGAGATTCCACTCTTGCTGACAATTGAAAATTTGCCTTTCTAAAGAAAAGTATAAACCACTTTAATGTGGTTTAAGTGAAAATCTAATGAACTGGATCCTTCACAGTGGTGTAGATGTATGTGTGAAATAAACTAGTAGTTAACGACAAACAGTTATCTGATTGGGTGGCTATTGAAGCAATGCCATATATCTTCTTTCAATTACTTTCTGTATATTCTCATATATGACTGTTTAAGAATTTCTGGTATACTTGTTGCTAAAGTATACATGTAATGGATCCTCTAGTGCATAGTAACTTGCTAAGGGCATTCAGTCTCATTTTCGTTAGTGCTTTAGAGGCTTACGCATTGGCTACTGTGTATTTGGGCTATATAAAAAAGGGATATGTGCACATACATAATAATATTGATTGTAATTGACAAAGCCAAGTTCATTGTGTTTTAGGTTGGTCATTTAAGAGAGGTATCAAATAAAGCTAACAATGCTGAGCTTAAGTTGTTTCTGGAAGTAGAACTTGGACAGGTAATATCTCGTTGATGATGATTTTCCCCAGGAACTTATAATGTTGATTCAACATCTCATGGTGTCGTAATATACACTGTTTTAGCAAGCATACCAACCCTCTTTATCAATGTAGGATTTACGCCCAATTCCTCCACCTGAGAAGACCAAAGAGGAGATTCTACTTTTCTTCAAACTTTATGATCCTCTGAAGGAGGAACTTCGGTATCCATTCTCACCATCTTCTTCTCTTTAAATTATGATTTGAGCATATAAACTGGAACATACTCACAAACATACTTACATCTATGCATGTATATGTGTGTGTGTGTGTGTGTGTTGTATCTCTACTTCTTTTTGTAGTGTACATGTGTGTTTATGTGTGCGTATAATGCTCTAATTCCCGCATGTATGATTGATCTGAGTTCTTTGAAAGGGCATCAGCAGATTGTTGACTTCCCCAATTTCAATAACACATACCAACTGCATATCGTGTTTTGTGAGATTACCAATGATTTTTGTAGAAGAAAATGAAAGTTCACCTCTATTATGATTGGTATACTCGAAAAATATTTGAACTCTTGTAATGTGTACTTGGCTGCAAAGTGCATCCCCATTATACCAAATGCAGAAGCCAAAATGACATGTGGATGTCACCATATTTGTGCTTAGACTAATTGCAGAAAGACTAGCAAGAGACGCATAGTACCTAGTCATCAACTGCCTACTACTTGCATCTTGCCATAATGACATAATTGCATATTAATATTCTATTATACACTATATATCATTCACTAGCATCCTTGTGGCATCTTAATATTTGTGACACTGATCCCAATGTTTACCTAAAGTGAAGAAATGAAGTATCTCACATAGTTCAATTAGAAGACTTGGAAGGCTTAATAGCTGTGAGACGGTCCAACTTTAAAATTTGTATTAAGCCTTACGGTTGTGGATATGAAATACTTGTTCATAACTATCAATCGTTTGACAAAGTGTTTTGTTTTCATATCAATTGAGTCTCCACTAGCTTTTGGGTACCTTCGGCTACATATTTTACTTTCAATCAGGTGGGAGATATATAAAGGACAAACTTCATAGCATGATCTATTTGCACAAAACAAAAAAAATCTGTATCTAAATATTCTTATGCATAGGTTGTCTGAATGCAGTGTGATTTAGGGTCTCAGAAACATTAGGGAGCATTATGGGTATCCACAACTGGGATAGATGTAGACAAATGAAACTAAATAAAATAGTAGGGAACATGTTGGAAACAGGATGGAAGGTTTCTATTTTTTAATGCAAAACCCTTCTCTTCTGTTGGGCAATGTGAATTTCAAGTGTGTTGGTGACCTGGTGTACAGAAGTTATTAAGAGGGCAGGCCACCATTGGTGAAGGGTTGGAATGTCAATGGTAGTAATATTGTCTCGATCTTTTAGAACAATCAAACGAGGAAACTCAACTCAAGTACCAGTGAGAACAGACCTGGACAGGTGTAATCAACGTTGTCATACACCAGTTTGGTTAACCAAGAAGAAAGATACAACAAACATTTTGAGAGCAACTTGAAACAAAAGGAGATAAAAAAGGCGTAGTAAAATAGTTTACTTATGAAATGATAGTTAAAATCATCAATTAGATAACTAGTAATAACATGTACACCCCTTTCACATGTAGTCATATACTATATTGGCTGTATCAAGCACAGAGACTACATCTAGGAAAGATTGGCAAATGTGCTGAGTCTGCAGACAATGCATCAACCAGACCTCAGATTCCATGCCGAGCCACGAAACATCAGAGATGGTGTCATGGTTGGCCAATTTCTCTATGTGACTTCAACAAAGACCCTATCAGCATTCTTCTATCACGAGACTTGTCATTTCTGTGTGTATATGTTATATCTTTTTTAAATCTGACCTGAATAGGTCACAACGAAGGTCTGTGTGCATGAGTGCTCCTGAAAGAATGTTGGCAGTTGTCTTGATTTAATTGAATTGTAGAATGTAGCAAAAAGCACAAAGTCAAAAACCTTGACATCATTGTAATCATCTGTACCATGTTGGAGCAGCAAACCTAAAGCTCTTTTACATGCCAGGTATGTTGGAAGGCTCTTTGTGAAGGGTACTGGAAAGCCAATAGAAATACTGGCTAGGCTGAATGAACTGGCTGGCTTTGCACCGGATGAAGAAATTGAATTATTTGAGGTTCCTTTTTCATGTTTTGCTTCTTCTAGACTTATATGTTCTCATGAATTTTTTAGGTTGCCTTCATATTCTCCATTGCATCCAGGAAATTAAGTTTGAGCCTAATGTTATGTGTGAACACGTCGACAAGAAGCTTACTTTTCGGGCTAGTCAGGTATTTGTTCTAAGGCAGCGGCAGCTCTTTTGTGGTTAACTGGTTATCAATTGCAATCTTTCAACACCATTATTGCACTATTTTTTTGGATCAATCATTGGCATTATCTGATTGCAAGCATGTTTATGTTTTCTATGTCATGATAGCTTGAAGATGGGGATATCATATGCTTTCAAAAACCTCTTAAGGTTGAACATACTGAAACATGCCGCTATCTCGATGTTCCTTCTTTTCTAGAGTATGTTCGTAATCGTCAGGTAATCTTGTTACCCAGGCTAATGGTTTGCTGCTTGTAGAAAATCTCTTATGATATTTACTATTTATTTCTCTGGGTGTTTGTGTGTGCATTATAAGAAAAATTTTATAATGTGTTTTGTTGTGTTACTTAATGCTGGATGGTGCATAGGTTGTACGATTTCGTTCACTAGAGAAGCCCAAGGAGGATGAGTTCTCTCTGGAGTTGTGAGTTCCTGAAAGTTCCGTTCTTCGAATTCGTCAAACTGACACAGTTTTAATTTAAACGATTCAATGGCCTTGTGCTACAGGTCGAAACTGCACAATTACGATGATGTTGTTGAAAGACTTGCTCGCCATCTAAACTTAGATGATCCATCTAAAATCAGGCTTACATCTCATAACTGCTATTCCCAGCAACCTAAACCACAGCCGATCAAGTATCGTGGTGTAGAACATCTGTCCGACATGCTGGCCCACTACAATCAGGTTATTAATAGTTTTCACATTCCCGTTATCAGCATCATGTCTCTTACTTTTTTATCTTTTTAAACATGCTTTCAATTTATAGTATTGAAACATGCACATTTATGTGGTTGGTAATATAGCTTTTGCTTTTGTACAGACTTCAGATATATTGTATTATGAAGTACTGGACATCCCACTGCCTGAACTCCAAGGCCTAAAAACTCTGAAGGTTGCCTTTCATCATGCTACTAAAGATGAAGTAAGTGCTGAGTCACAGCTGATTATTTTTCTGTTTATATTGAACTTTTCCCTTTTTGTTGACATGTTCTTTCAACTATTGGTTAGGTAGTAATACATACTATTAGATTGCCAAAGCAAAGCACAGTGGGGGATGTAATCAATGACCTTAAGACAAAGGTAAATGTAGATTTTCTGCGTTCTACTTCACCACATTTCTCGGTGTTAAATATGGTATTCGTTATACATGTTATGAACGCTAATCCCTATCATCTGTAATTATGTTCCGTTGTGTTGGAGTTCTTTGGTTAACTGTTAATGGCTGTGAAACAGGTTGAGTTGTCTAATAAAGATGCTGAGCTCAGATTACTTGAGGTTTTCTATCACAAAATTTACAAGGTATGGGATGTTGCCAAGTTTCTTAGCATACTTAATAGGGTATATGAGGTGGAACATGAAAAACTAACATGTTGGTGCATATGATGGGGGCACATGGAAATTAGTTAAGCGTTAATCTTACCCTGTTGTGCCATTTTTATTTCAGTGCTTGTTGGAACTGATAACTTTTTATGTCAATATAAGATTCTCCCTTAATGCTGAAAAGAAACATGTCCACCAAGAAATCTTAAGGCAGCATTTTTGGACAAATTGACACTTACCCAAATCACAAAAGCACGTTCCACATTGTAAATAGACTACAATTTATTTTGTTACGTTATAGATCACCTGGTTTCTTGTATTTTCAGATGCTTATGTGATCTACCTCTCTTATAAACTTGTTGCCATGCATGCAGATTTTCCCCCTGAATGAAAAAATTGAGAATATTAATGATCAATACTGGACATTACGTGCCGAGGAGGTATGTACTTAATAATGTACCGTACTCAGGTTTGTCATGTGGACATGTGGATTTGAAGTATGTTTTTATTTTATTTCATCGATGTTATGCTCATAGTTGCATTCTAGTAGTCTACAGTCTACATCACAACTGCTACTTAAATCCCTTAATTTCTTCATTAATGTCCTTTTGTTGTCATTTTGTGTATGAGTTTACATTTGTCCTTCTTTATTGTACCGAACTATTCCGATGCCTACCTATTTTATCATCCCAATTGGTGTGTTATAGAGTTTTTGTTGTCAGAATGATAGTTTCTGTTAGTATACTGAGATTAGTTTTCTTACAGGTTCCAGAAGAAGAAAAGGACCTGGGTCCTCAGGATCGTCTAATTCATGTTTATCATTTTATGAAAGACACTGCTCAGAACCAGGTGATTTTGGTTTCTCTTTATGGCTGTTGATTTGCAGTTGTGAATTTTTTGATGCGTAGTAGGATATAATGTTTAACAGTTAATACATACATGTATAATGCTTTGAACCGTAGGTCCAGAACTTTGGGGAACCATTTTTCCTTGTCATCCGTGAGGGTGAGACTTTAGCTGAAGTTAAGGTACGGATACAAAAGAAGTTACAGGTTCCAGATGAGGAGTTTTCGAAGGTATGTTTCATTTATTCTTTTGCAAAGCACAATGGACACTATTGTTGTGTGGCATTTTTTAAATTATCTCTGATTTAGTTTTTACTTCAATTTTGATACTCGTAATGTACCAGTGGAAGTTTGCTTTTCTGTCTTTGGGCCGCCCCACATATCTTCAGGACTCTGATATTGTCTCCAGTCGGTTTCAGGTTTGTAAAGTTCCCTCTCTAGAGAATGTTTGCAAAGGAAATCAAATTCATGAGGCACATTTTAGCAGTTTCTTTGTTTGCATGTCTTAACATGATGTTTGTGATCGTGGTTTCAGAGAAGAGATGTTTATGGTGCTTGGGAACAGTATTTGGGATTGGAGCACTCTGACAATTCACCCAAGAGGTCATATGCTGCAAATCAGGTACATAATTCCTGTGATACATGAAAACAACATGAATGCTTTTAATATTCAAGATATATGGTTCTTCCTCTCTTAATATTACATTAATCCGATGTCAACTTCTTGTGATGATAATGCCACTTGACAATAAAAAACAAAGGTCCTTTTGTCAACACTTGCAGTTTTATGTTTTTGCGATTACATCTGAAAAATGAAATCTGAACAGAAAAGATGTCTGTCAAACATTTATGCTTTCAGAAAAGGGTCTAGGTCGTACAATTACATTACCAACGTACTTTTTTAAATTAACTGACATGGTACATGAACATTTTTTCTTACACATATGGTACATGAACTTAGAGATGACTACATACTTTTTTTATGTTTCGATATGGTACTTATACTTTATATTAGTGTTCCGATATGGTACATATATTGTTTTAGGTTTTTTCACTGTGGTCATATATGTAAAAAGTCATCTACCATATCGATACATTTCAAAAAGTATGGTGGTATTCTGTGACCTTTAACTTTCTAATAAATACATGTGAGCATGGTCTTATATACTGGTCACTGGTTTCCATATGTACCATATTGATAAGCAAAACAAAGTACATGTATCATATGTGTAAGAAAAAAAATTCACGTGCCATCTTAGTACATTTGAGAAAGTACGTTGGTATTATATGACCTGAACTTTTTAGAAAACCAAAATCAGTTTGGAGCAATAAATTGGATTTTATGATGCAATGGTTTACAAGGCAATATGTATTAATAAACCTTCATCTCCTATTTATAAAAAATTAAAAACGAAGAAATGGTGTTGGCGAAGATTTTCAGAATTTATTGCCGGACAGAAATTACTTTGTTATTCTTACAAAGAACATGTAAATAAGAAACAGAAAGGGTAAGAGTTATCGAAAGTAGCCATAAAGCACCCATGTGTTTAAATGTGCTGAACATGTAAATGTCAGAATGAAATATAATCGTTAGCAACAAATATATGTAGATTTTTTATCGAGTATTGGTTTCTGGCAGAACCGTCACACATTTGAGAAACCGGTTAGAATTTACAACTAAAGAATGAAGTCAGGCCGAAACTGCTGCAAATTAGCCAAGTTATAACCTTTGTTGAAAGGGCCATGTGGGGAAGCATCAACCAAACCACATGAGCATATCAGTAAGAGAATGCAAGCATAATCATCGTATTGGTAGGTGTGTAATTCTTTGTGAAAATGGTAGCACAGATCATATCATCATATAGAAGTGCATACATACTCTTTTCTTTGTGTAGCATCCTTCTCCGGGTGATGTAGTTTAGGTTATATTTCCCATCTTGCTTTTGAGTGTACCGTAGAGCATGCATAAGATATTGGGTCCATTGTTGTATAGAGGTATAGTTTGTGACTTTGTGTTCTTCAACCTCGACTTCCCATCACCCTTTGCTTCGTTTCAGACCATCCATCCTACATTGTGAGTCCATTATATGAAATTAGAGATGACATTTCTGTGTAATACTTAATTTCATTTATTCATAATGGGTGATTAATACTTGCAAAGCATATGCATAACTGACTGATCCAAGTTTTTTTTTTTTTTTTTTCAATCATTTGAGAGACCCAATAAGAGGTAAATTGTCGATGCATCAGCTGAGGACCCCTTACCAACCATTTCATGAAGAAACTGGATTGCCCTTGAGGCATCATTATTACGATGACCCTGAATAACTAGATTGTATGTGCATCCATTGGGGCATAGCAGTAGCCCCCCTTCCCACCATTTCCCAAAAAAAAAAACATAGTTGCCTCGTCAGGGAGTCTCTTGAGAAGGTCATCTATTAAGATATTATATGTACGAGCTGTCGGTTCAATTTCTTTCTTTGCTTGGAATACAATAAAAGACATCTTTCGCACATTCAAGTTTCCTGGCTCTGTACAAGCCATCAAGGAGACTGCCGTATACCACGACATCAAGATCCAACTTGGAGTGTTCCATCTCTTGAAACAAACTCATTGCTTTCTTTCGATAATGGTTTCTAATCAAACCATCTAACAAGATCAATTATGTAGCATGGACTGGAGTTTGCCCACACAATTGCATTTCCTTGAAAAGGTCCAGTGCAATGCAAGGCTGCCGGCCAAGACACGTTGAGACATTTCAACAAATACCTTTAAATTATCCACCCTCTGTTTCTACCTGGCAAACAATACCCATCGATCAATGAACTATAAGAAACTTTGGATCACCCCTTTCTGTATTATCACCTCAGCCATTTTAGCAGCTCTTTTGACCTTTCTGTCTTTACAAAGTGTGTCCACCAAGAATGAAGATAGTATACATTATCACATCCACATCCACATCCACCATTTCTTCAAACAACTCCAATCCATCCTTCAACTTACACAGCCCACTGATCAATGAGTTGTACATGGGAACCTTTGGTTTCAAACCTCCACTAATCAACTGCTCAAAGAGCATATAAGCTTCAGTGACCATTCCATACTTGCAAATGCCATTGATGATCATGCTATATGCAACATCAACTTCCATTCTTCTCTTTGCCATCTTCTTGACCAGTTCAATTGCGTCCATCGATCGTTGCCCCACAAGTAAGTGAGTTGGGCTAAGGGTCGGTCCAATCATTTTTGGGGCCCCAACAAGAGCTTAAAAGGGGCCCTATAAAATATATATATGTGTGTGTGTGTCTATTTAAAATAAGCAAAATTCACGTAAATTCAAGTAAAAACAATAAATTAACAAAAAAAAAACTTATAATTATATAATATAAACTAAAAACTTTGGCAGGTTGATAACATTGTTTAATCGTTAATAGACCTAGGTATATAAAATAGATCTTTTAAGAATGAGCTCCTATGATTATGCACGTGTTAACCGTGCTCAGGGCCGGCGTTGGGTTGAATTCCTGGTACCCCACCCCATGTCCTTGAACAAAGCCATTGGTTTCCACCAATCAACATCTTAACCAAGGTAGTGTACAAAAGCAACATCGAGTTCACATCCTAGTTTCAAGATTCGTCCAACCCAAATCAATCATGTTCAAATGACAATAACATTTGATCAAAATGGCGCAAGATATGAACATTATGATCAAGGGTTTGTATGCTTTCCATTCTTTTAATCAGAGAAATTGTGGCCTCATAGTGTTTCATTTTGCCAATTGCTGAGACTACCTGGATGAAGAAGCCATAGGTTGCGTTTGAGCCATCATCAAACAATAAATGCATCATCAATGCTTTTGAATTCAATTCTACATTGGTTCCTGATGAGTCCAGTTTGAATTTTGATGAAATTTGAGGAGTGGTGATGGGAGAATGAACAAAAACTCTCAATTTGCTGTCACAAACGTAAAGAATCCATGTCTCGACGATGTTTGAGAAACTTTGAATTTCATCATTTGTTGCGTTACGTTATTCGTGGATTGAACATTTTAACATCTCATTTATAATATGTTAAAGCTCCATAATATTTTAACCTGGCCCAAATTGAATTAAAATAACATATATAATAAAACTGGCATCATAAAACGAAGTTCCAACACACACGACACATATATAATAAAACTAGACCCGTCAATTCCTGTGTTTGTACTGTCAATCAATTAAGTGATGATTCCCGGCCATGATATCATATCGTATGTAGTGAGTGTTCTTTATACATACGCGATGATCGATGGTGAACAAATTATCAACATTACCGCGCATCGTTAATTATTAATTATAGTTTCTTTTAAATCCAATTGTAGGGTCGATTTTTTCATGTACGTACGTGTTGGTAATTATATTGATTTGTAGCCTCCCAGTACGCATCCGTCCCGTGTATATAGTTATATTGTTTTTTAAGTCTAAGTTTCCATTGTTAAGTTTTATCCCTTTGACAGGCCCGGTGATGAGGGAGGGCGAAATGGGCCTCTGCCCAGGGCCCCAAAATCCGAAGGGCCACAAATTTTTTTAAGGTATGTTTATGTGTAATGTTTGTGAAGCCAAAACCCAATAAGTCACAACACAAATCCAAAGCCCAATAAGTCATCATCAGTTGTATCTTTTCAATCTTTCAACAATTTTCTAATCGTTTTATAAACTTTTATGTCTTCTAGGATGAGAAAACACGAGTCTGTGTATGAAAAACATAAAACGAAAAAACGAATTGAAGAGTTTGTTGAGTCTCAAAGTGAGGCTCTTGATAAGTTTTTTAAAAACAAGACTAATGTTGATGATGCTAATATTAAATTTAAGTTTGTAGGGCCTCTTCTATAGTTATTGCACGGGGACTCCGAAATCTAAGAGACGACCCTACCCTTTGATCATTACATCTTCTGATTTCATGGGTTTTATGCCACTGCATGTTTTATACCTTAATTATATCCACAACTCAATGTGTGTGTATGTGTGTGTATAAATCAATTTACTTTTCATTGAATTCAATATATTTTTGTATCTGGTTTTCAACATAATTAACTTGATTAGTTATGACATGTTTATACTTTGTATTTAAGCTATATATATGTCTGTCAGCATGTGTATGCAAATGTTATATCTTGCAGCATCAGGCCGGTGATCCACATTCTGTATCCATCGGTTTTTAAGTCCACTCCCGGGATCGAAATTGCAGCTGTACGTTGATTATAAATCAATTTTAGTTGCTTCCCATTGTACGTGGTTATATTATAAATATGTATCTGTTCAATATTTCTCATTATACAATTTTTATTTGCAACTAATTCCATAACTCACTACAAGAAAAGTACTCTTTTGCGGCGACCAACATTATTTGCGACAAAGATTACTTTTGACTACCGTTTCTTGCCAAATAGTAGTTATGTAAAATATGCATTTAATGATTCACTACAACACTAAAACATGTATAATCTGTATTACAATACCACCCTCTTCAATGGCTTCAAAGACATTCATATAAAGGGTAGACGATTTTTCATGTGTGTGTGTATATATATATATATATATATTCTATACTAAGTAGGGAATTATGGCCTTGACATCCGTGGGAAACCTTCCTCCAAACTTTGAAAGGTACCAATTTCGTGTGGCGTGGCTGCGACCGATCAAGAGGAATATTGTGCCGAGAGTGAAACAAAACGCATATATTGTTTGAGAAATGCAAGAGACTCCTATGAACCCGACAATCTCAAAGAAATAATGCGGGCATATAACCAAATCGAATAGTCCTCCTTTCGGGATTTTATACTCTTTATCTCCTTTCTTTCTTAGATTTGAAAGGATGTAATGATGGTAAAAGTTTCCAGTTATTCCAATCAGGAACAATGCAAGTCCAACGTATTTGAGATCGATATAAGGCTCAGAACACTCTCGAGATGAATATTGCGCGTAAATCATGGTAGCAAAGGACACCGCGTAGCTTAGACCGATAGTTATTGCAGCATCAAGCATCATTGAACCGCTAAACTTGTGAACGAATAGAACCTGCAGACCAAATTACATTAATACCAAGTATTGGTGACTAAATTATTGTTGTTGTTATTTATTTATATGTTGTTTCAAGTAAAAAAAAAAAGGTGTACCTCAAGGATCCTCTTGAAGAAATGAAGGGTGAGAACATACATAAGCATAGCGAATCGAAGATCTTGAAGGGGAAAAATGGCGAAAGAAGCAAGGCCAACGAGGAACGATGGTGTATAGAATAGAAGCATACCAATTCTACTAGGCAACTTAAGGCGGTTATCGACATCCTTTGGTTTGTTCGATCCATCGGCATTGAAAAACTTGGCGTATTGCTTGTTATTGCCTTTGATTTCCATGTATCCGGAAGTAACGAGAGCCACCAAGTTTATAATCGACATTGAATTGATGAACAAGGAAGGTGGTAAGGAAAAGGAGATCACCATTTTTATGATCATATTGAATATTGATTCTCATTTTTGAGACTCTATAAATACGTGGAGCCAAATTAATGAATAATATTGGCAGAATTAATTATATCTATGTAACTATCTTGTCAAAAATTTTACGTTTACGCTGTCCATAATTTTGAATAGGAAATATCTCGTTGGTTTCGGTTTCAGTTTCGTTATTTAATGTATATATAAAATCCCCATTTGTAAATTAAAAGTTATTATTGACTATTGTATTATTTATTTTGAGAAAATTTAGAGCTTTATATATATGGTGATTTTAATATCAAGAGCTTTATATAAAATGCATATTAATTTTATCAAGCTAACTAGTAATTAGATAGATAGATTAGTTAATGAACATTGAGGCGCCTGTCGTAATGTTTGACGATAATATATATAGCCTTATAAATTGGAAATTTGCTTTTGCAGAACCCAACTTCAATATATAATATTACAAGATTCAATGTGTTGTGTTTTCTATTCTCACATAGACGTGTCCGTCTTCTTCGTTCTTTTAACTTCTTACTGTAATTTGGTTAGCCACTTGCTAGTTTTTATTTCAATAAAAATTTTGGGTGTTCTAAGCGGAGGTGATGATATTGTCGAAGCTTCCAATAGTTCTACATTTCGTTGTTCACAAAAAAAAAAAAAAAAAAAAAAAAAAACTACCCGTATATGACACTTGTCGCTTCCTTTTCAAGGTTGTTGGGTCACTTGAGGTACTTTAATTTATAATTTTTTAACTCAAACAGAACAATCCAATTTCAGTTTGGACCAAGAAACCATTTTTTACCAACCTGGTTTTCTACATGTTTCTAAGAGCCGATTAATGCCAGCGTAACCGGAGTAGGCATGACAACGTGGCGGATATGACAGGAGATTTCATTTCCCGTCCCCCCCGATCCCCCTCGGGTATTGACTTCTCAAACCCATCCCCGGCCCCATCGGGTATCGGGTTTTTTTTAAGCATTCTAACAAATTATTAAGTTTATACTACAAACTATAGTTTTAAAAAATATATAGACATGTATATAAACTATATAACAAATTATTTCAACATTTTTAGTTATATACATTGATAACTAATAGTTTATAATACAATCAAAATAAAAAAATACATATGTAAAAAACTTATAAAACGTATAGTGAATAGTTTACATTATAAAATTACATAAACATAATAAATTATACTATGATATCAAATAGGACCTGGGTCGGGGTCGATAATTAAAGCGCTTCCCATCCCAATTCAACTCGGGTTCGGGGAATCCATGGGCAAGTCGGGGTTGAGTTTCGGGTTCCCCGTTGAGGTCAGATTTTTTTTTTGCCAAGCCTAGACCAGAGTCATTACAGACAGGGTCGTTCCAATCATTTTTTGGGCCCTGGACACAAATAGATAAAAATGCCCTACACATACATACACACTCGGTCACATTTTTTGGGCGCTCTCAGGCTGGCCCTGATCACAGAACCTTTGTGTTCACTTGGCTAGAAGGGGGTGTTTTCTTTGTTGGACCTCCAGACATTTTCATCTCTGGAAACCACTTCTTTCACTCTCAACATTTTCGAATATTCAATAATTATTAACTGGGAATAAAGTTACAGCCACTGATCCCATGGAAATACAATAACAACATCATCCATTCATATGCATAAAAAAGAAGGTTAAAAAATGTATGGAATTAAAGCCTTGGTATCCTTGTGATCAAACTTCTCCCCGAACTTCAAACGGTACCATTCTCTTGTGGCATAACTCCTCCCCGTCAAGTAGAAGATGGTGCCGATAGTGACAGAAAGCGAATACGTTGTTTGAGCAATGCAAGAGATTCCTATGAACTCTATAATCTCAAAGAGATAGTGTGGGCATATAACCAAATCGAATAATCCTCCTTTCGGGATTTTATACTCTCTATCTCCCTTTGTTCTTAGAGTAGAAAGAATATAATGATGGTAAAAGTTTCCAACTATTCCCATCAAGAACAATGCAGCTCCAACGTATTTCAAATCCAGTGTAGGCTCGCCAAGTTCTTGCGATAAGTATTGGCCATAAATCGTTGTTGCGGTAGAGATGGTGTAACTTGAACAGATAACAATTGCGGTTTCAAGTGCCATGGAACCACTATATTTGTGAACCAATAGGACCTGCGAACCAATACATCAAACGTAATCGGTCATATTAGTATCAAGAAACAGCTATATATGTATCTTAATAGGTTTCAGTGTTTTCGAAACCCTGACTAGTTGAGTCATAACTAATTAGGTTTCTACTCCATCATCTACAATCAATAGTTCAGATTATTGAGCGAAAGAAAGATACCTCAAGGACCCTCTTCAAAAAATGAAGGGTTAGAACATATGTAAGCATCGAGAATCGAAGATCTTGATCATGAAAAATGGCAAAAGAGATGAGACCCACGAGAAACGCTGGTGTGTAGAGTAAAAGCATCCCGTTCCTACTAGGCAACATGACCTTCTGATCCTTGGATTTCTTTAAAGCCGCGACATTGAAGAATTTGGAATATTGCATATGTTGGCCTTTTGTTTCCATATATCCTGCGTTTGCGAGCGATAAACAACCTAATAACGACATTGATGTGATGACGAGGGACGATGGTTGTGGAAATAAGAGCGATGGCAAGAACGAAATCGTCATTTTTTTTAAGAAACTTGAATCTCTGTCTTTGATAATGTTGTTTGTGTTTGCCAAGTGTAGTTGGTATATATAAAGAATAAATATGATAACGTGAAAGTATAAAGAAACAAAGTAAAATGTGTATATATGTGTGTCCTTAAATTAAAATTGAGGTTCAAGTAGAAAAGGGTGTTGTGTTGAATGAGTGGATAGAACTCCGTATACGTGTGTGTGCCAAAAGGGTATGTAAAATGAATGGACACTTTCTTATGAAATAATGGT
Organism: Centrapalus pauciflorus; assembly: GCA_020465985.1. Classification (NCBI taxonomy): domain Eukaryota; kingdom Viridiplantae; phylum Streptophyta; class Magnoliopsida; order Asterales; family Asteraceae; genus Centrapalus; species Centrapalus pauciflorus. The sequence continues at coordinate 752,959 of JAANYP010004771.1, read as the reverse complement.
GAAGAATCTTACAATTAAACTCGGATAATAACAAATTTATTTTCCATACAAATGTTTATGTACATTAGAATTACAAAGGTGCACGTGTCAATGTCATATTGGGTGGGCTAATGGGCTATTGGGCTTGTTTGTATACCAAATTTGAGGTAGAAAATTGCATATGAAATAATGAAACGAGTGAACAAAATAGAGCCATGTGACAAAATTGAAATGAAGGGGGTAGTTGCAATTCAAACACTGTGAACGCAAATAATAACTTATTTATGAAAACAATTCAAACACTTTAAACTAATTATTTACGTTATTATAACGTAATAATCTGAATTATAACGCAAAACCAAACACCGTGTTAATTGATTAAAACTTTGTTTGCCCTACAAACGGTTTCAAGTAATGACTATGTTTTTCAAAATAAAAAATTAAATGAATGACATCTGACGTGGCCTACAAATTATACAAACGGATTCCACAAATATCAAATACATTAATCAAATTTAAAAACTGACTTAAGTTATAATACGAATATCAAATAAATTAAAAAAAAAAAAACGATTAAACGAACACGACCCAATTTAATGTCGTAGTAACTCACAAGTCTGTCAACTCTTATTTATTCATCTAAATCCATTTCAAGGCTGATGGATTTGGATGACAAACGTCAAATCTTCATGACATTCATGGTATTTTGCTTTTTTAATTATATATTATTGCATATATCATTAATTTGTAAATTGTACCATGAAATTCAAATTAGGACTGCGATTCTGATTTCTAGCTCTCCTGATCGACCTTTTATTTTTGAAATTCTGAAGACCTGCTTTTAATTTGTCTTCCTTTTTCCTCCATGAATTCATATTCTTCTTCTCTTTTAATATAATATATTTCACAAATAATAGCATTATGGCATTGATTTATCATTTTGAAATCGATACAAATATCAAAAAAAAAAAAAAAAAAAAAAAAAAAAACATCAATCTTGGTTATCACAGCTAAAAGATCCAAAAAAACAAGCTTCCTCAAGCTAAATCTTGACACATCTGAATACAATAGACGAACGTTATAACTCCAAAAGAAAAACATATCATTTGTGGTTCCGTAGCTAGAGCTGATTGTTAATTATTAGAATCTAAGGCCAAAATGGTGCTTAGATTCATGGGTTTCATGTACTCAGCCGATCCGGCCATAATCTGATCTACGATAAGTTTGTTTGCCCTCTCTGATGGATGGAATGCATCCCAAAACGCATACAGATCCCTGTTTGGGCATAAGTTGGACACCGGGGTACAAAGTCCAATCCCATTGTATGGTCCTTGTCCACAACACGCTACTTTTCCAGTAACAAATCCTACATGCATGCAAATCATTGTACGGTTTAAACCAAAATCATAATTATGAAATCAATTTTCTTGCTGTTTAATTAAAGCCAAACGTATAGTAATAGTATCAATCTAGCAACTCACCATAAGCTGTTGGATTAGTCATGAAATCAGTGTGCATCTTCTTTGTGTTTACACCAATAAATACATGACTACCAAGTTCATTATTGAGGCCAGCAAGCATATCGTCCAATTGTGGATTGTACAAAGATGCGGCCTTTTGAAGTTCGGTGGCACATTCGCCATTTCTGCTATGCTGAGCCAGTTCCGCTGGCACGCACCCTAATGGACCTGTGCCGGTAACTAGTACCCTGCGCGCTCCCAAGTCATACAGCTTCTGCATTCAATTAAATAAAGGTACAACTTAACAATGTTGTAGTAGTTGAATTGGGGCAAAGAGCAATTAAATTGAATGTGTGTATATGTATATACCAGTAAAAGCTTTCTGTATTCGGAGATGATGAACGGAACATAATCCTCGAGCTTGTATTGACGGGAGCGTGCGGATAACGGGACTAGATAATAATTGTTAACGAAGTCATTGCCACCGAGTGTCATGAGGACAAGGGCATTGTTAACGAGTTGTTTAGTGTTTTCGGGTCCTATAAGTGCACTAACTCGTTGCTGGTATTGTCTGAAGTACTCAAGTTGCATGGGAGCCCGAATTATGTTGACCTGAACAAGACATTATATATATGTGTGACACCATTCAATGAGCCAACAAGAATTAATGTGTGAAAATATTAATAAACGAGACTGTAATATGTTGAGAGATTACAAATTGGATTCCGGTGTCGTTTAATATTCCGATCCCTGCGGATGCAAAGTTGGCACCAACAAGAAGCTTTTCCCCTCTGAGTTGTGGGCTCAAGTAGGGCAGTGTTGGTTCAGATCCTATGCGCTGACCTGCGTCAGAAAGTTAATTAATTAAAATCAAATAAGCATGTAGATGCAAATGGTAGGTAGGTAGTGTTAGTTGACTAGAAAAAAAAAAAAAAACAGAAACTCAACTGATGAGGTCAGGAATGTTGTAGCCATTGGAGAAACGTCCAGTGGGTCGATGCGAGGGGTGATCAATGCCATACGGAGGTGCATCAGCTCGGGCAGAGGTAACCAAGTAATTGTTGTTGCCGCTGTCAACTAACGAGTCTCCAAAGACAAAAAACGCACGCGGCTGTGGTTTGGCTTCGACTTGATCATGAGCAGACACTCCCAATGCTAATAAGATGACGAAAACGACCATCTTCGCCACGAGTACCGGAGGGAAAGAAAGACTGTTTTTGTGTACGTTGTTTGTTGATGGGATGGTGGAACAAGAAACGATGGGGGGTTTTTATAGAGTAGTCACTAGTCGTAATTGGAGAAAATTTTACAACTTGGATAGGATGAGTAAGTTATGATCGAGGAGTAATAATGAAGGTAGTTGAATTTGATTTAATTTGACGGTTGGATTATTGGCTGAGCTGAGGCTGAGGCTGAGGTAATTATATTTCATCACTATTACTCGATCTTTAAAGATGATGTATTATTCACCAAACCCAACTTAATTTACTTCACTTCTCTCCACCGCAAAAGCAGTTTTCTGTTTCTTTCTTCATTTCCCAGTGGTCGTGTCTCCATCAAGCAACTTAAAGCATTCATTCTTGATTTCTCACTTGAATCCTCATATAATTTTCATATATAATCGATCGTTTTTGTTATGACTAATAAACACCCAGTATTTAAGTGCATCACGAGTCGTAAACCTACTCTCTAAACACACTTATCGCGTATTGATTAATTACTTAATTGATTTCATAATTTCGTTTCACTCAGTTGATCTGTCTTAAGGCAACCAATTCTAAGGTCATGTATAACAGTTTTCAAGAACAAAGTGCGATATATAAGCTACTAGGTGCTAATTTAGACGACGAGTTGCGGGTATGCACGGCACTACATGGGGGTGGTTCTAATCAATAATTGCAAAAAATAAAAAAGTAGGCAGGGTGCAGTGGTGAGGCTTTATATGGAGGAGTAGTGATGGAGTGATTACTACTATACGTCCTTGAAAGTTGAAAGTAACCTTTGTGAGGCTTTCGTTTCTAGTACGAAACTAGGCAGCACATGCCACAACAAAGGACTAATCGAAACAGAAATTTCCAATTTAATTTCTAATGTTCCTTTCAATTCATTCATTGCTGTAAAACTTTAATATTACCAGAAATATATATATATATAGCAACATCTTTAATTAACAATATATTTCTATACCTTCAATTAATGTTTCATCTTCAATAAATTTGACAACTTGGTTATTCGGCACCATTACATATTTAGTTATTTACATACCAATCCATTTTAATTTAAAACCATTAAAAAAATTTTGTAAAAAATCAATGTCTTTTTTGAGCATCTATCAAGACCTTGTTTTGTCACCCAACTTTTTTGACTGATGACCTTATAAATCAATTAAAACTGATGACCTGACTTAAATTTAGTTCAGATTTAATCCGTTAATCTTTTTTGACTGATGGACTGATTAAGGGTTAATCGATTTCATGTGTGAGCAAAGTAGCAAACCAACCAAAACCCAACAAAATAAAATTGGATTTAATTGGTTTGGGTTAAAAACGGTTCTTATATAATTTGGTGTGGTTAAAACAAGCTGTTTATTTAGTTTATTTCTTTTAAATTTAAACATCAACGTACCATATCTAGGGGATGTGAAAAAATCAAAACCAAAACTAAAATCCCTCACCATCTTTATATGATTAAAACTAGGGATTAGTTTCGTACAGATTTCCCAACTCCCGAATTAGACGAAAGTACGAGACCAAGAACTGTACCAAGTTAAAATGCTTAAAAACATGACTATTTATATCCTCAATTCGGGTTTGGGAATTCTCGAATTAAACTAGTCCCGAGTACTGTACCATCTTCGGCAAATCGGTACAGGTATCGAAACGAGTTCAGGTTGGTACCAGTACGAAGCTGGAAAAATGGGATTTTTGTACATCCTTAATTAAAACCAAAATCAAATCATAAAGTCAAATATAATCATTTTTCATCATATAGTAAAGGTTAAAACCATTAACTCAAAAATTTTTGTATTTAAACAATCAAGTCGTTACAAAAAGCCGATAAATAAATAAGATGCACACCTAGAAGTCAACACCAAGGCCCATTGACCTTTGTCCAAGACTCAAAAGAGATGGGTTGGCTGGAATTTTAATTGGATGGCATACATAAGACAATGACAATTAATTAAAAAAACTCAATAACCCTTAATCGGGTTAATCATTTTAACTACATTAACCTTATTCAAACCGAACATCCAACCAAATATCTTATTCGGTTGAACCGACCATCGAAACTGAAACCCGATTAAGCCAAATAAACCAAATAAGATTTGGTTCTTGTGGTTATTCGGTTTTGATTTTTTGCACACCCATATATTCTAGTAAAATACAAACCCACTTCTTTCGGTTAAATATAAAACATCCGATCAACATTTCCTGATCAAAATTCAACCCGATTGGATCACTCGGTCAAATATAAAACATCATACTATTCTAGATCTAAAACAATCAATACAAACACATTGACAAGTTTGATCGTTTTTTATAACAAATTGATCATAATTAAATCAAATGATTATTATAGTTATGAAAGTATGAAGTACATGATTAATTAAGAAAAATAAACAAATAAAAAAGTAAAAGGGAAAGAAGTCGTAGACTTGCTTCAGTTCTGAGAAATACAAAGTAAAAATTAAATAGATATACATCGTTATGATACCCACAAATTAATTATATGAAACCTTTAGAATAATAATTTCTACTAGCTCGTACAATTAATGAAGACAATTATTATTAGCAGCATCCTCACAAAATGTTTAAGCAGTTGGAATTTGGAAAAATAATAAAAATCAATTTAATACCGTACTGGATGGATAAAATAATAACTAATAAGTATAGGTTTGGGTTTTATTTAGAATAGATGGGAGTCAACGGCCAAAATGGTGCTTAGATTCATGGGATGCATGTACTCGGTTGACCCTGTCATCATTTGCTCCACGATAATCCTGTTGGCTCTTTCAGACGGATGGAATGGATCCCAAAATGCGTACAAATCTCTATTTTCGCACAAGTTCGACAACTGGGTGCATAGACCCAGCCCATTGTATGGCCCTTGTCCGCAACACGCTATCTTTGATGACACGAATCCTGTGCGCACAAACCAAACCATCCATCTTTGATCAGCTAAAATGCAACTGAACGAGCATAATGTATAAATCAATCGATTAAATGAATAAACGAACAAGAATCTTTTGGATAGAAAGAGCAGCCGACGTACCAAAGGCTTCTGGATCGCTGATAAAGTCCGAGTGCATTTTCTTCGAGTTTACGCTGATGAACACATGACTTCCTATTTTGCTATTGAGATCATTCAACATTCTGGTGAGTTGTGGGTTAAATAATTCTGCAGCCCTTTGAAGTTCGGTTGCGCATTCGCCATTTCGGCTGTGCTGGGCTAGTTCTGCTGGCACACATCCCAACGGTCCTGTTCCTGTGACAAGAACCCTACGTGCTCCCAGATTGTACAGTTTCTGCAATTACATAATGAAGGGATATGATTAATTAAGGTTTATATATGGTTTACATACACTTAATTGTATAGTATTTTCATACCATTAATATTTTTTTGTATTCCGATATGATAAAAGTGACATAATTAGGGAGTGCGTATTGTTGAGATCGTGCCGAGTAGGGAATCAAGTAGTAGTTGTTGACAAAGTCATTTCCGCCAAGTGTCATGAGGACAAGAGCGTTGTTTACTAGTTTTTTGGCCTGGTTTGCTCCAATAAGTGCGCTAAGTCGTTGTTGGTACTGCCTAAAGTATTCAAATTGCAAGGGTATCCTAATTATATTCACCTGAAAAACATTGGTGTCATTCATTAGATAAAGCTAGTTGTGATTTTAGCCTCATGAACAAGATGGTTTAATTAGAAAAGAATAATTATACGAATTGGGCTCCAGTGTCATTGAGTATTCCAATCCCTGCAGAAGCAAAATTAGCACCAACGAGCAAGCTTTGTCCTGTAAGTTGTGGGCTCAGATACGGCAATGTGGGCTCTGCCCCCATCCGCTGACCTGCCATTATACAGTATAGAATGATATAAGCCTAAAATGGATATTGGTAACTAAAATTTGAAGTGTAATTAAGGAGGGAACTCCACTGATAAGGTCGGGCATGTTGAAGCCATTGGAGAAACGGCCTGTTGGTCTATGTGTAGGGTAATCAATGCCATAAGGAGGTGAGTCGGCCCGGGCAGATGTGACCAAGTAGTTGTTGTTTCCATTGTCGACCAGGGAGTCTCCAAACACAAAAAACGCACGAGCATCGATCCTAGGAGACAATGTTGCGAGTACCAATACTGATAAAACTAAGGCCAAGGAAAAACCATAGAATGTAGAGATGGCCATGCATGAATGATGGAAATAGTTATTGTTGGTAATTAAAGACTCTACATGATCATAGAATAGGGGGAATGGGTTAATTTATACACAGATTCATTTTTTGAATATGATATTTAAAAAAAAAAAAAGCTTTTAGCTTTTAGCTAGCTTGATGATCCTTGCCTGCATCATGTAACTAACTAACACGTACAGTTGTAAAGATGAAGAACCATCAATGATGCAGCATGCTATTCAGTGGCAGTTCAAAAGTCTTCAATTGGTGGACACTACATTTTTTTTTTTTTTTGAACAACAAAAGGTAGAACTAACCGAGAGCTTATAATCTATTTCAACTTTTTTATTACAAAAAGAATGAATGAGAAGGAACTCCATTAAAACTAACGAATTATTTGTAATACAATTTAGAATCCTAACATTTTATAACTCATATCATTAGCTAACCTAAAACATTATTCCACAGCTCAACGTACCAATAAACACACCATATACTATAAATTAAATTCCAATTTGATCATCGGGCGATTAAAATTTTAAGTTATAATTATAGTAATAATAATGATAAAAACAAGGTAATTAAGTGGGATATTAATATTGAGTGCATGCATGATGAGTTGGATGGAGGAGGAATTGAATTGAAGTGAGAGGGAGGGAGGGAGGGAGGAGGAAGAGGAGGGTTGTTGCATTGCATGTGATGAAGATGAAGGCTAGCTGTGAAAAGCCGTTACAAAGCAGATCGAAGCAGAAAGTTTAATGAATATTAAAGCAACGAAGGATTGATCTCGTGAAAATGCCGGGGTGGCGGTCGGTCATCCATCATGGTCAACGTACTATTCACTCCTACCTCCCCCGGCCACCTCAAATAAATCAAACAATATATATGGGTTTCCATTCCATTACTTCTTCTTGTTCAAAACTCAATATATTACTTTTAATTTGGGCCTTCCATCTCATCTGCATCTGCTATATATCCTAAACAAGAACTTTGATTTAAAGTTTAATTCTATATATAGGAGATACTACGTACTATTCAATGCTTATTTTTGTTGAGACATATATAATATATTACTGATTATTTATTACATAATTAATAATTAAATAGACTTGATCTATAATATAAGATAATATATATAATAGAAAGAAACCAAGAGGAACTTTGGAGCACGCAAGTTAATAAATTTATTTATCTCTTATTTGATTCATCTATCGTTGGAAAAACAAATATTTTACATTTGGTTCCAAAGGAGAATATATGATAAATTTAGATGTGAAGATGTCTATTAATCGTCAACTTTAATTTACATCTCTTCTTTGGATTTCTTGTAAAAAGTTCAATTCCCATTGCTATTAATTGGAAGTTTTGCACTAAAATCAGGGTGTGTCTAAATAAACTCCTCTCTATGTGCTAAATGAACCCTTATCCTATGTTCATCCACCCATATCAATTTGTTTTTTTAATATATTTTAAGTATAGAAATAATACAAATTAATTCATATTTTTGACAAGGGGTTTGACAATTCCCATGGAGAAAGATTTGAATAGCATGAATCTAAAATCATGATCTGCAGGTATAGTAGCTAGGTTGGTTTTCGTATGTTTCTGTTGTCTATCTCTTCCTTAAAAATATGGATTTTCAGTTTGGTGTTGGTCCTTCTATTTTTTTTTTTTTTCTTTTTTTTCTTTTTGGTTTTAAGCCTGTTTTTACTAATAATAAAATTACTTAGCATGTAATAAAAAATTACCATAATATATACTATGAATCAAAGAATGTGCTCCCTATTTTATATATATATATAGTCAACGTTTACTTTCGAAAATTAAAAGCTAGCTAGACAATAAGCAATAAATGAATTAGGTCTAATATTGTACTGTAATATTTTATTCATAATAATGAAGCAATATAATTATTAATATATATTACAAACAAAGACAATTGTATGTATGAGTCTATTTAAGAAGGTACTTTAGTGTAGGGAGCGGTGATTAAGGTTTTAATAATTGGTGTGGTAATAACTTTAGCACTTATATATGTTGTTGGACTTAATTGACACACGTTTTAAAGAGGAAGGAGTTGTTGAAGGTTGCAATTGATTTTTCATTTATTGTTTATCAGCGAGTAATTATATAAGTTTTAATATTTTTATTGTTTTCTTTTCCATGACTGTAACCAAAAGTGGAAGTTTCATGTTTCTTTCAAACATTGATACAGAAGGGAGGATAACCATTTAACCAAGGCAGAAAGTTTGCTGATATTGGTAATTTGAAGAGGTGAGACCCCTAACAAGGGTCGGCCCTGAGGGTGTGCAGTAAGTGTAACCGCTCAGGGCCCCAAGTTGGATAGAGTCTCATCGGAAAATTGACCAGTGATCGGAATAAATTGTGAAAAGTTAAATCTGCTTAAGTTTAATTACTGTGTTTCACGTCATTAACAAAAAAAAAAAGTGAGTGTGAGAATGTATGATTAGTAAAAATAGACATATAGCAATGCCCTTTCTTATAAATATAGTTTAGAAATTAATTATTTTGTTCTATATGAACATGTCTTAATATCATTATTTTAAATGTTTTTTTATGTATATATCAATTGCTAGACTACTAACAACTAATAATTTTTATATAAATTTAAAAATTTTCACATTTTAAGAGCATACTATATACAGGGCTACCAAAATTCACGGGACGACCCTGCCCCTAACAATCTCACATAGAATGCACTGATGAATGGTTACCCTTTACTTGGAACAATCGATCGATCTTGCTTGATTTTTTCTTGATTCTATGAGTGAGCAAGGTTGCTTGTCTGTGGTCATCATCAGTTACATCTTAAAGAACTGGTACTCTAAAAACTAAAGAAATATTATTAATGAAGCCATGAGTGGTCTCTTGAAAGGGTTGAGAGAGGTATCTATCCTAACCTCGTGACATACAAAACGTACTCTTATAGTGTTAATTGTGGCTTGAGAATACCCTTTTGCTTCTTTATGAAATTTAAATTACCCATCGGGGTCCAAATCTTATCACTTACTATCTTGTATTGGATGCTGGTAAAAATAGAAAACTAGACGAGACCCTAAAATCTTTTATTTTGGTTGATACTTGATAGATAACACGGGTGCTAATACTTCCGTTGGTTTGGCTCTGTAAGCGAGTTAATGAATTGAAAGGTTAGTTTTTATTTGTATAGCTTTGGTATGCGGCATTCCAGGATAATTGATGTGGTTGTCAACGGACATGGATTGCATCAAAGTATTCATGCTAGAGTTTGATACTGGTGTCGTATTTTTTAGGGCTTCCCTTTCTTTTTCAGGGTTTGAAAACAAAACCAATAAAAAAATGAAACCAAATAGTTTTGGATTTTATAAAAATTAAAGTCCCATGGTGGACTGGGTCAGAACTGACTAATTAATACGTAATACTGAATTGGACCAATGCAAAAGAAAAGCCCAATGGTAGTGGTATCAAAGTCCATTTACGAACGCACCCGTTATAGCAAAGTGGACCTATAGTACCACCGCAACTTTATTTTGACAAAAGCATTAAATACCCGCAGGTATTATTTGTTCAGAGTTGAGACATATACAGATTAATTAAGAACTGATAATCACCATCTACAGTTCCTTGTTTAAATATTAAAAAACCACATATCGTACCGAATGTAAAAAAAAAAAAAAAAAAAAAAAAAAGATGTGTAGCAACCCGGCCTATCATATAATATTAGAATAAAGGGGAAAAGTTTTAAGATGTAAAGAAACAAGGGTTTAAATTAACTTAGTTATTAAAATCAACAAGAAGACATAATAATAGTAAGTATGAAGAATTAAGGTATGAAGATTTATAGTGATAAATTGGTACATTACTAACCAGAGCTTGATAATCATAAAAGCTAATAATGGTATTGACCCACAAAATCCCATGGTATCTGTCTGGACTAATTGGCACATGTACGTCACTCTCCAATCCATTCGGCCTACCAACAATATTTATCAATAACAAACAAGTCACCGTCGGCCTCCCCATACCGATACAACTTAATTACACCTAAACAACCCCTCCCAGGCTCCTTTGTGTGTGTGTATATGGAAAACCACCATGCACCTGAAAATTTGTGAAAACTGCACTGCACCACCACAAATGCATCAAATTCCCCGCGTGATGCATCAAAATCTCGTGTGATGTATCAAAATCCCGGCATCATGAATCCTTAGTTTCATGTGTGTATGACTGGCTCAGCATGCATAATCCTCATTTGGATCAATTAACTTTTACAACTACATGAACCACGTACATGATCCAAATCAATTAATATTCCATATATCTATTAATTGCATTGTGTATTGATTCATATATATTTATACCTTCACTACTTGGTTACTTAGAATTATGTAAGTTACCATGACTTTCCTTTTAGCATTTCTTCTGCAACCCTTAAACTAAATCTTTGTTTCAACTTTCAATGAATATGAATTTGCACATACATTAACAAAATGTTCTGACTATTTTGTATGTGTGTGTCTAAGAAAAAGAGAAAATCAATCTTGGTCATTGAAAAGGCGACACACACCATAATATCATGGGAATGTATATTACTAGATAAAACATCACCACAATTAAAACCCCCCAAAAAAGGAACTGCATGTCTATCGTCTCTCTACCAATAGATGATGATTCTACCTTGTACTCATTATGCTATGTAAATTTCACATATAATTACATCTCCTAACTCTTTAACAATGATGTGAATGTACATTTACATAAATTTACATGTATGTGAATATACATTTATGTTATGCATGACTCCATGCACTTAGAATATGTAAATGTGCGTTAAATTTATATATCATATATGTAATGTTAATTAAAATGTGTTTATGAAAAAAATTCCAAATTATTATTTTTAGGAGTGATACATTCTGTTGCGCTATGTGTGTGTGTGTGTGTGTGTATTCATCTATGTATGCACATATGTATATGATGTGGTATGTTTTCCTTTGTGATGCATTAATGCATTAAATGATCTTGATGCACAATACTACTTTGTCAATGCATTATGGTTTTCAATGTTTTTCGATCCATAGAGGTTTCCATTGAACCCCTATGTACACACACACACACACACAAAGGATAATTTGTAAATACTTTATTCGTTCTGAACAGTTTCAACAACCAGAATATGAATTTTTTATATCTTGTTGCAAATACTATTATGAATCCTGTAAATCCTATGAATATTGTTTAATGCTATAAATTTTGTTGCAGACGCTGCTATGAATTCTTTGAAGCCTGTTAATGTTGTTGTAGATATTTCTATGAACTTTTTAATTAATATTATATGAATCTTGTTGCAAAGAGTTGTTAGTGTATGTAAATGCTTTTTAGTTTTCTTTTCTTTTGTTCATTAACACTTGCAATAAATAAGTGTGCATAAAATATCTCTTTCTTTTTGTGTGTGTGTGAATAACAAAAAGGAAAACAAATTAAATAGGACAAATGGAAACGACTTTAGAGTGTGACTAATCAGGAATTTTAATATACCATTTAATATGATAAATAACATGATAGATTTTTAAAGAGTTAACTATCATTTTGATCATCTAACTTTCTGATTTGGCTCGTTTAGTCACTAAACTATTTTTTATCTCAATTTAGCTTCTAAAACTATTCTACTCTAAGAAAAATGAATAATACTAATTGTAAACTCACTGCAAAATATGATAGTTTAGTAACCAAATCAGGACAATTTAATGGTTAAATCAGTAAAAAAAAAAGTTAATGGCTAAATGTGAGTACAAACAATAGTGTAGTGGCTAAATCGGGACAAAAATAACATAGTGGCAAAATCGAAAAAAAAATTGATAGTTGAATGATTAAAATGATATTTAACCTACTTTAAAAATATACGATTCTTAATAGGTAAACAAATAATATTGATTGTTATGTTGATGAAAATAATTTTAAAAATGTTAAATATACTGGTTTACAAAGATAGCAATTTGTCTCTTATTCTTATGATGATGTGTCTCTATCTATTTTCCATCAATGAAAGTGTTCCCCACCTGCACATTTAAGGGTGAAGGGAATAGAAAGACTCCAAAACAATTTTTATATATATTCACATTTTTTGTAAGATTTTATTAAAAATAATATTAAACCTAAACAAGCACATACCATATTTGGTTGAAATTACAAAATCTCATAATAATAAAAACAGATTGAATTTAATAAAATGAAGGATAAATGAAATATATAATAACAATCATAATAACAAAATGAAATTCTATTAAAAATAATGATGAAGTGGGATCTTATTTTTATTATTATTTAAGGGAATAAATGGTAACTAAAATGAAAATGTCCTAGGGTTGAATTGATTTGATCTTGTAACAACCCCAATGTAGTGGTCAAACTTGTAAGGTAGCACTGCAAACTAAACCTCATTACTGGGCCCATTTCTTTCTGTGGACAATGGGCCCCACTCACATGAGAAAAGTGGACTATGCTAAATGCAATGAAATTATATAATGTACAAAATTGACACAGTTTTTATATATCAAAATGGTAAAATAATAAATGAACAACCAAATACTTGTATTCTACCATGTGATCCATTTTGTCACGCTCTACAAAAAATTTTATGACACTTTCAATTCTAGTGAATTTGAATTTGATGGATACATATTAAAGCATGCATATTGTTTATTAAAAGAACCTGTGGATTTAAATAGATATAATTTATTAAGATTATGAAGTTTCTTATCAGCTCTATATATATAGTAATTGTAGGGCATTGAATGTCCGTCCACTAAATCGTTTGACAAATTGTTTATGTTTGTTTATTTATTAGTTGGGCAACACAATCAATATTTTATAGGCTTTTTCTTTGTACACTATACATTAATTTCTCATACACCATATCATATAATTTAACTAAATTGTTGTTTATGATCGGGTGTATGGTTCCTCTTTTTCATTAAAAGTGATTAGGTGAAATTGACTTAAATATAAATTATTGTAAAATATAATGCATGAAGTAGCACCCTATTTTATATTTGCATAATGAAATGAAAAAACATAAACAGATGTCTTGTCCATTGCATTCATTGATGTACGTGTATCAAAAGTATGTTACTTTAATATATAAAAAAACATATGTTTTGGGAAAATAAATTTTGAAACAACATATTACCATAAACATAATAATATGTAGAGTGTTCATAATAAATGTATGTTACCAATTTTTTATTATAATATTTATATTTACTGATGTAATCATAATATAATATAATCGTATGTTTGATGTATAGAATCCAAAAGAATGTGCATAATTTTGTATATGTAAATACTAAATTAATTTAGCGGGTACGATTTAAAAAGGACAATATTCGAATAATAATTAATAATAAGAGCGAGTACAAAAACCTGGTCATGATTTGTTTGGAATAATTCCCCACCAATACTATACTCCTCCATCCTTCATGCTAGCCTTGCCATCCCACAATTATTCTCACCATCTAACTTTACAAACATTCAATTTACTATTTTATATAACTCATGACAAATTATTAGAATACACAAGTTTTCATTTGTATAGAGTTTGATTCATGTATTATAATATATAAATATACGTATTGTAATAGTAATAAAATTCAGACTTTACTAGATTTTAAGTAATACATCGAATATCATGTTAATGATTAGTCCAAATGTATAAATGGATCACGGAAAAGGAAAAAAGAAAAGAGGATCAATCGAATACAACATATAACTAGCCATGGTAACAGGACGGGTATGACCGGAGATTTCATTTCTCGTCCCCGACCCCATTCCCGTTGGATATTGACTTCTCATCCCCATCCCTAGCCCATTGGGTTTCGGGGGTTCCCGTCGGGTATCGGGTCTTTTAACATTCTAACAAATTATTAAGTTTATACTACAAATTATAGTTTTAATTAATATATATACATGTATATAAACTTTATAACAAATTATCTCATTTTTTAAGTATATACATTAATAACTAACAGTTTATAATACAACCAAAATAATAAATATATATGTAAAAAGCTTATCAAACAGATAGAATAAAATAAATAATATATTTAACAATAATACCCACACACACATTATAGTGATATTTTACATTATAAAATTACATAAATATAAAAATTTATACTACGATATTAAATAGGATCGGGGTCAGGGATTAAAGCATTCCCCATCCCCGTTCAACTTGGGTTCGGGGAATCCCCGGTAAAATCAGGATCGAGTTTCGGGTTTCCCGTCGAGGTCGGATTTTTTTGTCAAGCCTGACTATAACATGTAAATTACTAATTAGACTAGGGAAAACTTGGATTTGAGTTTAAAAAAAAATAAATAAACAAATCAAATTCAACTGGATTAGTTATTTGATAATTAAATTTGTAAAACTGGTAGTTGATACCGAGCAATGTTGTCTTTAAAGAGTTATAGAAAAATTAAGGACACATTCTTTATGAAAATATGGTTTGCACACATTCCAAACGAATAAATGATTCTTTGGGTTAAGAACGAACAATTAATATAGTCCTCCAAATCAAAATTAATATATAAGCTTTGGTTTGGATAAAAAGAAATTAAAAATAATAATAATAAAAACAAAATCATTTATCTTATGATACACTCGTACACCTTATCACACCCAATAATGTTTATTATTTTCATAAATATCATCTTATTAGTTAAGACTTTTCAAAATATATCATTATTGATTTTTATATATAAAATTTATCTATCTATATTTATTAATAAAAAAAAACCTATTTGCCAAGTGTCACTCCCTCATCTCTTAAAATTTTTGATTTTCTGCCTTTTTTCCATAATTAAATTTCTAATTTTTACTAATTCATTAATAAGAAAATATGAAATCTAATTCAAATACTTTCATATTTAATGCATACAATTAAAAAGAAAATATATTAAATATTCTAATACTCATCTAAATTTATTTCTAAGATAAAAAGTTAATATTTTGGTGAATACTTTTTAATCAAAACATATAATTTTTTTTATTTTACAAATATGATATTTTCTTGGTGTAAAAAAATAAAATGTAATCCATAATTTGTAATTTGAGGATTCATGTTTATTTATTTATAATGATATCCAACAACCTTTAACGAATAAAAAATTGTAAGTGTACGTTAATTATTTTAATTAAAGGTTGGTGTTTATGTTATTTTTAAAATAATGGATTTAACTTACATATTTTGGGTTTTTCTTATTTAGAAAAAAAGTAATTGAACTTATTGTATTAATAATTAGATATAACTATATTCTTTTGAATTTTATGTAAATCGAGCACACAATTTTTTATATTTTTTTGAATTGAACTAATCTCACATGAGTATAAAAAAAATTAATTTTAAGTTTGAGTTAAAAGTTTGTGGATAATCTTTTTCTTGACATCTTACATAGATAGCATACAAAATGTTATAGTTGAAAAACATTATAAATGTTTAAGTTGAATTGAACTTTTGATAAACTAAATATGTATTTATATCATATGCATATAATAATTATGTATTTGTTTATAAGCTTATATTCTGAAAAAAAGTAATTAGTTTATATATATATATATATATGTATAAAAGAAAATGTCTAACGCTACGTGTCGCATCCTCGCTTGATAAAGATTTCGTTTTCTCGCCTAGTTTTTCATATACTGTTCTTCTTAGTTAGTTATCTATTTTTTAAAAAAAATTGAAGTTAAAATATAATTAAGTAATTCCTAATTTAACTCCTGTAAATTAAAAATAATATTTTTTAAATTTAAATAACTTTCAGAATTGACTTCTAATGTTAGCTAATTATGCATTATTTTTAGACATTTAAAAAGTAAAATAATGCAATATTTTATGATTTATTTTAAACATTTTTAAATTTTATTCGGTGTAAAACATAAATTTTTATTTATACATAAAACCTAAAAATAAAAAAAAATTAAAAAGATGAGACACGATAAATACTATTCATACATATTTAAAAATAGAAAAATTTTAGTTACCATTAACAACAACATATAATACTCTTTTCGTATTTTTTAGAAAAAAATTAACATTTTTGTATGTAATTGATGTTTTGTGTTAAATTTGATAAATATTATTTATAAAATATCCACGTAATACGTGGGTTAATAACTAGTAAATATTAATATACATTGATTACTACATAATTGACCCACGTATTACGTGGATATTTTATTAATAATATTTATCAAATTTAACACAAAACATCAATGACATAAAAAAATGTTAATTTTTTTCTAAAAAATACGAAAATAGTATTATATGTTGTTGTTAATGGTAACTAAAATTTTTCTATTTTTAAATATGTATGAATAGTATTTATCGTGTCTCGTCTTTTTAATTTTTTTTTATTTTTAGGTTTTATGTATAAATAAAAATTTATGTTTTACACTGAATAAAATTTAAAAATGTTTAAAATAAATCATAAAATATTGCATTATTTTACTTTTTAAACGTCTAAAAATAATGCATAATTAGCTAACATTAGAAGTCAATTCTGAAAGTTATTTAAATTTAAAAAAAAATATTATTTTTAATTTACAGGAGTTAAATTAGGAATTACTTAATTATATTTTAACTTCAATTTTTTTTTAAAAATAGATAACTAACTAAGAAGAACAGTATATGAAAAATTAGACGAGAAAACGAAATCTTTATCAAGCGAGGATGCGACACGTAGCGTTAGACATTTTCTTTTATATATATATATATATATATATATATATATATATATATATATATATATATATATAGACTAAGGATCTTTTGTGAACACTTTATTAGTTGTGCACGTTGTGAACAACCATAAAATAGCTTCTGAATCTTATGAATCTTGTTGAAAATAGTACTGGGCTCTTCTATTAACCTATTAATACTATTGGATCCTTTGGATCTTATTGAATCCTATGTATTTGTCGAATCTTATGAATCTTATTGCATCCTATGCATCTTGTGCATCTTGATATAAAAACTACGTGCTATGAACCTTTTGAATGTTCTGAATCTTAAATAGACACTTCTATGAACCTTTTGAATCATATGAATCATATTACAAACACTTGTTGATATAATATATGAATGATTATATGTATTTTTTTATTTGTTCACAACGTGCACAACGAATAACTTGTTCACAATGGATCCCATCTCTATATATATATATATATATACAATTATTATAAACAAATACTTTTTTCAGAATATAAGCTTATAAACAAATACACAATTATTATATGCATATAATATAAATACATATTTAGTTTATCAAAAGTTCAATTCAACTTAAACATTTATAATGTTTTTCAACTATAACATTTTGTATGATATCTATGTAAGATGTCAAGAAAAAGATTATCCACAAACTTTTAACTCAAACTGAAAATTAATTTTTTTTATACTCATGTGAGATTAGTTCAATTCAAAAATATATAAAAAATTGTGTGCTCGATTTACATAAAATTCAAAAGAATATAATTATATCTAATTATTAATACAATAAGTTCAACTACTTTTTTTCAAAATAAGAAAAACCCAAAATATGTAAGTTAAATCCATTATTTTATAAATAACATAAACACCAACCTTTAATTAAAATAATTAACGTACACTTACAATTTTTTATTCCTTAAAGGTTGTTGGATATCATTATAAATAAATAAACATGAATCCTCAAATTACAAATTATGGATTACATTTTATTTTTTTACACCAAGAAAATATCATATTTGTAAAATGAAAAAAATTATATGTTTTGATTAAAAAGTATTCACCAAAATATTAACTTTTTATCTTAGAAATAAATTTTTAGATTAGTATTAGAATATTTAATATATTTCTTTTTTAATCGTATGCATTAAATATGAAAGTATTTGAATTAGATTTCATATTTTCTTATTAATGAATTAGTAAAAATTAGAAATTTAATTATGGAAAAAAGACAGAAAATCAAAAAATTTAAGAGATGAGGGAGTGACACTTGGCAAATAGGTTTTCTTTTATTAACATTAAAATACATTGATTACTAAACTACTGATATCATCACTCATTAACATTAAAATACATTGATTACTAAACTACTGATATTATCACCCATATACGGCGTGTACATCAATTCAATATACATTAATCTAATAATAATACACTATCAATACACAACTGATATCATCACTCATACACAACTAATACATCGATTCAATATACATTAATCTAATAATAATAAATTGATCCCTTCTTTAACCTATTGATACTAACTTGACAGACCAATGTCTTTCAATATTATATTAACTAGTTTATAACCCACGTATACGTGGATATTTTTAATTAAATTTATTTATATAAAATGTATATGAGTAAAAATAAAAACATACAAAAATAACAATTGTGTTCCTTTTTTATTATTTACAGATTAAAAAAAAGAGTATATTTATCCATTTTAAAAATATTAAATTGTATTTATCTTTTATTTTTTATAAGTTGTAATTATCTTTTTGGTGAACGTAGAGGTGACACGTGACATTTGATGTTTTCCTTTATTATACATAATAATAATAAATTCCACAACTAATTCAAATTTTTACATTTGGATCTAATTATGATTATTATGGATAATAATGATAGATATTTATTTTAGGTAAACATTAATTTTAAATGTTACAAAATCTAATTTATTACTAGTTAATTAATGAAAAAAATAAAGTCAAAATTTAATGCAATTAAGTTAAGGTGTTAAATTTGAAAAAAGATGTGGAAAAATAAAATTTTATTGTATTGTAGAAGTGACATGTGAGATGAATTGTTTTGTTTTACTATAATATATAGGTTAATCAACTCATATATTACATGGGTTGATTTAGAAAATACATATTTATTTATATTTTAATAAATTATTATAAAATTTATATATAATTAAAATAAAAAAATTGAAAGCTAGTTAAATTAAAGATAAAAAATACTTAGTTGTTTGATATTAAATAAAAAAAATATTATTATATTGTATTATTAAAAACAAATAATATGTGTTTGCAAAAAATGTTTCTTTTAATTTTTATTAACTTCAAATATGAAATATCAATGTAAGAAACAAAAAATTTCAATTATGTGAATGTGTATATTTTTTGAAAATTATAAAACATAAAAATAGAATATCTGAAGGTCAACAATCAAAATTTACCATATTCACATTTGAAGTTTTATCAATTAAAATTTAAATCTTGTTAGCAAAATAATTAACAAAAATTTTTAACTTTATTTACTACTCTTCTACATTTAAATCCAAATTTTTACATTTGAATTTAACTATAATTATTAAGGATAATAATGACACATATTTATTTTAGGTAAATATTAACTTAATTAGGGGTGAGCAAAAACCGAACCGGAAAATCAAATAACCGAAAAACCCGGAAAAACCAAACCGGAAAAACCGGGAAACCGAAAAACCAAAAAAACCGAAACCGAAAAAACGGAGTAAATGGTTTGGTTTCGGATTCCCTCTCAAAACCGAACCGAACCGGTTTTAAAATTAATTTAATTTTTATAAATATTTTATATATATTTATTGAGTTATTTCTACTTCCACTCATATTTAATGTTACGTTCTACTTCTATATTAAAGGAAACATTTTTCAATTATATATATAATTGATATTTATGATGTTAAAATGCTAATTAATTGACATTATTAATAGTTATGCTTATTTTAATTATATGTGAAGTAGATAATGCTAATTAATTGGTATAAACATTATTATTATATTTTACATGATGAAATTACTTAAATTAATTCAAAGCCTAAGTTAGTAAATTTAATAAATTAGAGTATAAAACAACTAAATTAATATTTAATATCCAATTTTATCAATTCGAAGTATCAAACTAACACATATGTCGATTAAAAATACAAACATAAACAATTATTTTTTAGTGATTTATCAAATAGTGCTTAACTTTAGTAAAGAAAAATTCAATTTTAGTAAAAAAGTGTCTAAGATTTTTTGGGTTTGAACCCAAAAACCAAACCGTTTTCGAAAAACCAAAAATCAAAAAACCCACGGGTGCAAACCGAAAAACCGGTAATCCAAACCGGAAAACCGAAAACCCGAAACCGAACGGTTTCTCCATTTCAAACCGGAATTTTCGGTTTGGGTTCGGTTTCGGCCAAAAACCGAACTGAACCGCCCCATGCTCACCCCTAAACTTAATATTAATTCCTTAATGAAAAAATTAAAATTAAAATTTAATGTAATTAAGTTAAGGTAGTAAATTTGGAAAATGAATTAAAAAATGGCATAGGTATAATTATTGATTTTAATTAAGGGTATAAGAGACATTTCATAGATAATTATGAGTTGTCATTAATTTGGACCATTGATTTCTTTCCATCCAATGGTCCAGAAACTCCAAGTGGTTTTCTTATTTTATATAGTATAGATAATACAATCATTACAACATAACTGATATATCAATTTATACATTGATACAATCATTTACACAAATGATATATCAATTTACATTAATCTAATAATAATACATTGATCCTCTCTTTTTTCTATTGATATTAACTTAAACGTTGATACAATCATTTAAACATTGATTTAAACCGATACAAAATTGATTTGGTATCTGATTTCATTCAAAAAAGATGAAAAACACAAAAATCCAACATGTGAAACCTAAATGTTACATTGATCCTAATCAAACCAACTTTACAAAGTACAAACATTGTGAAGCCGATAATAATGGTGGCAGTCTTCAACATTGTGAAACCTTCATGACAGTGCACTAAATTGACACGAACAACTGTTCTGATAAGGGATAATTGTGCAAAAAAAACCCTTAAATTATCAGCTTTTTGTGATTAAAATCTCAAACCATTTTTCTTTGCATAGAAATCTCCGAACTAAATAAAAATCAGTAAATCAAGGTTTTATCGATGGATAACCGATTGAAACCGGTTATTAATTTTACGTGGACCGTTAAATAATCTATGTGGAATAAGTTTTAATAGTGGAATAAATTTTAATGTTAAAATTGGTTGTCAAGTATTACACATCATTTAAATGTATAAATAATTCATTTGGAGAGTTTTCAACGACGCTTTACACACGAGAAAGAACCTCTTGTTTAGAGGCATTGGTATTGATGATTATAGTTGGGTGATTTGTGGGATGGGTCAAGAATATATTGATCATTGTCTTTTTGGATGTTCAAAGCTAGAGTCCGTATTGAGAAAAATTAGTAGTTGGTGAGGAGTTTATGAGGATTTAATTGATTGCATATCTACCTTGAAATCAAAGGCGTTTTTATAAAGTCAATTTCAATTTTGGAGCAAGCTTTTTAGAGGGGTGGTTATGGTTACTTCTTGGGTAATTTGGAAATGGCGAAACCAGATTCTTCATGAGAATCAGGAAAATGCGGAGAAGGCAAAGCTGGAAGAATTATTCTTCGGTCCAAAGACTAACTGCTCTTTGGTTTGTTAATCGGAAAGATTCGTTACAAGTCAACTGGTTGAAGTGGTCTATTAATCCCTTAAATTTATAGTTTTTAGTATATGTTTATTGAAAATTAAATGTAGATTTGACTCAGTCGCTTTCCACATTGGAGACAACCGTTTGTCTTTTTGTTAATTGTCCGGTTAATAAAATTTGTCTTTCGAAAAAAGATATTCTCCGGAATTATCATATATATATATATATATATATATATATATATATATATATATATATATATATATATATATATATATATATATATATATATATATATATATATAGGTTCAAGATCTATGGAAAACTATCTTTGACTGGAAAACTGGAAAACCATATTAAATGTACATGTTCACTAGGGTAAAATTTAAAATTTAATGCACAACTACAATATACATATGTTCAAATGTGCATTATTATTTACTAGTTCACATAATCTATATGTTCATTAGGATAAAATGTTCCATTTCATGCAAAATAACAATATGCACATGTTCAAATGTGCAATATGCACGAACATGTGTATATTACGCATTTTTGCATTAAATTAAACATTTTGTCTTAACGAACATGTAGATGATGTGAATTAGTTAATCATAATGCAATTTTGAACATATGTATATTATAATTTTACATTAAATTTAACATTTTATCATAATGAACATGTGCATTTGATATGATTTTCCAGTTTTCCAGTCTAATATAGTTTTCCATGGATCTCGACCCTATATATATATATATATATATATATATATATATATATATATATATATATATATATATATATATATATATATATAGAATATGGTTCGTGTGAGTACCTAAAAAATGTAGAGTACCGTGAGTACTTGTGAACACACGGGTTTAAGATGTGAACATGCTCCGAAAAAAAGTTTTTTTAAAAATGTTTTTTTCATATTCATTTAGATACAAATAATATAAGCATATTTGTAAAAGAATTACACGCATTCACACTTCGTAGCCTCTTAAAAGTCATGTGAACGTGGAAAAATTCATGTGAACATGCTTAGCTGTGAACATACGTTCACAACAGTGCAGTTCATGTGAACTTGCACGTTTCACATAGTTATAGTGTGTGTTTATGTGTGATTTTTTGCAAGTAGTCTTATATTATTAATTTAAACATGATTATGAAAAAAAAAATCAAAAAAAATAATTTTAAGCGAGGTACCTCCGGTACTCCGTAAAACTAGTGGTACTCATTTGAACCCAAATTTATATATATATATAAAAGAAATGGGTTTTGAGTTGAATTTTTGGTGAGGAGAGAGTAAAATGAAAATGAAATAAGTTGAAGAAGTGTCATGATGTGTCACGTGAGGCAGAGAAGTCAGAAAGGTGGCGCACACATTATCCAAGAAATTCACAACACAGGATGGGCCAGGCCAGGGCCAGGGCCAGGCATCTACTACCACCCGATACTCGACTCCAGCGTCCAGGATACTATTCAATTCCTTATTCTTTTTACTTTATTTTTTTATTGCAAAATATTTTTTTCCTAATATCTTTGCTTCAATTCATACTGGTTTTATTAACCGTGTATCACCCGTTCAAATGCGATTATCCATTATATGTCTATAAGCAATTAAAATTATACAAAAATATATCTTTTTTAAACACGAATACTTTTTAAGTCATAGTAATTGATCATAAATTTTAAAAGTTACACTAAATGTATTTAACAAAACAATTAAAATAAAAAAATCATTAATGAAAGTACAAATAGAAGCTATGACTTGTATACATAAAATCGGTTCGGTTCGGTTATCCACAGGTTTCTAAAAATCAAAACCTAAACCGCCCCGTGATGTTTCGGTTTTGGATCAAGTTGTTTAAGCGGTTCGACTCGTTTTTTCGTTTTTGTTTGAACACCCTTAAATACATATTATGTATATGTGTGTGCGTAATGTGGCAATGTGAATAATATGGAAATGAAAAAGGTGCCTTCTCTTTAGATGATGATGGTCATGTTGTCATTGGTTTCCTTTGATTCAGTGGCATTGTTATGAATTGAGAAGGTGTTTGATTTTGCGTAATAATGAAGATTAATAGAATATTAAGTTACAATAACGTAAATAATTGGGATAAACTGTTAGGATTACATCCAATAATAATTGATTATTTACGTTTTAGATTAATCTTATCACATTCTTTCAAAAACCAAAAAACGTAACTTATTTGTTTAATAATTAATTATTTGGAAATTTACAAGTTAAAACGCAAATCCAAACACTTTAAAATATAATCATTGATAATTGTGATAGCAAACAACAGATTCTAAACCAAACTTTAAATTTTTTACAACACTTTTTGTTATTATTATTATCTGATTATCAATTTTCATAACGCTAAATACTTTTTCAAACGCAAATCCAAATACATGCTGAATATAGGAGCAAGTTTAGGAGTTGGGATTGGTAGAGGTGGATTACTAAACCTGCATCGATTTAGGATGATTAAGACAGTTTTCTGGGTGTCCATGGGGTTTTGTCTTTTCGGCTTTGAGTTTGTAGGCTGCTTTCGGCTCTTGTTTCTCTTTCTTGGAGATGTGATGCCTTGGTGGAGTTGTTTTGGTGTTGCGTTTTGGGTAATTTAATAAAATCTTGGCTTTCCTAAAAAAACAATAATACATAGTTATAAAGTAATATGCAATTAAGTTAAGTTAGCCACACTAAACTCTAACTATTATATTCTATTTTAGCCAATATATTCCCTCGCAGTTGGAAAGGGAGGGAATCGAATTCTAGAATGGGAGCGGAAAACAATAAAAACGACATAATAGACATAAAAAGAAAAAAATAGAAAATTACTGATACAATACAACAACGTTTGGAGAGAAGCGGCGGTAAAAGGCATAACAACTCTACAACAATGATATGAGATGTGATGAGAAGACCTACAACTACAATGGTAGTAGCTTACAACTGTGGCGGAAGGACCGCGACGACAACCACAGGAGGTACGACAACAGGGAGTTGCTTATTAAAAAACCTATAAAAACTAATCAAATTTATTACATGTGTCCTGAAAGTAGGAGATAGAGAAGGAAAAAAAGGAAATAGGCACTCAATGGTGACAATAAAAAAAGAATGGTGATGATAACATAGTGATTTACCGATGACAAGAGATACATTAAGGATAAGAACCCTAACACTCTATATCAAGTAGAATAATAATAATAATAACTTCGGTAAGTCTAAGATATGTTATTTGAAAAAATCAGCATCAAACCCACAACCTTACTCATCATTATTATGCTCTACCCCCTCTAAGTCCGACCTTACTTACATATACTTACCCTAACTTTACCCCTACCTCCATTCACCCACCCAATACCACACCACACTCACACACATCTTACCCTGTCTTATCCAGCTTCACCGCTACCAAACCATTACCTTCACACATACTCTACTTCACCTACCCCATCCTCATACCCATCCTAAAGTATCTTATCTAATTCAACCAAAACTATTACTTACTCATCCACTCTACCCATACTTTCACCCACCAACCCCCACACATCCTTACATAACCCCACCCCCACCCCTACAACACCTTACCTAACTCAACTCCACACTAACCATACTTACATATATTTGTCGATGGTTTACCTCCATCCAGCCCATTTTACTCCATCATATCCTCTTTATCCTAAACAATGAATGAATAACAAGCAAATAATTGAAGGACATTTTTATAGTCTATCATATTATAAATTCCAAAATCATTTGACTAATTTATAAAACAAACAAGCTTTCATAAAATGCAAATTCTTTTAGATCGTACCAACCAAACGTCTAACAGATTTAAAAAATTCTGTAAAAATAAAATACTAGACAATGCAAATCACAGAATAGAAAATCTGTGAACCAAGAGTTGAATTCCAGGATCAAGAGTTCGAGTATCTTTGTGGACATAAGATGTAGATTTAAAATTAAAATTTAGAGGGTACATGTGTTTAGCCTTTCAAAAACATATATCATTTTTTCTTCTCTTGTCCTTTAACCATAGTAGATAAAAATTCTAAATATCATGAAATATATCATCAATTTTCGACTCTTCCTGCCTCTCCGATGAAGAAAATGTGATACGGTCTCGCCGAGGCCATATCAACCACACTATTATGAAGCGAATGCCTTGGAAAAATTTACCTGCCACAATTGCTACTGAATTAGGAAGACTCCCGTGAAACACATGCTGCAATGAGATGGCCGAACCCTAACAACCTTAAACCTTCTTCCAACATCCTAAAACTTATTCGTAGTTGAGTTAAACATAAAAAATATATTCAACTTCTATTTGGAAAATCACGCATGCTAAATTTGATGAATTAACACTTCTAGCCATGAGATTAACACAAAGGAGGAGGTATGATGTACAACATACTCCAAATGCATATATTTATCTTATTTGGAATTCAAGAGTTTCATGAAAAAACTTTCACCATCATCAAGGAACAAGGAATAATACTTATGAATACAATTTAACCAAGTTGCTAATCGAGAGAGAACCTGAATGGTTTAGCCTCGTGTCCATCGATTCGACTTGCTTCGATCAAACACCAATTGGCTGATAAAGTCATTGAGCCGACAAATATCCTCCAAAGATCTACCTTTGATTGAATTTCTTCAATCCTATAATTTCCTTTCCAAGAACATCTGAACATATCAACTTGCCTTTTTACAAAGCATCTTTTAATGAAAACAAGCGTAAAATATTTTTAAAGGCCGGACGGATTCCCAAGTAAACCAAACTTATTAGTCTAGGAGACAACCTAAACCCCAATAATCCATTTTCTTAATAGCAAAATTCTTTTTCCAAGCAATGGAATTTATTTTCTCCCCTCCATTTTATGACACCAAAGAGTCGTCTACGATGTGAAATTAATTACAAAATAAAAGGATCAAAATAAAGAGAAAATATACCCGAAGTGCATTCAAAGCTACATGATAAGAGTATTATGTCCCTTACGAATAGTAGTTTCAAGCCGACAACCCTTTTGTATAATTATCCAACACCTCATTACATATTTACATATGCTTCGACTCTTGACTGAACCATCCAATGGCCGGTATTCGAATGCGTATATGTTAATTAAAAGAATATGTGTATTTGTTAAGAAAGAAATATTGGATTGCTTTTCATATATTCTAACATAGTAATTAACATACTTGGATTATTTATTGCATCCACTACACACACGTATAGAGTATAGTGATACTTGTAAAATGATTTGAATAAAAACTTTTATCGTGAAGTTATTTGTTTTGATGGGAATTTGAGGTTGGAATAATATATATATATATATATATATATATATATATATATATATATATATATATATATATATATATATATATATATATTAATTTATAAATAAATCCCTAAACCCTAATTTGAAATTGTGCCACCCTCTTTGATCCTACCACCACCAGCTGTATATATAGCCAAAGATTGTAGTACACTGAGAAAAGCCTGCTGCCTTTTTTGTTTTCTTTTTACCTTCATCTATCCATCAATATTTCTGCCATTAATCTGTGTTTTGAGGGGCTTCAAAGACCCCATTTAGTCTTTCCAATCAAACAACTGGAGCCAAACCTGATTTACAGTTTTAAGCCACAAAAACCTCAAAGAGGGTCTCTTTGTGGAGCCCCATTTCCTATTTTCCTCTTTGTGCATTTTCCACTGATCCTCTATCCATTCTAGAGAGAGAAAGAAAGACATCCTCACCCACACCCACATATACATATACATATAGTGAGAGAGAGAGAGTGTGTGTATGTAAAAGAGTTGAAGAGAAATATATATATATATAATGCAGCAGCACCTGATGCAGATGCAGCCCATGATGGCAGCCTATTATCCCACCAACAACGTCACTACTGATCATATTCAACAGGTTTCCTTCCTCCCTGAGGTGTTTTCACCTTTCACTTTCTCTCACACACTCCTCTGTGTGCTTGTGTGTCTTCTTGTTGGGTGGGTTTCTTCAACTTTATTGATCTTTTTATGTTTGCTTTTTTTGGCTTTTGCCTGCCTTTTCCCTGCTTGTTTCTTCATCTGCAACAAGTTTCCCTGTGTATTTATATATACACATATACACATACATACTACTACTCCACCTTATTATTACATGTATGTGTTGTAATATATTGTTGTACTTTTTGGTTAATAATATATATATATACCTTCACCAATCACCTTACTACAGTATTGATCTTGCATGATCGTCTGTCTGTAAGGATTCTTCCTCTTTTTGTCTGTAAAAATTAAAGATTTATAATACGTGTTATATATTGCAATGTTTTCTTCATCATATCTTCCGACTTCCATTAATCTTCTTATCATTTGCTTAGTGGGAAACTAAAGCAGGAGAATAAAGTGCACCCCTTTTTTGTGTTTTCTTTTTTAACTGGCACAGAAAACAAGATTTCAACCCCAACCCAAAGGAAAGGACCCCCAAATGCTTTGCGGCACGTTGCGTTGTTTTAAGTTTTGAGGAATACATATAAAATGTTGCTTTGAAAAAAAAAAAAGAGAATAAGTAGAAGATACGTTATTTATGTGTTCATATCAGTTTCAATCTTGATCGAGGTTTATGGTTTTGTTTTCGTAACCTGACCTCGGAGATCGAGGACCTTTGGTCGGTAACAAGAGTCGTGTTGTGATTTGATTCTTTAAGACGGTGGATATACAAATACAACCACTTATTATCAATCATTGCAGAAAGACACGTCTTATATTTACAAAAGAAACATCTTTCATTTTAAAATGTCGGACAAAAGGTCAATATTTAATGATTAAAACTGTCCGAAACTCCAAAAGGTTCCGTTAAGTGGACTTTTATTCTTTGTGATTATATAAAGTATCTTTCTCCCTTTTATACTTTTAGGCCTGGTAGGATGCTTGCGTAAAGGAATTCAAATCTAATTTATTAGTTTAGGTGTGAAATTATGTTAAATTCATTTACAAATAGTTAAAAATGATGAATTTTTAACCATATATTATTTTGATGCAGTAAATAATCCAAGTATGTTACTATGTTAGAAATAATATATTTTGAAGAAATTTTAATTTAATGAATTTTGTATTTATTATTTTAAACATTGTAAACAAATTTTAGTTTCTTCAAAATTCATTAACATGATGCCCCCTTATTTATGTTTGTGCGTATACAAGTAATATATGGGAATTTGTTTTGAATGTGCTGGTTTAATTAGGGATTTAATCATTAAATTAAAATTTATGTCATCAATCTTTGTGCTTTTGTATTTGATATGCTCAATTGATGCGCGCATTTGTTGTCTTATACGGTCCAGGCATCTTAAACAAGATTCTTGTATGTATAAAATAATTTTCATTTTCTTGGTTTCTACACATAATAAATAATATAACCTAGTGTTTTCTGCATCAAGCCACCCAAAGAACGTGCTTAATAAATCAGATTCATACATAAACCGGTTGCTAGTTTGTGTTTCGAATAATCTGGAAGTTTTAAAAACCCTGGTCACCTTAATTTCTATTCCGTTAGCTGCGATGCTAACTTCTATATGCAAAACGATAAGACTTTTTAAATATATTGGTGGTATATTTGCAGTACCTGGATGAAAACAAGTCTCTGATCCTCAAGATCGTTGAGAGCCAAAACTCAGGCAAAATGGCTGAGTGCGCCGAGTGAGTATAAATGTTTCTTCCCGCTGCCTGTCCTTGTATATATATGCTGATTCCATACAAAATTTTTTGCATAGATAAATTGAGTAATGTGGTGGTACGTCTGTGAAAAAAGATTTGAATGTAAGATATTAGACTAGCTTGAAATTGTTTGATGATGGCAGGCATCAGGCCAAGCTTCAGAGGAACCTTATGTACCTTGCTGCCATTGCTGATTCTCAACCTCAAGCACCTTCTCTTCATTCTCAGGTAGGTACAAAACCAAATGAGAATTAATAATACTGATCGATTCAGTTTTAATCTCTTGCAGTACCGTACGTGCTTAACAATTGTAATATTATTATTATGATTGATCAGTATCCTCAAGGCGGGATGATGCAGCAGCCCGGGGGCAGTCACTACATGCAGCAGCACCAACAAGCGCAACAGATGTCGCCACAAGCGTTAATGGCTGCAAGATCCTCCATGCTTTACAGTCAACAACAGTACTCGTCGCTTCAGCAGCAGCAAGCGATACACAGCCAGCTTGGAATGAATTCTGGTGGTGGAACCAGCGGACTTCACATGCTACAGACCGACAATAACAACGCTGCTGCCAGCGGGGCTCACCTCGGAGGAGGGTTTCCGGACTTTGTTCGTAAGCAAGATATCGGGGTGAATGAGGGAAGAGGAGGTACCTCTGGTGGTGGGGATGGTGGTGAGACGCTTTACTTGAAATCTCCCGACAAAGGTAACTGATACTCTCTTATCTCTTTGTGTTAGGCAAATGGTTTAGGTGCATGTTTGAGATCGAACTTTGTGGTAGTTTTTAGACGTTTATGGAAGTAGTTGCTTATATATTTGAATATTCGTTGTCTTGCTGCTGGCTTTGAAACTCTTTGCATCTTTGTGTTCTTTATGTAGCGCACGATGGATCATATGATATTATGGTCTATGTTGTAAATTTGTAGGCCTTCTTCTTGGCATTTTCTTGCAAGTCTTTGTTTACCAAACATCTAAAACAACAACTAATTGTTCCATTTCATAGATAGTCATAGGGACCGGTGTTGGAAGGGGATGAATGGATGATAGCTAGGTTTGCACCAGGACCGGTCCATTGTTGGTGAATTATCTGAATCCGATTGAGATAAGGATCGGGTCATTATATGATATAGGAGGTCCAAATTATCAAGTTATTAAATTTAAATGTGAGATAATTATCTATCCCTAAATATATGGGTTTCCTGTGGATAATTATGTGGTTTAAACTAAAAGAGTCCTAGATATTGTTAGATAAAGGGTTTCCGAATCACGGATATCTTCAAGAATCGTCTATCAATTCACTTTCCGAATTTGATATTTCGACCCTTGAATGCCTAGGTTCACGAAATTCAAACTATAGGGATAATTCTTGAAGAACAAATTCGTTTGTGGCATCCAAACGAATTCTGAAAACTGTCCATTGATAATTATGATATATTTTCTTTTTGTATGTCAAAACTACCGAATGGATAATGTTTTCGGTTAATTGGCGGTTAGAAATAACAGAAATTATTAAAGGATCCTTCAAGAATTGTATATTCCCTCTTAAGGTCCCTTCATTAAATCTGTTTTTGTTTCGGGGCGCGAGGGCGGCTCCCCTCGACCCCGCCCGCTGGGTAGGGACATATGTAATCAATTGAAGTTTTGAGTTATAGTTTCTTCAATAAAAGTTATTGCGAGTTAGGCAATATATTTGTGTTTTTGCTCTCTGTGATTCTTCATCCATTGGGTTACAGAAATGACACAGTATTGTCAAGCTAGTTGATAACCAAGATGGGCCTGTTCGATTAAAGGTATGCATATTTAGGCCCAAAATGGGTGACCTTTGCAGTGCAGTGCAATGCACTGTGTCCCCCATTTTCTTTCTTTGAAAACCGTTTTTAGATGGTGGGGCTGGTTTGTTGCAAGATGGTAACGATAAAATTGTAATATCGATCTTGGGAATTTGATTGACATTATGTGGTTCTGAAGTAGGGATGCGAAATGGATTAGAGTCGGATATGCTTAAAACCTTGATGAAAATCAGATTCCATCTCTAGTTGTTGGAGATGTGGAAATTGAAATCCAAATGGAGTTGAAAGATTAAACCTTAGAATGTGTGTCTTAACTATGGATTATGTGATATGTTGTGGGTAGGTGGCTGAGTTAAACCACAATTAATTGGAAACTGAAAGAAAAAGAAGAAACGGAAAAGGGGGATCCTATACTGAAACCTTATGATACGGTTAGGGCTGTTTGAATATTTGGCTTGGATATCTTTTAGATTCAATTTCGTTCCACATGATCAGACCATGAACCGATGACATGTCAAAGGGTTATTTTAATTTTTAACACTATCAATATAAAATATCGATGTTTTCGAAAATAAATTTTTTTTTTTTTTTTTTAATTTAAGAAAACCCCTTTGTGAGTTATATATATATGGCCCCTTTTCCCCCTCTAAGTTTGTCGGCAAGGAGTTTTGCACATCTATAAGAGAACTCATTGTGAAAGATGTAACCATCGTTTTCATTTATTGATTTAATGTTTTTAATGTTTTTGATTTTATTTTACAATTTTTTTAATTGAAATCATTAAATTAGTTATCGGCAACTGGTTGTGTAGTTTAAAATTTGATATTTTTGTTTATAATCTATATTGAAAAAACCCATCATATTTTTATCATCGGTATCTATTTGGCCCTTGGACGTTTGTATGATAAAAATGTTAAAATGATTGACAAAAACTTGATATTATTAACTAATGGCTTAAACATGTAAACTAAGGTTGTGTTTGGTAGAAAGAATCGTAGTTGAAAATGCAATAACCATATAGTGGTTGTAATTCTCTTTCTTTAATTTTAGTTCATACTTAGTTTTTCACAATTGCCAAAGAAATGAAAGAATAGATTTTTAACTTATATATTGATCCTTGAGAATTCATAGAGAATTTATATATGTAATTCAAGTATCCTAACTTGTAATTTGTCTTCATTTCCTTTCTTTTCGATTCTCTCTACCAAATGTAAAAAAAAGCCCTATGAACCAAACTCATCAAAACCTTAAACTATGATGTCATGATAATATTTAATCTTGGTCAACAATTAGCCAGTAATAAACTTTATGGTCTTTTATGGTTTCAATATGAAAATAACGTAAAAACTAAAACGTAAAACACACCGATAGTGAATCGAACCTATAAAACTGTTGGTTTTCAATGTAAACCTTATATTTTGTTTAAAAATGAGGTGTATTTAAGTTTGTGTCCGATACTCCAATTTGTGTATCTCGTAATCCACTTATGAAGATATTGATCATATTTTGGAAGGTGCTATGAGGTAGACAATGTTCGGAGAAAATGTCCTGATTATGTGAGATATCATAGAAGAAGGAGCTTCTCGATGAGCAATTCATGCTTAAGAAAAGCATTTTATGGGGTTTGTTTAACAGTCGTATGGTTGATTTGGGCATGGAGAAACCGACTACTACATGCATATCCAGAGAAAAATTGACGAGACTGATTGTATTTTCTTTAAAGTGCGATCGCAAGCCTTGTTATGGATCTCCAATAGATGTAAGAGGTTAGACTTTTTATTTTGATTAAGAATGTTTGGCTTCAAATCCTAAAGATGTTTTATGTTTATCTAGAGTTTGCAATTAGCTAGTAGCATTTATCTCCTTGTCGAAGATTGTATTGTATCAGTGTATGGTGTTTTGTTTTGGAGGCCTATTTTGATTATCGGCTGTCAAAAAAGTTGAAAGAAAATCCTAAATACAAAAAAGAAAAAAAAAATCTTAGAAAGGTAATGCTTTTATTTGAATGGGTGTTACTTCATGTACCATATTTTACAACAGTTAATCTTTAGGTTAATTAACCTACATCATTTTCAATGAAAAATAGTAACCATATACCCAATCATAAAAGCAATTTAGTTAAATTATAGGTCAAAATTATAGGTATGGTGTATAAAGAAAAAATCTATTTGAATATATTTAGTTTGGATGTGTTGGAAGTTGTGGATTAAATTATAAATTGGATTCGGATAAGACAAAGGTATTGCGCACGTGAAAGTGAAAGTGAAAGTGAAAGTAGAAGCTGCATAGCATAGGCGATATATATGTTTAGTTAGTTCCGGCTGGGGGACATGATCGGATTTTCAAACGAGAACCAATCACCGCTCCTCGTTGGGCCACCCTCTTAATTAGACACATGTTAAGGATGGTGGACACATAGGATTTAGTTTATCTAAAAGGAAAAACCGAACATTCATACATACAAGGATAACTGATCGAGGTTATAAAAGCTCAATCATCAAAAACCGGCACCAGTCAAGTCATCCAATGGTAGGTTTGCACAATTGTTGACCCAAGCCAAAACGATCACAAGATTTGTCCCGCTACGTATGTGTGTGTGTGCAATGCATTGTTATTACGTAATCCTCATCCGATAACTATTGATAACGGTTCCACTCTGCAATCTCTTCCCATGAGTAACTATCGATTCCGAATTGTGGATTCGTTTGTGAGGCTCCATAAGCAAAGAATTGATCTCCAGTAGTGGTGGTGGTGGTGGTGGTGGTGGTAGTGGTGACAACAGATTTTGAGATGGTGGGATTCGAAGATGAATACAGGGGAGTACGGCCGGTGAAATGCTGCACGATTTCTTTAAACTGAGAAGCATCCTTTGCTTCCATCAAAAGTGGGCTGGAAATGTACTTGACCTTTACGCCTTTATCATCAGCTTCGGCTTTTGGGTTCTTGGCTGCAGCCCGACCGTCATTGCTTCTGCTCATTTTCTTTCTTGGACAGGACAAAAAAAAAAAAAAACAAAAAAAAGGCAGGGGCGGGTATGTAAAGAAAAGCATGGACCGTTAGGCATATATATACCAGGCTTTGGAGCTGATTGGTACAAACAGTGACAGCACAAAGTACAAGTGACTAAAGAAAAGAAAGTGAGAGACAGTTATTGGTTTTTGACAAGTGCCATTCGTCTAGAAAAGGGTTGTGGTTTTCTTGAGGAAATGTACAGGTAAGTGGGTATGATTTGGGTACATGAACCTTCCAAGTAGAATTTGTAAAAAAGACAAGATGAAATTGTGTTGATTTATTCTTGACTCGACATGAGTGGTTTCGTGGATGCAACACCAAAATTGACAGATATGGTGTTGACATTCATTTGTGGGTTAATTCATTTCGGGTAAATTAATTTGTTGTTATTATTTTTAAAAATTAAATTTAATATAAAATAAAATAAAATAAAAAAACCGATACACGAAGGAACATACCAAGAACATGGGGATTTTGCTCTCATTACTAACCAAAAAGTCTACGTGAGAAGCCTTGTGGAAAGTGGGAATTACTATTAATGTTACTAATATATACATTACTACCCATTTTATATTTATATATATAATATATATATTCCATTGGTTTTATTATATTCTTAACTAGCTTTACCACTAGTTAAGAGGCAGCCAGCCATATTTAGCTCCATACGGCTACGTTCTAAAAAAAACACACTTGTTACCTCTGTGACTTGTGAAGCATGCATGTGAGAGTGTTTGTTTATCCGTTTCTTGTCTCAATTCATATATACATATATATTTTTCTTAAAATATCGTATATATTTAGAACATTAATTTTTATTTAGTCTTATTATATATAACTAGTGGCATACTCGTGCGTTGCTCGGAATGTTTATTTTTAAAGTAATTTTCTAATTTAACGTACAATCATTCATCATATATTATTTCTTATTAAAAAAAATTACATTGTCTAAAATGAATAAAATATCATTTCACCATAAATACTATTGCATGTACTTATGTTTGAAGTCTACAAGCACTTGTTATAATATATTTCTTTTCAGACGATAGCTATTTATTAGAAAATTTTATGTTAGCTTAGGTTATTATAACTTTGTGTTAATAAGGTTTAATCTTTTATGAATAATGTAGTCATATTTTTATATTTTAGATTTTAAGTTACTATTTTACTTTTATAAAAAGTATATTAGTTTTTTATTCTGTTGCAAGAAAACCTGGTACAAATATTAAGCATAAGTTATTATTTATTTATTTATCGTAATAAAAAAACTACAATGCAAAAATTGAAAGTCATACTTATCATTTTTTTATCCAATTTTCGAATATATATTAATAATATCATTTTTTCTGCATCTATATTTCGATAATCGATGATAATATATATGTTATCTCAAAGTTTGTTAGATGTAACCACTCATGATATATTATCTTAAAGTAGTTTCAGGTTTGAAAATAGCCAATTAATATATAATTTTAATGATTTTCTCAAGCTATTTTGATCTTATCCCTATTTTTTGATTTTCAACGGTTGTGATTGTGCCAAGTGAGCACATATGCGAATATTTCTGATTTTGAACGGCTAGAATTATGTCATGTGAGCAGAGTTTCTCTCTGATCCGTCGGCAATAAATATATATAATCATTTATATATATCAACAATTGTTTGTAACATGATTCATATGATTCAAAAGGTTCATAGAAGTGTCTACAACAAGATTCAGAACATTCAAAAGATTCATAGTAGCTTTTACAACAAGATACATAAGATTCAACAAGATTCATAAGATTCGACAAATTTATAGGATTTAATAAAATCCATAGGATACAATAAGATTAATAGGTTAATAGAAGGGTTCGGTAGTATTTTCAACAAGATTCAGAAGATATTTTATGGTTGTACACAATGTTCACAACGATAAAGTGTTCACAAAAGGATATTTAGTCTATATATATAATTATTTAAATAGTATTTTCAAGTTTAAAAATAATATATATCAAATTCTTTCTTGTATTCATGTATGAAAATAAAAGGGCAACAAGAGTGAAAGAGATGTTTCTCTTTTTATTTTTAATTTGGTTTGGCCGCCATATTTTTGTCCAAAAGCATTCCAATGTACAAACTTTCAAATAATTTGTCGTGTAGAAACTAAAAAAACACTTTGTAGGCAGTAAGTTACTAAGTTATAAGTTTTTCCTCACCAGTTAACACGTAAACAAAACCCTTTGCCATGTTAACAAATGTCGTTTAAGAATCGTGAGGCTCATAAGCATTTTATTTATTTACAAATTATATATAAAAACTGAGTCGAGTAGTTTGTCAAGTTAAGTCATTAGCCACCGTTTTATATATTTTAAATTATCTTTTAATGATTCTTAAACGAAATTTGTTAAAAAATGTCTTTTTTTTATTTTCTTTAGATTTGAAATTTTGAATTTCGTATCTATTGATAAATTATAAATTCAATTTCTAATCGACCATGAAATGAGGTCTGTCTTGTTGGGTTAACTTTAAAGACAGTTCTCTGTTAAATTTATGTTATTTAGTTGAAATGTTAAAAAATAATTTTTTGAAAATTGAATTCATTGAATTTTAAATGGCTTGATTTTCAATTGGTATAAGCGTAAGCCAGAAATCCAAATTGAAAGGTTTTATATGCAATACACTTATCTAGCATGACGAAAACATAAAACCAATTGAAACCATAAGATCTAATCTAGAAAGCAATTAAATAAGCATAAAATAAATAGGGGTAGTATATGTACCACAAGAAATTCTCAAATTAGTCTTCGATATTTACCGAAAATGACACGATCGAGCAGTATCAATAACCTAGCAAGACTAGAACTTCAAACGCCCAAATTAGATGTCTTTGTGAATGGTCTTGGACGATTTTGAGAATGATGGGGAGACTATTTATAGGCTTTGGTATCCTAATGTTTCATAACGTACTCTAGGTGACATATTTTGTTGTTTAAATTGGAATATTTCATTATCTCTTAATCATCATTGATCCATAACTAACTCTTTACGTGCATCTTTTGGGTAGTTGATTATCCATAGTATTCATCTTATGTGGATAAAATGCATCTTTTATTTATTCAATTAATAAATAAATGGATAATTATTTAATCCTTCATCTAATGACTTATTAAATTCTTTTAAAATCTTATATAACAACTAAGTCATCGTTCTTCAAAATTTAGTAGAACCAATTATCTAGTAATTAATTCAACACTAATATATGATATCTAATACCATATTGTTAAACACGTGATATATAATGTCGCTTGTAGTCCACACACACACACACACACACACATAGGGATGAGTTCAATGGAAAACCTATATACATCGAAAAACCGAGGAACCACTTTATAACCATTGGATCAGGTGATGCATCACGTAGAAAGTCGATGCATCACGCGAGAATTTGATGCATTATATGGAAATAATGATGCATCACGCGAGTTTTGTGATGCATTTGTGGTGATGTATGGAGGTTTTCCGATGCATGTTGGTTTTCCATTGAACATATATATATATATATATATGGGTTCAAACAAGTACCACTAATTTTGTGTAGTACCGAAAGTACCTTACTTAAGATCAATTTTTTCATAATCATGTTTAAGTTAACAATACAAGACTACATGTAAAATAATCACATATAAACACACATCATAACTATCTGAAACGGGCATGTTCACATTAATGGTATTGTTATGAACATATGTTCACATTAAATTTTTCACATTCACATGACTTTTAAGATTTTATAAGTGTGAATGTGTGTAATTTTTTACAAATAGTGTTATTTTATTTATGTCTATGTGAATGTGAAAAAAAAAGTACCATACAAAATTTCCTTGAAGAATCAAGAATGTAATACAAATTAACACAACTAGCTTTCAATAATCAAATACAAACTTGTCTATAAGAATCAAGAATAAAATACAACAATCGAGCTTTCAATAATCAGATACAAACTTTTCTATAAGAATCAAGAATGAAATACAAACAATTAGCTTTAATAATCAAATAAAAACAAGCCAAATACAAAGAAACATAAACATATATTTAAGTAACAAGAAATATAACTATAAGTAGCAAGATTAAATGAAAAAATCAACACAAAATCAAATAAATCAACATCAACATATTCAAGAAACATAAACATATATTTAAGTAACAAGAAACATAACCATAATAAAAAAATTGAACTATTTGGCTTAAAATGAAAGAAATTAACACAAAATCAAGATAACCGAAACATACCTCAAAAACTAGATGAAATTGGTTAGAAGTTTGGGTTGACCGGCCATGCTGTCGGAGTCAGAGTATGGTGGGTGGCGGCTGCAGCGGAGTAGGGCGGTCAACGGTCAAAGTTTGGTGGTGGTGCTGGGCGTTTAGGATGACCCCAACATGGGGACATAAGAGAAAGAGAGAAAAAGAGAAAAGATGGTTCTTTTTTTTACTACGATGTAATAAGTAGGAGTTTTAAGTCTCGTCAAAAGTGGAATTGATTAGAGATTTCTATCGCTCATCCATTATCAAAATCAAACACAACTATGTTACAAACCTTTTACCGAATAAAAGTAAAATTTCTGATAAGAGGCTGATAAATGTCATCAAAGACGCCTTTATTATTTTTTATGTCTGCTTATTTTGAGATTCTAGAATTAATATTATATTATTATGGGCTTTAGTGCGTATTAACCAACACTTTTTAT
The DNA here is from genome assembly GCA_020465985.1 of Centrapalus pauciflorus. NCBI lineage: Eukaryota > Viridiplantae > Streptophyta > Magnoliopsida > Asterales > Asteraceae > Centrapalus > Centrapalus pauciflorus. The sequence goes on along the minus strand of JAANYP010004771.1, from coordinate 713,331 downwards.
CCGATGCGGTATCAAACTACAAAATTAAGCCGTCATGTTTTTTGACTTTTCTCGAACTAAATCACCTTAATTTAAATTTTTTATTGTTTTCAAATGCGAATTATAAAAACACGTGACTGTTACAGGCAGCTCCAAGTTCCAAGCAAGAAACTAAAAAGTTGGTAATCTTCATTTTGAAGCATCATCGCCGTTGTGTTTTACCACTGTAAGAGAAAAATGTTCGATTTCTTCATTTTCAAATGACGCATAAAAACACATAGCACCTTAAATCTTATTATTTATATATATATACACACACAGTCTCACACACACATAACAAATTAATGACAATGATTTCTAAAAAATAGTGTTAATTAAGATTTTCATATGCAAAGATTCACACCATGTCTACAGAGCCGGTTCTGGATATTTTTATGTTCAGGACGAGAGAGAAAAAAAATGTCTTTTTAAAAATTTCAATAATACAACATATTAAATGCTTTTGACCAAGATAAAATATAATGTCTTTTTAAAATACAACACACTATGTTTAAAAGAGTTTTGGTTATTTATTGAACCAAAAATTAAAAAAATATACGTGTAGGCCTACAGTGGCGGACCCAGCCACCGAAGGCACCCGTTACACAAATTCTCGTCGCACACTGTTCAAAAATTCAAATGAGTATATTGGTTGTTGAGCCGAGCTAACAAATAAATATTTTTGATTTAAAATAGAATATATAAACTAAAATTCTTTTTAGTTAGCTGATAATTTAAAATTTGTGATCTACTGGAAAAATCCCAAAGAAGATCATGCATTTCAATTATAATTGGTTGAAGGATTTGAAAGTTATGGTTGTGGTTGTGCTTATGTGATGTTATCAGATTCATTAAACTCATTTATTTGACCTTTATTAATATCACTTTCTAATAACTTCATTTTGGAAATTTTATCCAATATGGTAAAACATACGAGTAACAATTAACATATATTTCAAGTATTTAGCATTTACAGCAACTCTATAGACATGCAGGGCTGGCCCTGAAGGGGGTGTGTATGGGCTACCGCGTAAAGTATCAAACTATGAAAGAACATCATTAGGCCTACAATATAGGTGGACCCATGTGTGGGGAAAGGGTAGCTCATGCAACGGGTCCCTCTCTAAATTCCAATTGTCTAATTTTAGTGAATTTTTTTTTTTAAAGTTTTACGTGTGCAACCGACGAAAATTTAATTGTGCAACTTATATTATTAAAAAAATTAAAAATTCTAAGTGTGCAACTTAATTAAAAGAACGTATATAAGTCGCACAATTAATACTATATTGTGTTAAATTTGTCTTGATAAAACATCTTTATATATGTTACTTTGTAGTTTGTACTGATTAATACGTACTATATTCCGTTTGTATTCCATTTCAAATATATGGTATTTGTGGAGACTGTAGAGGATCGATTTTAGTTAAAAGAAAACGAAAAAAAACAAAATCACTTTCTTCTTCGTTTAGGTCTTGTTTGTTTTTCATTAAAAGCCTCATAAAATGCTCTGAAATCTATAATTCAGATCTATGATAAATTAAAATTATTTGTTTAGTTTCAGATTTAAGAGGTTGCAACTTCTGAATTTACCTCTTAAATTAAGAGTGTGCTATTTGCTTTTTAAAAGGTTAAATGTCTGAAGTCTGAAAACCAGATCTGAAATTAAGAGGTGGTCTTAAGATCTGAAATCTGAAATTAAGAGGTGGTTTTAAGATTGTTTGTTTCATAATACGAAACATCTTAAAAATATTATATCTAATTAATTATATATTATAACTGATTTATTTATAAAAATAAAATAAAATTATAATATTTAATATGACAAATATTTTTAAATTAGAATTAACTGAACTTATATTTTAATCAACACCTCAAAAAAAGATAATTAAAATTATAATAATAAATATAATAAATAGTTTTAGGGTTTGTAAACTAAAAATAAAAAAAGAAACCTCTTAATTTTTTTTCAGACCCAAACATTCCTCTTAAAATTAAGAGGTAAATTCAGAAGTTTGAACCTCTTAACTCTGAAACTAAACAAACAGTCTTAATTCATTCTAGATCTTAAACTTAGACTGCAGACCCTTTTAAGAGGGTCTTAATGAAAAACAAACAAGGCCTTATCTGAACTAAAATTAAGCGCCTCTTAATTTTAAATCTTAAAGTTTTCTTTTAATTTCAGACGTGATTTTCAGACTTTATACATTTAACCTTTTAAAAAACTAATAACACCTTAAATTTTAATGACCCCATATTCACATGCACAGCACAAAGTTGGAAAAGGACAAATCGGAGAAATTCCAAAGAGATGGTTCTTCTAGAAATCCCCAAAATCAAATTATATATATATATAGGGTTCAATGGAAAACCAACATGTATCGAAAAACTTTGGAAAACCTTTATGCACCACCACAAATGCATCAAATTCCCGCGTGATGCATCGACTTTCCGCGTGATGCATCGACTTTCTGCATGATGCATCACCTGACCCAATGACTATAAAGTTGTTCCCGGGTTTTTCAATCCATATAGGTTTTTCATTAAACTCAACCATATATAGACACACACCAAACCCTATAATCATTACAAGAAATCTTATAATTCAATATCGCGTGTTCATCCTCAATCTGACATCAACATGCATATTTGACTTGGCAATTAAAGATAAGCTTGTTCAACTTTATTATTATTATTATTATTATTATTATTATTATTATTATTATTATTATTATTATTATTATTATTATAGTAATCTCGTAATTTTGTCTCAAACAATGAAATAAACTCTTGGTTTACTCCTGATTATAGCATTTAACCAGTAAACAACAAGTAAATTATTATTTCAAACAATATATTAAAAGGTAAAAAATAAAACTCTTTGTCATAATAAGAAAAAATAAAATAAAAAGTAGGTTGTTATTTCAAACAATAAACCCTGTGTATAACTTTTTTTACCGGTTAACTATTATTGTTTACCGCTTAAATGCTATAATCAGGAATGAACAAAGAGTTGGTTCCTTTATATGGGACAAAATTTGTGAGATTGTTAATAAGAAAAATGAAAAAAGTTGTTTGCTATTTTGAGCAGTTCTTCCTTTAAAAATTAACATAATCTTTTATTATTTCCGTTACAATTATTTTATCTTAATTATTAGGCCATTCGCCCTTCTATTCTTCTTCACTCAAATCTTGATGTGGGTATTTATACTAACTACGGTCTAACACATTTCATGCATTATTAATTAATTTGTGCATCTATACTATATATTATAAGAAAACCACTTGGAGTTTCTGGACCATTAGATGGAAAGAAATCAATGATCCAGATTAATGACAACTCATAATCATTTATGAAATGACTTTTATAACCTTAATTAAAATCAATAATTATATCTATGCCATTTTTTAAATTCATTTTCCAAAGTTACTACCTTAACTTAATTACATTAAATTTTGATTTTAATGTTTTCATTAATGAATTAATATTTACCTAAAATAAATATGTGTCATTATTATCCTTAATGATCGTAGTTAAATTCAAATGTAAAAATTAGGGTTTAAATGTAGAAGTGTAGTAAATAAAGTTAAAAATTTTTGTTAATTATTTTGCTAACAAGATTTAAAATTTAATTGATAAACTTCAATTGTGAATATGATAAATTTTGATTTTTGATTTTCAGATATTTCATTTTTATATTTTATCATTTTCAAAATATATACACATTCACATACTTGAAGTTTTTTGTTTTCTTACATTGATATTTCATATTTGAAGTTAATAAAAATTAAAAGAGACATTTTTTGCAAATACATATTATCTGTTTTTAATAGTACGATATAATAATATTTTTTATTTATTATCAAACAACTAAGTATTTTTTTTATCTTTAATTTAACTAGCTTTCAATTTTTTTTTATTTTAGTTATATATAAAATTTATAATAATTTATTAAAATATAAAAAAAATATGTATTTTCTAAATCAAACCATGTAATACAAAACAAGTCATGTTATATATGATTTCTACAATACAAGAAAATTTTATTTTTCCACATCTTTTTCCAAATTTAACGCCTTAACTTAATTGCATTAAATTTTGACTTTATTTTTTTCATTAATTAATTAGTAAAAAAAATTAGATTTTGTAACATTTAAAATTAATGTTTACCTAAAATAAATATCTATAATTATTATCCATAATCCGAATGTAAAAATTTGAATTAGTTGTGGAAATTATTATTATGTATAATAAAGGAAAACATCAAATGTCATGTGTCACCTCTACGTTCACCAAAAAGATAATTACAACTTATAAAAAATAAAGAATAAATACAATTTAATTTTTTTTTTAAATATACTCTATTTTTTAATTTGTAAATAATAAAAAATAAACACAATTATTATTTTTGTATATTTTTATTTTTACTCATATACATTTTATATAAATAAATTTAATTAAAAATATCCACGTAATACGTGGGTTATAAACTAGTTATGTTATATTCAAAGGATTAATGATGTTTTGTATTATATCTTTTACTTATCATAAAATAACTCTTTAAGCAATATTTTCATGAAGCTTCGGATATAAAATTCAATATCGTAAAAGGCTACACCATATGGGATTCGTGCAACGGATGTGGAAGGACAATATCTCGCAAATGTGATAAGGCACAAGCATGGATCTCTTCCTTTTACACATACTACTAGTATGGTAATTACCCATATAAATACATGAGTTAATTTTTAAAAAAAAAAAAATTAAAATAAACATTTCTAAAGATATATAAAGTAATTATAAAAAATTAGTGTTATTTGAGTTTTAGTTAATTTAATATTAAATTATGTAGTTTAAATTTGAATTGGTTTGATTTAAATTGAATTTTAAAATTATCTTTTAATATGACAAGTAAAAAGAGTTTGTAACACGTGTTAATTTAAAGAAAAGCTAACATGTGACGATTTATTTATTTATATTATAGATTTATAGAAACTTAAAAAGTGTGGACCACTTATATAGAAATATAGAAATTATTACTTTAGATTCCCTCCTATTAAAAGTTATTTGAAGAAAAAATAAATTATATCAAATTGTAGGTAAAATAAATCAGTGACAATGACATTTTAAATTTAAATTTACATAAAAACATTATATAATAAAAGTTATTGAGAAATTATAATGTTGATTATAGAATAAATAGTTTTATGATTTATTGACGTATGAAATCTTGTTCTATATTTTAAAATGTAATTAATAAAATAGGATAATAGAATTTCTTACCTCAAATTATGATGGAGAGAGTTTAGGTGAAATATTGTTAGTTAGTTATATTGTTTTATCTAATTATCAAATTAAAGTTAATTATATTTAAAAATAGGTAATTAAAATACACGTGTCAATAAATAAAGATGATAAGTGGCAACATAATAAGATGACCAATGTCATTTTAGATAGATGAGATTAATTATGGGTCGGGAAAAATTGGCATGAATAGATCAGCTGCTAGATTGAAATAATTGATTAAATTTATAAGTAGGTTGGCTCGTTAGCGGGATAAGTTACTATCATGAGGAGGGCAACTAACGCTTATTAAATCAGTAGTAAGTAATCTGCCATCGTACTACTTATTTATTTTCAAAGCTTTAAGGATATGTTTGATATGGTAGAATTAATGAAATAGAATGAAATTTATAAGTTTTTGGAGTTCCATTTTTTAATAATTGAAAGCTCAAGCCCAAAAGCTCTATTTAGTTAATAGGAGCTTGAGGTTTTGATTCGAAATGAAAACTCTTTTACAAAAAGCTACTTGAATTAGTTTTTGAAATGAGTTTGAGCTTTTGACCGACCAAAATTATTGTTTTACCTTCTTAATAATTATAAATTATAACTTTTAATTAACATTAATGTCATCTTATGTTATTTAATAATAAAAACTACAACTATAATTATTTTCACCAAATACATTTATGAAAACTATAAGCTCCCGTTTTTATAAAAAGTCATGGCTCCTAAAACTTGCAGATTACTAAAAGCTCTAACTTCAAACTACATTTAAATGTGTAAACTGTAAAGCATACCGTTTATATATTACAATGATAGTCCCTATCTTAAGGTTGTGTTATGGATTTGATCCTTTAACCTTTTGATATTTGTTAAATTTTAAATTTTACTTATTACACTTTTAGTCCTTAAGTTTGTATATATAATCCCTTAATTTCATGTAAGATCCATGCTTATAAACTCTACTTTTTTTCTTTTATTTATTATATTAATTGTACTAAAATATTTTATATTATTTTAAAATATCCGTTCTTATCCACATCTAATAATTTTATTTTCTATTTTTAATATATTACTTTAACATTACATATTTGACAATTTTATGTTATTCATTAAATTACTATAATTTATTTTTTAAATATATTTAATTAACAAGATAATAACCATAGATTAAATATCCTTAAAATACGATTTAATAATTTTCAAACAATTCAACACCAATTTAAATTTCAAGATACATTAAAAGAAAACTCTAATTTCTTCATAATTCGTTCTGTGAGCCAAACGCCCCTAAGAGTTTTAATTCTCCTTTGCAAGTGCCTTGTATTTTGCAACAACCTAACTCGAAATACATGAAATTATAATAAAAATTAAGATAAATGATAAATATTATAAGTAATATCTATCAAGAGTCTTAACACAGTCTTTTAACTTCTTGCATGAGAAGCTTCATCTCTAGTCAAGTCAATAATCAAACGAATAGCGTTCTTGATCGAGATCAAACATATTTGTGACAACTGGACCATTCGACAAACTTTGATTAGGAAAATTCAACCCATCACAATTTCAAGTTCACGTTTGTACATACATGTATGTGAAAGATTCAGAGCCTCATGCATCTCCAACATCATTCAATTAAGCCGATGCTTATGATTGAATAAACCGTAGTTTACAATTACATAACGTTTAATTCACATATTGAGTTTTAAAAGAATTGTAGTTCACTTAAGATTTCTAACATTTCACAACTCACACCAATTAGAAAACCTTAAGCACCATTCCATAAAATCAACCAATAAACATACTATATAATGCAAATTAAATTTATTCAATATTTCATTCCGCAAGCTAAACATGATTAGCATTTAGTTTCAATATTTGTTAGCAACTTGCATTGGCGTACCCGTTGCATATGTCTCTTTAGTGTATATTGTGAATTTTGTTAATATATAAGGTAGACTTTAGTTAAGTATGGTAGTTAGGGATAATTGCACAAAAAACCTTCAACTTGTCAGTTTTTTGTGATTAAAACCCCAAACCATTTTTCGTTGCACGAAAAACCCTAAACTAACTCAAAATCAGTAAATCAAGGTTTTATCAATGGATAATCGGTTGAAACTGGTTATTATACCTATAGGGACCGGTAAATAACCTACGTGGAATAAATTTTAATTGTAGAAATCGATTGTCAAGTATTACATTAATTATAATTTTTAAACGGGGTTACATCATCTACGAAGGTTTAAATGATGTGTGATACTTGACAACCGGTTTCAACAATTCCACGTAGGTTATTTACAGGTCAACGTAGGATTAATAACCGGTTTCAGCCGCTTACTCATTGATAAAACTTTGATTTACTGATTTTTAGTCAGTTCGGGGTTTTTTATGCAACGAAAAATGATTTGGGGTTTTAATCAGAAAAAGCTGAGAACTTTGTGGTTTTTTGCGCAATTATCCCTTATATATATATATATATATATATATATATATATATATATATATATATATATATATATATATATATATATATGACAGTTACATATATATATATATATGTCAGTTATAAATGGTAGTTAAGTCTGTGTAGCTTTGTGTCGTGCCTTTTTCAATTCGTGTCTGATCAATATGTATGCATTAGCATCTCTTTGTTGTAACTGATGCATAATTAATAATAACAAAAGTGTTGTGCATGTGTTTCTTAGTGAAAACAACATTTGTTCTTTTGATCTTTAGTAGATCGATTCTTGTTTGGTCTTCTCTTCTCTTCTCCAACAAATTAATTTGTGATAGCCCTTTTTTCATAATACGACAATGTCTCCATCCTTACCATGCATCTCTGGCCATTTTACACCAACATAACTTCATAATCTTCATTCATATCTATCTATACTATTAAAAGAGTAACTATACTCATTTCTGGTGAAGCCACGTGTCGTCACCATGAATCGACACGTGACATTTATAGATTTTAAAAATAATAAAGAAATTTAAATCAAATATATCCAAATATAATATAATCCACTTTTAAATTCAAATCAAATCAAACAAAATCTAATACTCTACTAACTTAATAATTAAATCTATCCAAATCTAATATAATCCACTTTTTAATTCAATTCAAATCAAATCAAACAAAATCTAATAATCTACTAACTTATTAATTATAAGATAATATAATAAAAGTTTAAAAAATATATATAAGAAAATAATTACCCTTCATATATAATTAGAAATATACAAAATCAATAGGTCAATAAATAATAATATCATCTTATATACTTTTGTTTAAAAAATAATATTTATATCTTTATCTTTTTATTTATTATATTTTATATATATTAAAAATATCCGCGTATACGCGGGTAATAAACTAGTTTAATAAATATTGGTGTACACTCTTTTTTTCCTATACATTATGATTCTAAATTTGAGTTATGAACTAATCTTTTAAAAATGATGGTTATTCATAAATCGTCAAACATGGATCCTTAGTCATTTGTTTTTGAACATGATTGATCTATCGATAAACAACTGTCACCATAACTGTGAAATCAATTTTGTTCTTGTTGTAGATCATATCACGGTGGATATTATCAATTTGATTGGGTTGAGTTATGAAAATATCAAACTTTTATTATGGATTTGACCAATATTTATATACAAATTAAAAACGTATCAAATCTAGCTAATTGTATACATCTGTAATCTGAACAAATTCTAAACAAAATTCTATATAGCGCGCAGTTGATGCATTTTAATTATGTGCTCTGTTTGATTTTGCATGTATTCATCTAATCAAGTTGTTGACTTTTGACACTTTGACCATGGGTTAGTCGGTCCTTAACAATATCTACAACAAAAAAGGAGTCAGCCATGTACATGCGACCGACTATAACAAAAATAAGAAGGGTTGAAATACTCAAATACTGAAGGCGGACCTTTACCAAAATAAGAAAGAGGAGTCAATTTTCTAAAGCACGTGCTCTTTTATATATATATATGTATATATAGATTGAGGTTCTATGAGGCACCACGATGCATTGGGAACCAAAAATGCATAACTTATTTACTAAGAATGCAATAAGGGTAATACGAGAATACTAATTATTTTAAAAAAATTAATTCATCTTTTAATTAATAGATTAGTTAGAAAATAGGAAACTAAATAATATCATTAACCACTTTCCCTATTTTCTTCCACACTTTCCTCCCTTACCCACCTCTCTCTCTCTCAAAGGATGAATGTTGATGTTTTTTATTCAAACATGATGCACATTAGCGGTGCATCAAGATGATGATGAACATGTTGAAGACGATGATTAACACGTTTAAATTTCAGATATGCATCACGATGAACACGATGATGCATAACCTGGAAAAGATGAATACGAAGATGCACAGTATAAACACGATGATGCATAACATGGTGCCCCATGTGAACACGATGATGCATAACATGGGAAAGATGAATACGAAGATGCACAGTCAATGGAGATGATGAAGCATCATGTTGGATTTTTGTTCAATTGAAATTTTATAATTTTAGAAGTGTATTTTATAAATTTTTTAGCATTTAATACTTGATTATTGAATTAAATATCCAATCAATATAAATTTAATTTTGAGTTGACTTGATATATTATTTTTTTCCCAAAATACCCTTATGCACATCTAATATGTGAACTGTGCATCATGATGCATACACGAATTTCATCTTTATTACCCTTTTGCCATTGGAATCTTAGCCATTCATTTTCTAGATCTAACTGTGTATATAGGTTCCTAAGTTGCACGATGCACACAGATGCCCCGTTGAACCTAACCCTATATATATATATATATATATATATATATATATATATATATATATATATATATATATATATATATATAGTGGTGAGTTCAATGGAGAACCTATATGTATCGAAGAACCTTGGGGAACCACAATGCATCGCAAGAAAATCGTAATGCATCACGCGAGATTTTGATGCATCACCTGGAAATAATGATGTATCACACGGGATTTTGATGCATTTGTGGTGGTGCATGAAGGTTCTTCAATGTTCTTTAATACATGAAGATTCTGCATTGAACCCTACATATATATATATATATATATATATATATACATACATATATACATATATATATATATATATATATATATATATATATATATATATATATATATATATATATATATATATATATATATATATATATATAGGGAGGTTCAATGGAAAACCACAATACACCTGAAAACTTGTGAAAACCGCACTGCACCACCACAAATGCATCAAATTTCCCGCGTAATGCATAAAAATCCGGCGTGATGCATCAAATTTCCCGCGTGATGCATCAAAATCCCGCGTGATGCATCATCTTATTTACGATCATGCCACCGCGTTTTTCATGAAATGCACCAAATCCGACGGTATGCGTAGGTTTCCATAGTTTTCAGGTGCATAGTGGTTTTCCATTGAATCCACCTCTATATATATATATATATATATATATATATATATATATATATATATATATATATATATATATATATATATATATATCTATATATATATATGTATATATGTATATATGTATATATGTATATATGTATATATGTATATATGTATGTATATACACACATTTAATATATACCGAGTTTTTTATGTTTGTTTTACTTTCACGGTTTAATAAAAGTTTCAACCATAAGCTAGTTTTACCAAACATTCCTTTAACGTGTTCCAACCCAATATGACTATTTTTAACCCCATTTATTAATTTAATTTAGGACATGTTTGACTCATAACTTGTGAGTTTATGACAGTTTAAGTTTACGGTTAAAAAAAAACCCCAACCACTTTTTATCTCAAAGTTGTATTTTGGTGATTTTTCTCCCAGGAGCTTATGAAACCCACAAGCTTTTAAACCATAAATTACTTCAAATAGTTTAAGCTTATGAAAAAAATTTAATTACTAAAATAATTTTAATTAATTATTAATTTAATGTAGTTTTATGTCATTATATACTTTCTAGTTCAGCTCCAAGTAATTTACCAAACACGTATATTAATAGAAAGCTATAACTCCAACTTCAACAATAAGCTCCACCTAGACAACTACTAGTTCCGGCTCCAGTTGTATCTAGGTTTTGTCAAACAGACCCTTAGGTATACAGTTGAGTATATAACAAAGTAATGTCAACATTCTACCTATTGTTATAAAATCAAATGCATCCAATAAACGATCACAATGTGTTTTACTCGTTCAAATATCGAGTTCTTAAAGTTAAAACAATGTCTAGCCTTTTAGAACTGGTATTTATCGACTAGATTACATCATCGTTATATAGTATTTAATTTTAGTCTTAATCAAGCATCATCAGATTAATTAACTTTTGGTTTTCAAAAAAAGTTATGTGTTGTTAGAACATTGATGTTTGTATTTCTACCATTTAAATTATGTTACTACCTATGAATAGATTGAAATAACTAAATATGCAAGTTGTTTATTATTTGAATTGGGAGAACAGATTGTCAAATAAAATTTATCAGGTAAGGTGTTGCTTGTTTACCTCTAAGTATAATCATTACGAGGTGATTTTTAGGACTGGTCTAATTAATTTCGAGACCTTGTGCATAAACTTAAAAGGGATCCTATAAATATATATGTACATCAAAATAAGGAAAACTCAACTAAAAATGATAAATGAACATAAAAAACTTATAATTATATAATGTTAAAACTAAAAACTTTACAAGTGAATAACATTGTTTAATCGTTAATAGACCTAAGTATATATAATAGATTTTTTTAGAATGAGTCTCTATGATTAATGAGTCCTGAGTGGTTGCTTGTGTCAACCTTGCTTAGGCCAGCCCTGGTCATTTTTTAAATAACTTTTTAATGATTCCATTAAGAATTAAACAATCATCCCTTGAATTAACGTCTCTTTTAAGAGCTCATGAATATGAGAAAAAAATCATCCAGCTTATGCTTATGGGTTAATATTTTCGGAAACTCTAAGGTGGTGTTCTTTTTCCATCAATAAGTACTCATAGGACTAATTTACTTATTCGGTAATGTTTGCTTATTCAGTCGGCCTAAAATTTTACCATGAAATTTTTACTGATTTTCAATCAGTGTGGAAAGAAAACACGGTCCTCTCCCTAAAAGTTCCCACTGCCTCTCCTGTCCCCTTTCATACAACTGCAACTGAGCTCAACCCTAGCCGCTGATCGCCCCATCCCTCCCCACCTTCATCTGTGATACCCCTACAATGTCGATCCCTTCTTCTCATTCTCTGCTCAATCTCAGCAGTATAAACTAACCATCTCTTCTCTCTCCCTCCCCTATCAACGCTCTTCAACCCTGCCCCTCCGCCGTCTTCCTCCACCGTGGGTTTTCTTCTCCCTCTACCGTCTTCCACCACCGCACCAGATCCAGTTCGAGAGCATCGAACCATATCTAGATCAAAACCTCTGTCTACCTGCAATCTCACTCTCCATGTACAGCTCGTCACACAACGCTGCACAAGGCGAGTGTTTGATGTTTTCGTTTTTGGAGCATGAATTCAAGGCTTTGGAGCACAGATTCAAGGTTTCTGATTTTGGAGCACAAGTTAAAGGTTTTTTCTTCTGATTTTTGGAGTACACATTGAATTTTTTTCTTCTGATTATGTTTTATTTTTTGTTATGTACGAAATTGATTGTTGTTCTTAATTTTTTTTTTCTTTTTAAATTCATGTTCTTGATCAACCTGACATGGTTTCTTGATGTTTCTTATGGTTATTAGATTATTTGGCAACCAAATATAGATTAGACATATAAAAGAAACACAATCAGCGCTAGTCACTTATCAATCACTATTGTAATCAGTTTTCAGTCGGTTATCACTTATACAAAATAACATTACATTACCAAAATCGGGTATTGTCTTCAGAATTGACCCGTAGTTGAACTTTTATGTATAGGGCTGGCCCAAGTCGTTTTAGTTTTAGCTTCTTTTTTTTCTTTTTTTTTCTTTTTTGACATAGAAGGTGCCAAGAGGAGTTCTATAAAAAATATCCCGTCAATAGTTTAAGTTGCAGTATTTTATGTTGCAAAAAAAAAAGAAAAAGATTTATTAAAAAAATGCTACTCAAAGTAACATTCATAAGATGTGATGACATTACTGTTCATATGAAATGCACAACGTTAGTGAGTTATTGAGAACACATCATGTTGGATATGTATGTATGTTGGTTTATGTATAGTTTAAATTAAGTTTAAAACATTATGAATTTTATTAGCCATTCGAGTTTTTCTTTTAATATACGTGTTCTTTTATACTTTTTAATGTGATATAATCATATAATACATATTTATAGAAATAAAAAATTACAAGACTGTGACATAAATTAAAGAAGTCAGTAAATTTACATAACATTGTAAGGTGTTTTATATGATTTTCGTTTCACTTATGAGCTTTATTTATTCCATAAAAAAGATACTACATTTGGTAAGGTTTTATTTAAAATAACTAACTTTTAAGTTTTTTTTTTCTATTCCGTATACCGAACCTTCAATTTTTAATGAGGTTTCAATGTATTTTTATTTTGATATGCGAGTCTTTATAAAAGATTTTATATCTACACGATATATACAACACCATTGCATAATTTATATTCAAGATAGCAAAAATTTTGCAAATGATATTACAAATATTTTGTTTAAAATATGATTTTCTGAGATAAAGATCAATTTAAAATGAGTTGGGTTCGTTTTGTTTTGGGTTTTGGATACGTTTTTAGCCGATTTATCCTTAAGAACTTGACATTTGACAAAACTTGAAACAAACTAGTCGAATAATATGTTGTGATAGTTTGATACGATGGAGACGTGGAGCACCGTGAAAATTAGTAAAATCGGTTTTTCTAAAAGCCCAAATCCTTTTTGGGTTAGCCCACTAAAGGGCATTACAATTTACAAACTACACCTAGAGTCCCTTGCTAGATACTTCCCCTATATATTTATTTATTTCCCTAAATATCCGTCAAGTAACAGAAATAAATACATCTTTTCATTTTGTGGGAACAAGAGGATGCAACAGTATATTATATATATATACATACATTTACCATATCTATTAGACCAATGAGATTCTCCCACATTTTTCCTTTTTTTTTTTTTTTAATTTATATTCAAAATTTTCATAACACACCCTTGTCTTAGTGTTATCTTTTATTTAGCCCTTTTATTTTAATAAATTTTTATTTAGTCCTTTTTGAACATTTATCATTACAACATTTTCTTACACACTTAAAATTATGATTTTATTTATACTTATGTTTGGAATTGTCTTTTTATATTTAATTTTATGAAAAAGACTTTTGTTATTCAAATGCACAATAAAAATTCTAATCTATTAGACCAATGAGATTCTCCCACATTTTTCCTTTTTTTTTTTAATTTATATTCAAAATTTTCATAACACACCCTTGTCTTAGTGTTATCTTTTATTTAGCCCTTTTATTTTAATAAATTTTTATTTAGTCCTTTTTGAACATTTATCATTACAACATTTTCTTACACACTTAAAATCATGATTTTATTTATACTTATGTTTGGAATTGTCTTTTTATATTTAATTTTATGAAAAAGACTTTTATTATTCAAATGCACAATAAAAATTCTAATGAAATTGTTTTATAATTAAAATGTAACTATTTGATATTTAGATTTTTTTATTAAATATGATCATGTATAACATTGAAGATTACTATTATTACAACATTTTCTTACGCACTTAAAATGATGATTTTAATTATAGTTAAGTTTGGAGTTCTCTTTTGAAACTATTATTATTGTTTAATTCTATAAAAAAAAAACTTTATTATTCAAATGCACAATACAAACTTCTAATAAAATTGTTTTATAAATAAAATGTTACTATTTAATATATAGATTTTTTACATTAAATATGATCATGTATAACATTGAACATTATTATTATAACGTTGACAAACCCTAATCGATGTATTAGAGACATTACCGTTATAAATTTTTTTTATTTGATCGTAAAACCAACAAATTAAATTGACGGTTAAACTTATTCAATGACAAATTTTCAAAATATGCTTATGAATAATTAATTAATTCTAATTCCGAACCGATTTAATAAGACATTGTTTGTAATTTTAGCATTGCAAAATCTAAAAAACCAATAATAAGACCCAACTAACAGTATCATTTGTCTTGCTTCTTGAATCAATATCATGTTTTCAATTTCACTCTTCGATCCTGGTTCAGTTGTTTTTCATTATTTGAATTGTTTGAAAAGTACTTTTATTCATTCGTTTTTATATTTATTTTTGTAATTAATATTTTTAGACCCCACAGCAACGCGCGAGTGTTCGATAACTCGTTAGATAATAGTTTATTAATGAGTAAATTACATAAATCGTCCTATGGTTTGGCTCAAATTACGAAAATGGTCCCTAGTTCAAAGTAAGTACGGGATAGTCCTAAAAATTGAAAAATTGCTACAATTTAGTCCCTCAAACTAACTGACATTAAAATAGAGGTTAACTTTGGGGGTAATTTCGTCTTTTTACCCATACAGGGACCATTTATGAAATTTTTTAAATAATCTTTTAATTTTTAAATTTCTATTATTATTATTATTATTATTATTATTATTATTATTATTATTATTATTATTTGGTTATCATGAGAGTTGGATTAGGTACGATGGCGCAGTCGTATTACATGGTGACGGAAACTATGTCGTTTGGGAAACCAGGAATCGTTCCTAAGATGGTGATGAATTATGGTCGTGACAATGAAGGTTATTCGTCGGTGTCGGGGGTCTACTCATGCTTGGTAGTAGTCATGACGATGAAGGTTTATCAACATTAGAATTCAACTCCGCAACGTCGGCGAACTCAATCATCGTGTCGATGTTACGAAATCCGAGAGTGAAAGAATTATCTATACGTCGGAATGGCGGGGATAAACGTCGATGGACGTCCTTTAGCCATTCCACCTTCGGTTTTATTTGTCAACGATACCGAAAGTGGTGGTGTGATCGTCGACTCCGGCACCGCCGTGACTCGGTTATAGAGTCAAGCCTACAACGCTCTTTGTGACACGTTCACGACTCAAGCTCGGAATTTGGAACCGACAGACGGGCCCGGACCAAAAATTTATAATTAAAAAATGACTTTCTTTTGTATTGTCTTTAAAGTTTGAATCCTCTGTGAAAATGATTTTCTTTTGTATTGTCTTTAAAGTTTGAATCCTCTGTGAAAATGACTAGCTCTATTTTGAATGAGAGTTACTTTCTTTATGAACATGATTTTTTTATGGAAATGACTCTCTTTTGTTTATGATACAATACTGTGATATATAATATTAAATTTCAGTAGATCTTACGATCCCGATCCGATCCTACGATCCCGATCTTGCAACAAAAACGATCCTAGGTAAGATCTCGATTTTGACAACCTTGCAACAATATGATAATAAATATATTTATTATTGGACACATATAATAAATATATTTATTATTGGACACATATTAATTAATATAAAAAATGTATTTGTAATTATATTAAATATTTAATAACCACGTAAATTAACATACATATGTGTGTGGCGATTTCGTATTTATTATTAATTTTTGTATTGAACGCATGATTAAGATGGTCAAAATAATAATAAATCGAGATTTAAATATAATGTCAAATTAGGAGGCGTTTGGTTCGCTGGAATCTGAAGGAATTAAGGAGAAAATGAATCAAATTCCAACCAATTCAAGTGTTTGGTTCACCCACTAAAAGGAATTGGAATCCTTCAACCTTTTAATTTTCCTTTGAATGAGGGAAAATATAATTCCTTCCATAGTGGGATGGAATTAAAATCCTTGTAAGGAGGGAAACTGACTAGTTACAAAAATACCCTCAAATATCATTAACCCTAGTCTCATTCACGTAACACACATCTCGTTCTTCCTTCCTGCTTCCTTCTGACGGTGACATCTCCTTCTCTTTTAGCGACATCTTCGTTCTCCGGCGAATACATCTCACGCCATCTCTGACGAATACATCTTTTTCTCCGGTGAGCCTTCCTCTCTTTCACTTCTCACGCCATCTCCGACTGCTTCCTCTATTTCGATCATCTACATTCGATTATTTTTCCTATTTCGATATGATTTTCCTGGTAGCAGCTTAATGGTTAATTTGATGAAAAAATGAAGTAATTTTTGAACACTACAGCGAATATTTAGAGTAAATGATTTAAATCTTCAGACATTATTAATTATGCATACTTTGTGATTTAGCATAGATATTTTGTTCATTACACATAAAAATATCCATTTCTTTTTGGGGAAGGGCCAGTGGACTGGACGGAGGGGTATACAATATATTGCCCAAAATATCGGTTGAAAAATGAAAATAAATTTTAAAAAAAAAACCTGATTTTTTAATCCTAATAATAAAAAAAGTAAAAATGAATCGAAAAAATATCACCACAAAACCCAAAACCCTACTACTGTAAACCTCTCACACGCTTCTTCCATTTCCTGACCACTCTCACACACAGCGAGAGTGAGAAAATTCACTTCTGATAACCATGAATTTCCAGTCGCCATTAACGAAATAGTCTTCTTCTTGCCCTTGCTATTACTAATTTGGTCAGATGTCGAACAAGCAATCTCGTGGTAAGCAGAAAATTCATCGGAAGAAATGTAATGAAAAGATTAGTAAGGTTGCCGCCAATTCGAACGTCTGTAAGAAGAGGAAGCAGCCGCAACAGCTTAATTCCAATTCGCGTTTACGTTTACAGGATGATTTGTTACATCCTGATTATATTTTGAGGAAAGTGTTAAGGAAAGATGGGCCTCCCCTCGGTGTGGAGTTTGATAATCTTCCTTCTCATGCTTTTCGATTCTGTAATGTCAAAGGTCAGTATAATTGTTTTCTCAATCGTTTATTTAGTTGAAGTTGGAATAATTTTCGGTGACGGAATGTTAGTTTCTGTGCTTGAGACTAGATGTTTCGTGGATTCAATTTGAGGGGAAAGCTCTCAAGCCTTTAATTACTGGCAGTCAGCTTCCACACCATGTATCATGTGTGTTGATTTTGTTTGCACTTGGCGATTTTATTGATATTGTGGTTTCCTAAATTTGTGATCAATCTTCTCGGTATACACATAACATCATCACATCATCCTTTTTCACTTGGTAGTATGTTGGTCAGTCTAGCTCGATTGAGTGGTACCACAGTTAATACAACATTTTCTAAACTAGACGCAATGATCCCCCTCTTGATGTTCTTTGGTAGTCTTCTCATCTTAAGGTTGATATCTTGTTATTTCTCATGTATTTCGTTTGTTTTCCCCCCCTTCATTCTTATTGTTTTGCTGATAGTGAGGGTGGGTTATAGAAGGATTTTGGAAGTGGGTTGTAGCAGCTTTATGGTGGAAATATCCAAAATATTAATCAAGGTTTGGTCTTGCAAACCGTAATTTGTAAGTAGTAATTTTTTTAGGAACTTGTAGCAGTCAGCGTTATGAAGGATATTTTGGTCTTGAACACTGCTTGTCATGGATGTAGTAGATTCTAAGTACTGTGGTATCAAATTAAAACACTACATAATTTTCATACATATTAAATAGTAATTTATCAATCGATTTTCTAAGTACTGTTAAATAGTAATCCCGTAATACTTTATATCAATCGATTTTCATCCACGTAAAAATACGGGCCAATACAAAAGAAAGTCATTTTCATATATATTAAATAGTAATTTATCAATCGATTTTCTAAGTACTGTGGTATCAAATTAAAACACTACATAATTTCTAATGTTATTTTTAGTTTTTAATGTATTTTTGTTTATCGAATTTGGACAAATGACAATAAAATTTAATGTAGTTTGAGTAAATGTCCATTTGGAGATCGTACTTTCAAAATCATAAATTTGAAATTTACATATTTTGGGACTTCAAAATCCAAAAAAGCAACAAATTTGTTGATTTTATGTGACACATGGTTAGTTTCATGGTGTTTAAGCCTGTTAAATGTGCTCTTTTAAAATTATCTCTTCCAATGTTAGATGGCCGTTTTAATATGTGCAATCGCAACGCACGAGCTTAATTATTCTCTCCGCAACACGAGGCATATAGTCCTAGTTGATATAATAAAACTCTATTCTTTCTCCTCTTTGCCACTTCATTTTTGGGAAGTTAAAAAAAAACTTTGAAAGTCAGCTTGAAATGGTGAAGCTTATGCTATCTGCAATGAATTTTAGTGTTCTCTCCTTTACTTTCTATCTGCTTAAGCAGACTAACTTGTGTTCTTCATCTTATTTTATCAATGGGTCTGCTAAGTGCTTCCATATATGTAAATGTCATTGAGAAATATTCTATACGTTGCCAGATTCGGGGATATCTCATCGTGCTTGCCAAGAAAAACAAAGGGCACTTAAAAGGCAAAAGGTACATAGAGTATGTCCCTTTTGTTCACTTGCATAATGCTTGATTGCTTATCAACCCATGCGTGTTATTGTAGTTGTGATCTATTAAGGCTATCTTTTCATTTTTAAACAGACTTCCAATCCTACCAATGTTGAGGACCAAATCACCCCTCCTGATAGTGCTCCAGTTAAACATGGTATGGGAAAAGGTTTGATGACAGTCTGGCGACTGACGAATCAGGAGAGTAATGCAGTGAAGAAACATGGTATGGGAAAAGGTTTGATGACAATTCATCGATTAACAAATCCTGGTGCTGGAAACCTTCCATCATTTGTCGAGAATGACCATGGAGCTTGCTCTCAGTTTCCAGCTTCTACATTACAGAAACCACCTACTCAAGGGAAAAAGAAGTTGAAAAGGCAACCACCTGTGACGGTTTGTCTTCAATTTTGGATGTTTCTTTTCGTTATTTATTTCATATTTCTTGATGCCATCAGTTTTCTTAACAAATAAGTAACAATAAGTTGCAGTTTCTTGTTGGAAAATCAATGGCTGTTTTTAGTATGATTACTCACAGTAATTCATCTGCAGAGGAGATTAGTAAACAAATCACAACAGAAGAAGAAATCTTCAGCTAGAAGTAAAATGGTAATAATGTACATAGATGTATTTTCTATATTGCTTGGCAGTATCATTGACTTGTCATTTTCTGTTAAATTTTTGAAGGTGAAATCTGTACAAGTTGATAAAGAAAAGCTACGGCGAAGGGAAATATGTGAAATTGCTCTGATAGGAGGGAGAAGTGAAGAAACCCCAATTCAATATGCTATGCTAGTAGATGATGAGGAACTGGAACTAAGAGAACTACAAGAAACATCAAATCCACTGACATGCTGTGCTCATTGTGCAGCCAATAGGTTGCATGGTTGTTCTCTTTGCAAAGGTCCAGTTCATTTAGATGCTCTCTCTTGGTGCTCCTCCTCCCCACCAACCCATATAGTTTTATGTTTCTGGTGACTGCTATTACGTATATTAATTTTGTTTATATTTAAATGAATGCTTTAAGTTTTATGAAGTCAAAATATAGGCATGTGTGTTCCAAAGTAAATTATTGTTTTTAAGTTGATTGTAGATTTGCTGGCAAAGTTCCCTCCAAACTCCGTCAGCATGAAGCAACCCTTGAATATGCAACCATGGGATTCTTCTCCACAGCTTGTCAAAAAACTCTTTAAGGTACATATCATGTCCTTCCATAGTCTATACTGATCTCTATTGGTGCTCCGTCATACAAACATGATACTTCAGATCTGTTGCTTGAAGAAGTAGCTTCTATTGGAACATGTTTTCCTTACTAATATTGTGGTACATGTTACCCTATGTTACAAGGAATTCACATTCTTATACCGACTTTGGTAGTTATATTCTTGTTACATGTAACAAACTTGAGGTTGATGACTCCATTCTTGGGCTCTTTCTGTATGTGTAACTCTTCTTTCAATTCTTCTCCATATCCCCAT
Source organism: Centrapalus pauciflorus (assembly GCA_020465985.1). Taxonomy (NCBI): domain Eukaryota; kingdom Viridiplantae; phylum Streptophyta; class Magnoliopsida; order Asterales; family Asteraceae; genus Centrapalus; species Centrapalus pauciflorus. The sequence goes on along the minus strand of JAANYP010004771.1, from coordinate 692,053 downwards.
TCTGGAAGTGTTGTTCCAGAGAAACCTCAGCTTCTCTAATTTCTTATTGTTATTCTCAACGAGGTAAACCCTTGCTAAACAACATGGTAATGAATATTAGATTGTAAATCTATTTTTAATAATATAAGGGTCAAGTTACTAGCTGGCATAGGATTTTGTGCAAGTATGATGTCATTTATGGTTGATTATGTGCCTGAAAATTGGGGCATGCTGGATTGGCGTGCTTCTTTATGGAAGTAACCAGATGAAAATGAAGTTACAAAGTGGGATTTGATTTTTCTGCCCATAGAGAGAGCTTTTGCAACTGTGGTTTCAGTGGTGGAGCTGGTAATCTTCTGCTCTCTGGGTAAAAATGATATTAGTATTCCCTTTGTTCTATAGTTTCATTTGGGGTAACCGGCAAATTCCCACCTTAGCCAACTTTGTTGACCTTTATGTTTCCTTTTTGGGGTCCTCCGTAATAAGCGTCTTCTCCCTATAAAATATTGATTATTGAGACGTTTACTAGTATATATACTTATAGCAATGAAGTATATGTATTCTTAATTATTTTATCCTTTTCAATTTTAGAAATTTTCTGGGACGTATCCATTTTTCGTTTTGATGATTTAATTGGCATTCAACTTCTACTCTTGTGTAGTTTTGTTCAAGATGCATGAAGGATTTATTTAAAAGTTGTAGTAACCAAATGAATATCTTATATTCTTTCTTAGATCATATAAAATCAAGTGATATTAGTAGTCATAGTTTATGGATGTGCAATTTCAACCATACTCTTGTATGGAATAAAGGAGTGATATATGTTTTGGGAGGCACGAGAACATATATATGAAGTGGTTTTCGTTTCATGACCTATGTATATATAATCATTAATAAGTTTATAAGCATAAATAAACAAGAAGTGAGTGAATAGTGATTAATTACTAGAAAACCTTGTAAATTCCGAATAAATTGATGTGTGTGTATTTATGTGTGTGTGTGTATGTAAGGAAGGGATCCTTTGTGAACACTTTAATTATTGCGAATGTTGTGAACAAATGAAAAGAATACACATAAGCATTTATATATGCCAACAACAAGTGTCTATGACATAATTCATATGATTTAAAGGGTCTATAGCAGTATCTACAACAAGATTTATAGGCTTCAAAGAGCTCATAGTAGTTTCTACAACAAGACTCATAGATCTTACAAAATTTATATGATTCACATGGTTCATAGTAGTATCTGCAACAAGATTCATAGGATATAAAGGTATTTTGTGGTTGTTCACACTGTTCGCAATGAATGAAGTGTTCACAAATGATCCTCTGTCTATATATTCGGAGCCTATTTGAAATCAAATATTGGTAGGAAACGTGAGAAGTACTGAATCAAGGAATGTATATGTTGAATCAATTACCATTTGGTTTTAAGGTCTTTTTGGTCATTTTTGTCTATGATTCGACCTTATTTTTTAAGCATGCACAACAACAGACAACTCGATTCAACATATACGTTTTTTGTTTCAACATTTCTCCCATAATCCTGTTTTCTATCAATATTTAACTTCCCTGCCTTAGTTGTATTCATGAGTTCGTTTTCCTTCAGCCAATTTAGAATGATCCGTTTATATAGATGAAACTAATCATCTTTTTATAAATGGTTCCACGACTTTAATGGAATTGATGATCTTGCTCTTCCTGAAAGTATCAACCACCTAAGACTAAGGCGGATTTGTCAATGGATGTGTTGTTGGCAATGATTATAATAGCTACGACCTTTGCTCAAACCCACCTGATTAGAAAGATAAGACGCCTTGATTTAATAGAATAAAGTTCCCGAATAGAAAAAATAAGCGCTTTCAAAAGCTCTAGATACAAATGTCCGCGAAGTGCTTACTTGCATTAAGGCCCTATGTCCGCGAAGGTCATAGGGCTCATAATTTTAATTATTTTGGTTTTCACCTTTTTACATATAGATGTACAAACTAATATTATAAGTCTATATCCATCAAGGACATCATACCTTTACATACTAAAATTACAAAATTAATCACGTGAATGTCTGTAAAAATTGTGTGAATGGTGCATCATTCACACAAAGTCACACTGTAGTTTGTGTGAATGATACACCATTCACATGATCAAATTTTGTAATTATAATATATGAAGGTTAAAGGTATGATGGCATTGGTGGATACAGGGGTGTAAACGAGCTGAGCCCGCTTGAGCCCGTTAAGGCTCAAGCTTGGCTCGTTTATATGTATCAGGCTCGAGCTCAGCTCGTTTCGAGCTTTATGTGCAAAGCTCGAGTTCAACTCGTGAAAGTTTTTATAGGCTCAGGCTCAGGCTCGACTCGTTTCTTACATATATTAATTTTTTAATTAATTATATTCTATAATTTAATTGTATATTATATATATGTATTATTTTTTTGTATGTTTATTAATTAAAATATATATTTATATAAAACTCGTTTAAACTCGCGAGCTCAATATGTATAGCCCGGGCTCGTTTAAATCGAGCTTTTAGCGAGTCGGCACAAGTAGCTCGGTTCATTTACACCCCTAGGTGGATATAGACTTATAACGTTAGTTTATTATTTATACATCTCAGTTTAAAAAATGGAAATATTTTTATAGATCTTTTAATAACGATATTTACCTTGAGATGGAAGATCTAGCACACATTGAATCGATTGAACACATGATTTATTATTATTATTGATATATTATAAACTTTATTGATTAAACTGAATCAGAAACAACAATAAAGACGGGAAAAAGATTTTGATACATCGTAACTTTGCTAAAGATACAGTTATATGATATGTGCTTTTTAGTTCACAAATGCATTCAAACAATGATTCAAAACATCATACAATGTTAATAACAAACAATGAATCAAGAATCAATGGTTCAATCGAGCTCAATACATGTTAGATTTCCTGTTTTCATAGTAAATTTTGTTCTCAATTGATCCTGACCTACATTATATATATATATGTGGTTCTAGGAAGTACCGCAGGGTACCTCAAGGTACTAGTCTATATTAATGTATATATTGACATTATAAACACATATATATATTCATATGATTTTTGAGGTTTGTAAATCCATCAAATGACTATGTGAATGAACAAAGAACTTAATGAATGTGTATACAAATTTATTCATTCACAGAATAATTTTATAATTATAATGTTAATCTACATGAATATGAGAAAAAAAACAGTCGTTTAGACTGGCACCTCGAGTTATTCTGTGAAAATAGTGGTACTTTCTTTGTCTTGTTTTTATATATATATATGTATATGTGTGTGTGTGTCTATGTATATGTATATGTGTGTGTGTGTGTGATTGGCCCTTGTAACTTTTTTGTGATTTATTATTAATCATGTTTCGACATTATCGCTTTGTGAGTTACTAAGTTTATTTTTTAATATGGAGTTCCTATCTAATACTGTCATCTATCCATCAGTTAGCAACTACACATGTATCCGTCATAAAGATAACTATAAAAACTGCATGGTCATTTAACTGACAAGTTTGTGATGCTACACTTAACTTTGCAATGACTCACGGTTAGGTGTTTAGCTCTCAATGAAGTTTTCTTATGGTGAGTTTTAAAATGTAATAACTTCTATGCTTTTATGCTAGGCTTGATGTTGACATTTGATTCCAGCTTGCTCTAATCTTGATGTGACAACTGAGGATCACATTCAGTTAGCAAAAAACAACTTGTTTTTCTTTATTTGATACATTCCCTGCCTTATAAGATTTCATCATGCAAGGGGATTTTTATTCTGTATATTAAAGAGATGCTGAAAATCAAAAGCAGATTACTTTGGGAAATTAGAGAAACTATCTAGAAAAAGCAAGTGAAGAATTATCCCTTTCCCTTTTTTTATTGTGCAACACTTAATGCAAGCAAAGTTATTGATATTAACTGGTTTATTTCTTACTCTATTTGGCAGATATTTCACTTTATTAGCACATATGCTGTAACAATTGGTATCCAGTCCTTCATGCTTGATGAGCTTGCACAGGCATTTATTGACAAGGTTATGCATATTTTCAATCCAAGTGTGTATATGTTAGAAATTCTATTATAAATTGCTAAGGTTAAATTTGCTTTGTTGTTAAGAATTTATGTTTTGATGATGTTGCTCATTATTTTTCAGGATTCTGCATTACTTGGGAAACTTAATTTAGCCTTCCTGAAACTGCTTCTCACTGGTGTTGAGAAGGAACTGGATAGTGGATTTGTGTCTCATATTAGCAAAAACTTGAAGTATCGCGGGTTGCTTCAATCAGTAAGTATCATGTTGTGTCGAGCCTAAAGTACAATGTGGATTAGTATGCTGGCTTCGGACTCAGCATCTGGTTTGTTATGAATAAGAGTTTAAGTCCTTAATATTCATCTAAAGTTTATTAATTTCCAAAAACAAATTATTTGCATATGATATTTCTGTTTCGTAGGTAAAACCTTAATTGAAATCTCCACATGTGAAGCATTGGATGACAATCTTGTCGTGTTCAGTTGATATGGCTTCAAGTCATTCATGTTTCGTGTTTCGTGTCAATTGTGTGTCGACCCATTTATGTTTTATTCATGTATGGTTCGTGTCATCTTTTTTATATCAGCCATTTCGTCCAACTTTGTTCACCAAGTCTTTTTTAATCTTTGAATTTGGTTTTTGGTTTTTCATTTTGATTCAAAGTCGGTTTTTGTTTCGATTCTAATTTTGAAATTGGTTTCCGTTTCAAATCGATTAAAATTTTTGATATTGGTTTGGTTCATTTTATATAATATGACAGCACAATATATAGCATAAGTAAATAAAATAATGCCCACAAATATATTTACGAACTCGAATATGTAATATGTTTACAAATCTGAACATTTCATAAACAATTGAGAACCCTATCATGTTTGCGAACCATTTTCTAACATTTCATAAGCAATGTTTTAAAATGGATCGCCGGTTCAACAGTTCTGGTTTATAATCCAGATAGTTATTAACAACCAAAAAAGTTTATAAAATGTTGAAATACCAAAATAAGGAAAATGGATGACTTCTGATATGATACTTATGATAATATGATCTAATAATGATGATAAGAATGATGTTGTTAATTATAAAATGAAATAAAGTGAAAAACTAAAATTGCCAAAATGAACTAACACCGAAACAACATTGGTTGACCAATCTCGAGCCGATTTTTTGGTGTCGACCCATTTTGACACGCTTCGGGTGCGTTTGCTTTTTCCGTGTCAGGTGGTTTGCTTTTTCCATGTCGGGTTCGTCTGCTTTTTTTGTTTGATTCTGAGATCAAACTTTGACTTGAGGAAGAAATTGAAGTTGCTTGAGACTAAAAAGTAAAATTGTCATGTCAGACTATATACAACTTGCAACCTATGTTTATGAATTCTTTGAGTGAGTTGCAATGTTTATATTAAAAATATCTCTTGGCAGGTTGAACGTCAGGCTTATATTCTAAAGTTCTGGAAGAGTTCATTAAATTCCCTAACATGGATAGAGATATTACGTCAGGTGATGGTTGCTGCTGGCTATGGTTCAAAACGTGACACGTCAAATAAGGAACCTCTCAACAAGGTAATGGAAATGAGAAAATTTTCATGCTCCTGTTCTGAAGGTCTACTGTTAAACACACTAGTCCTAGTCCTTCATCTTGTTACTTGATGTACTCTGAATGGCTCTCTTCGTCACATACAACACTGCTTGATCTTATTCACAGGAAGCTGCTCTTATGGCTAGTTATGGCTTAAGCCAGGGTACTCTGAAGGGAGAATTATTTTCTATATTATCATTGCAAGGCAATATTGGGATGAAAATATCTGAATTGGCAACATTTTCATCAGTAAGTAACATTGTGCTTCCATCCAAGGAATATAGGACCTATTTTTCATGAAAACCAGACATGAGATTACAACTCCAGTGTTTCACTAAGATTATAATTGTGGTCCCGAATTCAAGTGATCCTATTTTGCGTCTTCCTCAGAGAAAGACGATCAAACAATACCCAATGGTCCTTGCGGATTGGATCATCCCTATAATATTACAAAGAAAAACTCCAGATATTTGAGGTCTTTTTCTTTCTTGTCGTGGTAAATGTATATTTTTTATCTAATAATTTTATCTTTCTTCATGAAGATTGTTGGATTGAAACTTGCAACTACAACCAATAAAGTAGAGCAATTGATAAGCTCAATGCTCTCAAGTGATATCACCTTATTTGAGAAAATCTCTTCTACTGCATATCGTATACGCAGTAGCTCCATCATTAAGGATGCTGAGGATGATCAATCTGATCTTGAAGACTGTGGAAGTGTTGATGACGATCCCAAAGATATTAGCAACTATCGCAATATAGATGAATCAGATGACGGTTCAGGGACGTCATTTGCAAGTAAGGATGGACAAAAAAACCTTACTAAAAGCAAGGATGACATGTTCACCGTAAACTCTGAAATTGATGAGAGCCACCCTGGAGAAATGTGGTTATTGGGACTGATGGAAGGTGAATATTCAGATCTAAATATTGAAGAGAAGTTGAATGCTTTATTGGCTTTGGTTGATCTGCTGAGGGCTGGTTCCAGTATGATGATAGAGGTAATTCAAATGCTCTAATTCTTTAAGCCCTAGCTGTACCTTTTCATCTGCAACTAAGAATACCCCTTTACTCCACTAGTTCTGTCCTGTGTAGATATGTAGGCATGGCAGCATTCGTATTAAACTTTTAAGCATTGATAGGTGTGTGTGTGTGTGTGTGTATACACACATACATACATACATACATATATATTCTGGGTAGCGTTTATGTTGACTAGTGTAAATATCTTTCAGGAACCTGTGTCATCGGCTGTTCAGTGTGTTTCTAATGCTTATCATATTGGTTCTGGAGCAAAAATAAAGAGATCAACAGGAAAGCAACAAAGAATGTTTGTGGCACTTGAGAGCGAGTGCAGACGGATGATTAATAGAGGTGAATCAGATGGGATACACGACAAGCAACCTGTTGATTCTTCAGCACTTATCTCGGTGATCCAAGAGAAAATTTGCTTTAGTGGGGAGAAGGATGCAACAGAACTAGAACTTGAGGATGATTTACATCCTATGCAATCAATATTTTTGGGATCTGATCGCAGGTATAATAGATATTGGCTTTTCTTGGGACCCTGTAACATTTGTGATCCGGGCCACAAGAGGATTTATTTTGAGTCGTCTGAAGATGGTCACTGGGAGGTGATTGAAACAGAAGAGGTAACCATTCCTTCCCTTGTTTATAGCAGCGCAAGTTAGGAAGCAGGGGTGCTTCTTGGCCTTCTTGAATCCACATACAGTTCTCCTGTATCCTAGCACCATAGAGCACTAATTGGTTCTTAGTTTATTCTAAGAATAAATATTGATTGTCATTTCTGTTTGCTTTTCCAATTTCAGGCCCTGGCCAACTTGTTATCAGCTTTGGACCAAAGAGGAAGACGAGAGTGCCATCTTCTTTCATCTTTGGAGAAACGAGAGGCTTTTCTTCGTCAAGCTATGGCCTGTATGCTTAATGATGTTAGAGTTGGGCAATCGACCGTTTCTGGTGAATCTGAAAGGAGTGTTTCCAGAGATGACAGTTCATCGGCCGTGTCTGATGTTGACAACCTTTTGGGCCTGGGTTATATGCAGCATGATACTCTGGCTTCTACTAGTGCGGTAGTTGCTCCAATTGGAAATAGAGAGCAGGCTAAACAGAAATGGTGTCGCCTTCAACAATTTGATGTGTGGTTATGGAATTCGTTTCATTCTGCTCTTAATGCTGATAAACATGGCAAAAGGTCTTTTCTTGATTCACTCGCTAGGTGTGAAAGGTGTCATGATCTATTTTGGAGAGATGAGAAACATTGTCGGATTTGCCATACAACATTTGAGCTTGATTTTGATCTAGAAGAAAGATATGCCATTCATGCTGCCACATGTAGGGATGGTTCAACCCTGGATATGTGTCCGAAGCATAAAGTCCTATCATCACAGTTACAGACCCTCAAGGCTGCAGCATACACACTCGAGGTGAGTCATAGTTAAACTTTTTACTTGATGAATCAAGCATGTCCAGCTACCAGATTCTGTTCCTGGTTTTAATTACCCATAGGCCTGTTTTAACTGCCGGTTTGACAAGAACAGCAGACGGCTATGGATGGTAAATGGGGTCCTTGTGAACATATATAGAGTGATGCAAAAAGATGGTGATCTTGCGAAAACCTGTAGGAGCTTGCAAGGAAAGCTGAATTAACCAAGCGACCAGTCAATTAATTCAGTCATATAATTTGGTGACTCTTTGAGTCTTTGTACATGATGAATAGGGATATTCTTTAGTACATCCAAGAAACTGAAAGCCTTACTTTTTGCTGGGATTGACCACTGATATTTTTTATTCTGATGTCTTCTTTTTTCATTTCTATATATGTAGTCATCTATGCCTGAGGGTGCAATGGTGGGTGCTTGGACCAAATCTGCCCATAACCTATGGGTCAAGCGGTTGAGACGTACTTCTACTCTGGTAGAGTTGCTGCAGGTATTTGTATCCTTTGTCTTCTCTCTAACATTCACATGAACTGGTATCTTTCAAACCTAAGTAGCCAACGATACTTGTCATTTTTAATATCTTATAGGTTATTGCTGATTTTGTGGGTGCCATCAATAAGGGATGGTCAAATCAAAGTGACACGGCTCTGAGGAGTTATTATGATTTGGATGATATCATTACAAGCTTTGCATCTATGCCCCAAACGTCATCTGCAGTGGCATTGTGGTTGGTAAAATTGGATTCCTTAATTTCTCCTCACTTAAAAAAGGTTAACCTTGAAAAGACGACTGGCGTGTCTACGAGAACTAGATCAAAAGGTATGTGTGTATAACCAATCCTCTTCGATCACAACTATAGATTCCGTATTAATAATCCAAGTTCAACTTGATATTACGTCTTTCCCTTTCAGCAGCATATGCATATTCACTAATGTTCTCTGATGCTTATTTTTTCAACATTATTTCTATTGCTTTCTATTTAATGGAGGGTGTGTAGTTTTTCCAATGTTGAACTCAAAAGAGAAGTTTGAATCATATCAATCTGAGTGTAAGGCTCATATATTACCTTCTAGATGGAGGAAAGTCATACATAACCTTTCACTCATGCTAATCATCTGTTTCAGATGTCATGAAATAGCACCACAGTCAACACCACACCAATGTGCTTCATAAGCTTCTTTATGGTTTTACCCATTAACAATAAGTGCTGGTTTCCCATTTCTTAGTCACTGTGTGACTTGTATAGTTTCTTGACCTCATATTAATGATAGTCATTTGAGTTGGCTCGTTTGCGTTTCAGGTAAAGATGTTCTAGTGCAGTAGATATTCTATGTGATGAATAAGATCATACTTGACACAACTGGATGGCATACCAAATGCGTAGAATATGAAATGAAGATGCAACCACCATGATTCACCACCGTTAGATATGTCTATCTTTATACCTCCTGGATGTATTTTGATTGCTGGAGAAAGCATCAGATGGTAAAAATTATAGACCTCCCAAGGACAAACTCCTCCAACTCTTACCAAAGAGAAGGTTGCCTAAAGCTGGGGTCCCATTTTTGGTCATGAGTCGCTATGATACAGACATTCTTGTACAGGCAAGTAGATGGTTAATCTTGAAGAAGTTTACAGCTTTAGGTTTAATACAAATACGTTGGCAGAAAAAGAACCTACATTTCTTCATTCCTTATAGAGATTATGTATGCTGTAGTGTCCTCTTGAACTGTACTTTTGATGGGAAATGGAATAAGTGGATGTTATATAAAACTGAATAAACAAGTTTTTTGAATGATTAATGGGTTTAGATTAATCTCGATATTTGTTGTGGCAAAACAGAAATGTTGTTTATTATGAGCTGGGTCATTTCATGGTTGTCTGATGGAAAGTATGCTTTCATGTTTCTTATCTCATGGATGAAGAAATACTGGAAACTTTATTCGCGTCGTGTTTATAAGATAAAAATGTGGATTGGAAGTGTACTCCCTGCCGGCCCTTTAATTCCCTCCCACCTCAAGTGAATGTGTATGGCTGGGGCTATGAAACCGATATGGATCAAGGTATCTTGGCACTGCCAGATTAATGTTGTAGTATGTCTGGGTTCCTTCTGCCTTGGGTTACATTTAAGCCTTTCGTCTACAAATGAACTAAAAAACACGTGATCCATGCAACACTATAAACCCCCCATACTATTGGAATGAAATTGAACTAACGTGCTCTGCTATCTTAAATTTGTAATTTTCTTTTGCTCCACCTTTAAGACATTATAAATTGAATTTTTCTCGGTAACAAATAAACTTGCGCATGCAAGAAAAAGAAGGGGGAGGGGGTACACAGTCAAATAATCTCTTATCAATAGGGTCCTGTTCCCAAGATTTTACACCCTTTTGCGTTCAATGCTTCTTCATATACCCTAAACAACTATTGTCTATCAGCTTGAAAAGAAAGTGCTGGCACAGCAAGTTGGCAAAAGAAAGAACTTGCTTGAATGAGATAACAGACCAAGCCTTATTGGCAGACCAATCACTACAGACAAGAAGAAAATCCTGGTGTTCATCTACAGTAGTCCATGCAACCAATGAGCCAAATGCACCAACATAGTTGTCCTGGTTTTAGGGCAATGTGAGTTCCGAAGCTCTAGAGGATGTTCAAGCTAAATGTGGGCAAAAGCTCCATGACTCGGGCAGGCAATTTCCCTGATCGAGAAAATGACATAAACAAGAAAGACCAATCATTCATCCACCTAAAGCAATATCTGAGTGCTGGTAGCATGAACCTATGGAATGTCTGCTGCCCGGTTATTATTTGTAATAGATAAAACATAATTAAGTGAGAAAATAATTAAAATAAAACCAGTAACACAGACATCTGTAGTCATTCTGAGTCTTCGTATTCAAAAGCTGGAATTTGGCGAAACCGGGCCAAGAATCTGAGATAAGAGTTCTCTTTGCTGTTTGGGTTGATAGTTCTCCTCTTCTTTTTAGTGAAGCCTTGTCCAGAAGTCAAATCATAAAGCATTCCCATGCTGTTTTTCTCTTTAATGCTGCTACTGTCAGTCGAATGCCTACAAAACAATTTTGAGGGAGGATCTAGCATGCATCAATTAAAGACATACAAAAAAAAAAAACTCAATAAAAATTTTCACCAAGGGCGTGGCATGCTCAGTCAAAGTACATTGGCCATTTGGGGATGATGATGATTCTCCCCATTTGATAAAAGAATATCAAATAGTTGTTTTTTTCTCCACAGTTGCAGTCACAATGACAGATGAATTCATTGGACTTAATGCAAGGAATAGCAAGCATACAAAGAACAACATTAAAAGCTCTACAATATTATAAAAAGAACAATAAAACATTACCGTTCACGGATTATTTTAAAAGCCTCTTTTGTTGCATATGGCAAGCCTGTCTTAGGATCACGGTATCTGTCATAAACAAATGAACAAAGAATTACAGATGATAAATGAATGCGGTATAATATAAAGCAGTGTGGTCAACATAACAATCAACCGCATACAGCATGATGCACCAAATTCTTTTAAGAAAGTTGTTGATAACGTATGCAAGGCAGTTAAATGAGAATGCTACAAAAAGAACTACCTCCAGCCATGAAACTTGTACAAATCAACCCTACATGTAGTCTAGTAAAGATGTTTGATTACTACACCAATGTTAAAAAAAAACAAAATCTGGAACTTCATGGACCAAAATGAAAACCATTTAACTCTTCTAGTGATGACAATGGATAAATACATAAATAAGGCCAGGAACTTTTATCAAAAAGGAAATTGTTGCAATTAATATGGGATACACCAAGATTAATTTGAACTTAAAAGGAACAACCAGAAGTGGAAAGGATTATTGCAGAAAGCTTACTTTGCAGGTAGTCCGGTAACTGCACAAACATCCTTCTCTGGATCTGGAAAAGGATATAATTATATATTGAAACTAGAATCAGGAAAAAAGAAGAAAGGGTGAATGCAGAACCTTAGGAGGCGTTTGTTCGTAGATATATATATATATATATATATATATATATATATATATATATATATATATATATATATATATATATATATATATATATATATATATATATATATATATATATATATATATATATATATATATTGTGGGATTTGCATTCTATCACCATTTTCATTTTTGCAAGATTTTAAAATCCAGCAGGTGTTTGGTTGACAAAAATTTAATAGGATTAGCATTTTATGAAATCTTGTTTGTTTTACATATTGGTCAAAGCATCTGGAATGTTTATATGATAAATGACAAATATGCCCTTCAATTATTTAATTGTAATTCTTTCATTGTTTGGAGTAACATGGATATGAGAGTGGGGTGGATGGAGTCGTGAAAGTAAGGGTAGGCATAGGTAAGTAGGGTAGGGGTAGGGTTGGGTTAGTTAGGATGGAGTGGATCTGGGGGTGGTGGGGTCGGGTAGTGTAAGGGGGTGGGTGGGGGTGCGGTAGGGTAGGGTAAGGGTAAGGATGGGTGGGAGTAGGGGTAGCATGGATAGGTAATGTAAAATTTTGGGTTGGGTTAAGTAAGATGTGTGTTAACTTGGGGTGGGAGGGTATAGGTAGGGTAGGTATATGTAAGTAGGGTAGAGGTAAAGTAAATGTAGGTATAAATAAGTAGGGATGGGTGGGTGGGTGCCGTGGGTGGGAGTATGGTTTTTTAAATTAATAAATTGGTACATTGATAATTTGGAAAATGAAGGAGAGGTAAAATTTGAAATGCAAGGGGTATCAAGGATTTCAAATAACAAAGGAGAGTGGGATTTATGAAATCTTGGGATCTTAAATCCTTCATTGAATTCACGAACCAAACATGAGACTTTAAATGCAAAACTCAGAAAATCCCACAAAATTTATGAACCAAACGCCCCCTAAGATGATTTCTACTAAAGAAACATTGGCTTTAGATTATTTCTACAACTTAAAATTCACTATAAGAACAGCAAAAGCTTGCATCCTGATTCATTTATTTTGCAATTAAGCCTCAAGAACTTATCATGTGCTGAACCCACAACGGATATTTTGATATAATGAAATTTATTAAGTATCTACTTTGTTAAACAAGAAACTGATAGTATTTTACACAACAAAGAAACCAACCACACAGCCACACCTAACTAACTGCAAAGGGAAAAGCCATTAGCCACTGCTTATCATATATTAATCTCAGTATTTATATGATTATTTCCCTTTATAAATTCATTTGTTCTGAAAAATAAATGATTAGTAAGGTAGTATAACTAGGGTAATACTAATAAAACAGAAATCAGCAGTCATAGTGGTGAACTTCCAAAATAGAAACACTGGTTACCAACAAATCCATATGCACAATCAGCAGAAAGTAATTTTACCCCTACTCACATGAAGTGGAAGATGTAGGAATCTGTGATTGAAATGATACACCATTTGTAAATTCAAGATATGAGTAACCTGAAATGATTGTTATCATCAGCTTAACATATTCAGAAGGCCATGTATCAACTCAAAGCTAGAAAAATCGATTTTTAAAGCCGTAAGAATGCAAATGCTACAAAGCAGAACAATAATTAATTCGAAGCAAAGAACTTGCCATCTTTAGAAAGGTATCGTATCTGAGGACCAGTGTAGACCGCTTTATGGACAATTGCTCTCTTTTTAACTTCTTCCTCCCTTGCCAAGACCCGTTCCAAGTTCCTCAAGTTCATAATTTCTGCAAGATAAATATGCACACTCTTCTTATGAACAAAAAGTCAAGAATGTATTCTTTTTATTTATAGAGATTTTATTCGAAAAGACAACTTTCATCTTAGAACCATAAATTATGTGCTAAACCTGTTTGAGCAGCTTCCAGAAGCATCTCTTCTTGGGTCATGCGCCTCTCCTCGCCTTCCTTTTTCCTTTTTATTGGCTAATAAAATATAAAATCTCAGCATCAATGTGTCATTAAGTTTAGTATTTATCAAGTGAACCCGGTAGAAAGACATAGTGGAATCCTTAATGAGAAATGTAAACACAATATTCATCCTCAACAAAGCAAAAAAATAAAGGATGAAATAATTGATGAGCAACCTTCATCGTTGCTTGCAGTGCTGCACGTATTGCATCTCTTTCAGCTTGCCTCACAATAACCGAAGTTCGAGTTGACTTTCTAGTTGTTCTCTCTACTTCGGTATCATCAGGCATGTCATGATCTTCTTGGGGTGTTGACTGCTCCGGATTCGTTTCTTCCTCATTAGAACTATCAGGTTCCGAAACAACTTTCTTCTTCTTTTTCTTCGGCAACTGCTTTCCAGGAAATGCCAATCTTCTTCCTGGAAATGCCAATTTCTTCCTCGGACGCTTCCTGCAAGAGGATTCACATCTTGAAGATACCTAGTTGGCTGTTATACATTCAAGATTTCTTTTTTCAATTAATAAAAAAGTGCTTTTTCCAGTTTCTAAATTTTTAACCTATCATCTGGCTCATTTTCTACTTCCTCTTCAGGCTCAGGTTCCTGTAGCCAAAGCAAGTAATTTGGTCAAACAATCAGAATAGCTACACTTGCTAAGTATAAACACATTTTTGGCAAAGATAAATTCAAATCATATTGAACAAAATTAGGCATACATCTTCATCGAAGTCACTGTCAAAGACATCTGCAACCTCTGCTTCTTCTACATAGTTTGTATCATCTTCTTCCTGAAGAGAATGCAAACCATTTAGCATGTCAGGAAATTTAACACATTGAGCATGAAACACACTTATCGCCTCATAGACATGGTCCAAAACAACTGCTTCACATCTTCTCTATTATGTGCATGTAACTTAAATGGTGCAACTATTCATGATTTCGTTCTACCATTTGCTTGATGTTTCTGATCAAAAGTTGTATACCTACTTAAGTTTTTTATAAATTTGATGATGACTTACAACTTTCCTACTGAAAATTTTCAGATAACTGAGTACTTATATACATTTTCAACACTCCCAAAAATTTTAAGCCACCATACTTTGGCGTAAATATACATCTTATCTTACTATAGAAGTGCAAAAACTCACTAGACTTTGCAGGAATGAACAATTTTGACAAAAACTGGCAAACACGATTTTTACAACATTAAGTCTATACAATTTATCTAAAAGTGCTCATTCTTGCAAGCTGCATTGTGTCCTTTTTATATTTTGCAGGAGCAACAAAAGACGACTAACAATAGTTCAAAAGGTCAATGACTCTAAATTCAAATCATTAGATATTTTGAAGTAATTGAATTTATTAATGGATACTGATAAATCCCCTGTTTGGGTAACATCGACAGACTGAATTCGATATGCAATTGAAACGAACATTGGACGTGGGTATCGATAATTCAGTCAATGATTATATGACTTTCATTTCGCTATTCTAAGTTGTTAGATAGATCTTGCGACAAATTTTTTGTAGTACATATTGCCTTTCACCTTGGACAACTTGTTTTTCATGTTAGTACCTTTTCAGCAGTCCCTTGGTCATTCTAACAACCAGGATTCTCTGCCTGGTAGATATGACATATTGGGAGGTTGTGAGTCCAAAATATCTTTACATGTCCTTTCCTTTTGAAGGGGCATTTAGACATTTGATCAATACTGAGACGAGTTTATTAAACTATGTCCGGAGTCAATATTGGCGTATGTTTTGGGACAGTAATAATATCACACAATTAGTGTATTACCATTAAGAACCATACCAACATCCTAGAACTACTCCACAAGCCAGAGATTTGTCGAAAGTAAGTTGTAAGCCAACAGTTCAACACTGCCCAAAATAAACCAAAGCCAGGGTAAGCCACTAACCATCTTCAATGGCACCTGGACCTTTTATTAATTGTAGCATGCCAATTCTTGTTTAATCATTCTTACTTAATAGTATATACCATTCCTGTTTTCCATGATGTTAAGAGCACCCAGAATTGAGCTCTTGGAAATGTGAACTTCATTTAACAATTAACAGAGCGTGCACAGAGCCTAAATGGTTGAATTGTAGACAAAGCACCACGAAATGGAGAACAGATAATGTAAGAAAATACTAAATAGTACTGAGTAGTGTATCACCTCTTTCAAAGCATCTTGGTTCCAGAACTCATCATCCTCTTCAATCTCCTCGTCTACCAATTTAGTCATCCTACAAGAACAATTAACATTCTTAATAATTGAGTCAAATAAATCCTACCAAATACACTACAAAAGCACAACTTTACTTACGCATCTGCTTACCGTTTCCCTCTCGTTGCCCGAGAAGCTCGGTCGAGAAAAACAACATCCTCTTTATCAGACTCCATAAGTTCAATCAATACACTATTCTTTATGTTGTAGAATACAATCTCAATCAAGCAGATAACTTGTACGAACACAATGCCAAATCGTCTTTTGTGCGCGAAATACGAACCCCTAACTTGTCTGCCTCTGACGAGACTGAAATCAGGTGGTTGATCGAAGAACGGAAGAGAAGGAAATTTCAAGAATACGCCTTTTTGGATTCTATAATTTCGGAAGCTTACAAACCCGTTCTTGAAATCGGAAAGAAAAACGATGGAAAGGAACGAAGAGCAGAGGAAGAAAGGAAAAGTGTTTTTTTTCTTCTTCTTCTTTTTCTTTTTTGGGAATTGCTTAAAATGGCAAGCAAGTTTTACGGTAATTGTCCCGAATAATAAAATCAACTCTTGGTTTACTTCCGATTATAGCATTTAATCGGTAAACAACAAGTAGGTTGTTATTTCAAACAATATATTAAATGACAAAAAATAAAAGTCATTGCCACAATAAGAAAAAAAATAAAAAGCAAGTTGTTATTTCTAACAATAGACCTACGAATAATTCTTTTTTACCGATTAACTTTGGTTGTTTACCGGTTAAATACTATAATCGAGAATGAACAAAGAGTTGATTTTTTCATTTGGGACACAATTTGAGAGATTGTTATAGTAAGAAAAAAGAGAAACTGCTTGTTATTTTGAGCAATTCTCTCTGTTTTTCTATGCTTTATGGAATGATATCTATCAAATTAATTTAAAATGAAAAGATATTTATTTTTGCGAGTTTGTGAATTACTGAATCATGAACTTATATAAAGTTGACGATATTTATCATTGAAATAACGAAATTTCATTTTGTATATAAAAATAAAACTATGATACATGAACATAATGGATTCAGAAAGTTTCTGATTAATATTTTGTGTATTTAAAGAATGTATGAAAATAATCCTGTGTGGCATGTTGAGAGGTATAGTATAAAACAAGCTGAATGTTCAAAATTCATTCTTACCTTCTCACGCTAAGAATCCTTCTCACGGGACACACACACACATATGTAATCATAAGTCCGCCGAAGATCATCCATTTTCAAAACGTCATTATATATGACTTAAATATAGTTTTACCTATAATAGTTTATACACCGTTGATAAAATAATTAAACGAGACATCATAAAAATAGAGGTTCAGATAAAAATCAAATTTTCATGAGGAATTAGAGACCAATTTAAAATTTTATTTTTTATTAGTTATTTTTATTTTTGATCAATTTACACCTATATTGTTATTTTAAATTTTTTTTGTTGAAACATAAAACATGAAATTCTATTCGTGCATAAACTCGATAAATTTTGTGTAGTAAGACGTGAGCTTATGCACAAATATGATATTTTAAAATTTGTTCTTTGATTCCCCATTTGAGAAAGAAGTGTAATTGAACTCTTACACACACACATAGATACATACATGTGTGTGCGCGCACGTGTGAATTTTTCATTCAAAATTTCAAAATCAAAGCTTGAAATCTTATGATGAAATGATACTAAAGTGATCTAAATATTTTTATGAATATGATTACCTTAAAAACCATTAAAAGTAAAAGATAATAGCCTCGATTGACATTTATCATCGAATAAGGAATCCTTCCATGGATGAGAAGGTTGAGTTAGAGTAAATTATAGAAATGGTTCCTGTGATTTGCATAAAATTATAGATATGCTCATTATGGTTTCATTTTTACATAAATGTTTCATATTTTCACTGTTACTTACATAAATGGTCATTATGTCTCTTAACTTTTTATAAATATATTTTTTTCCCCTCGATAACATTCTTGTTCCCTTAATTATCTATTTAGTTTTTGTTTTAAATTTCTAATATTAATTTAATAAGTACTTTCCATGCATACTTTGATCATTTTCATAAATTTGTTTATTGTTTTTGTTTTCTAATTTTAAATGCTATAAGTTATGATTTAATAATTTTTATTTATCTTACATTTTTATTATTAAACTTTAAATGCTATAAGTTATGATTTAATAATTTTTATTTATCTTACATTTTATTATTAATCTATTTGTACGTATTCATTATTTATTTCGTTATATTAATATATTTTGATTTTGTTATATCTTTTTATAAAAATATATAAACTTAAAATTTTTCCATTTTCATTTAAATATTTTGTTATATTAGTACTTTTCGATTTATATTTAGTATTCCGTTCATTTTGATTTAGATATTTTTTTACATTCGGTTTAAACTTAGTACTTTTATTAACTTTATTCTAATTATGTTGTTACATTAATATGTAATCATAATTTTTAATAAAAATATATAAACATAACATCTGATTTTCTTTGATTTAAATATTTTGTTATGTCAATACGTTTCAATTTAATTATAAATTAAGTAAAATATATAAACTTAACTTTTTATTCGTTTTGACTTAAACAAAATATATTAACGTAACAAATTATTAAAATCAAAATAAAAAAATTCTAAGTTTATATTTTTTTTTCAAAAACTATAATTAAATTGAAGCGTATTAATGTAACAACATATTAGAATAAATTTACTAAAAACACTAAGTTCAAATATAAATATTATAATGTAACAAAATATTAAAATTAAAATGAACAGAATACTAAATTTAAATCAAAAGGTATTAACGTATTAACGTAACTGTTAGACTTTATTTATCTTAATCAAGTCGGAAGGTTTTTTTAATTATGTAATAGCGGATAGATTTTTATGTGCTGAATTTAATAGTTGAGTCCATAGATTTTTGGCCTATTAGGGGTTTTCCTAGTTTATAATATAGGGTTTATTAGGATTTAGTGTGTGAAAATCAAGGTGAAAGGAAAAGTGATGGTTGCATTCTTGAAAGAATAAACATGTATTTCTTCGTATTCATCATTGAATGTTTAATCATATTGTTCTTCTGTCATCTTCTATATCATTGTGATTTACTCTTAATTTTATCTTCAAACTCTACCAACAACGTACGTACAAAGGTACAGATATGAAATCTGTGTAATCTGTTTGACAAATCATGTTAATAATAATAATTTTTGAAAGTTGACTTTTGACTTTGTGAGCTAGCTTCCATAGCTTTGTATAGTTGACTATTACGCTCGGTAATCAAATCTTTTCGTCTATAAAAAAGCATTACTAATATTCATAAAATAAATGCCAAGTCAAAAGTATCAAAATTTTCAATTTATATATTTATTCCTTCACAGTATTATTAAACTAATAATAGAAGATGATCATGTCATGATCACATACAGTTACTGTAGTACACAAAAGTTGTATATTTGGTTCTATTATAAACATTATTTAAGTATTTAAACCAAGTTAATCGATTTTTGAAATCAAAATACAAAATAGTAATGTATTTTTAGGTTCGTGTATACTTATGATGTGTACTTTTTTTTTACACATTTAGCAGTCAAATATTAAAAGTGTTTTAAATAGGTAGTTGGATTACATGAAAATCGGTATGTGAATAGTTTTTATAGGAAAAATAACATCAAATAGTGTTTCTATTAGGTGGTTGAGTTAACTTGGAACCAATATCAATCCATTAGGCTTATGCGAACATTTTTTTATGACATGAAATTAAAAAATCTAATTTAACTTATTTGTTAGTATATAAAAGGAATCTTAAACACTATAGGTAGATTAAGTATCACATTGAAAAATATCTTTCAATATGATACTTATGACCTATCGTGTTTAGGAGATGAAAATTGAGGCTCCAATTGTTAGAAGGTGAAGACGTGTATTTTTAATTTGAAAATATAATTTTTTTTAAAAAAATATTTTTATAAACTATGAAATTAAAAGTCATGATATAGAATAAATAGAATAATATGTACGAAATTATAATTTGAATTATATGTTATAATAATTCTAATATATAATTATCATTAAATTTTTAAATTGAAAATCACCAATTAATTTTAATTTAGGATAACATTTAAATTTGAATACGATACTTTTTAAAAGTTTTATATTAGTTAGTAAAATTTTAATCAAAATTAGAAAAGTTAAGTAGCAAATCTAAATTTTATTTTTTGTGTTTATTTATTTTAAACATTAACTATTTAAAAAATTAATTGATTTATTTAAGAAAAATAGGCGGGAAATTAAAGATGAAGTTTAAGGATAGAATGTCAAGTCATGTTCACGATTATTAATATGTATAGGTTCCATCAAGTGGTAAATTAATATCTTATTGGGGCCTACACATTTCATAAATGTATGTTATAAAAAAAATAATAATAATAAAAGTCAATTTTATGAGATAAATATGTGTAGGGATAATTTGGAATCAAATTGAAATTCTAGAAGACAAAAACACCAATCTAGTCACGTGGAAGTGTGGAAGACACTAACTGATCGATCTGCAAATCAATCACAACTCACAAGGTTGGGTTTTGAATTGGTCAGTTGTGACGGCCTCCTTTTATTTTTAGTTTTTATGTATATTTGTATTTATTTATATAATTAGTAAAATCAACCAACCGTACGTGGAATCTTTAAATAATTGATGGATACGATGCACTCTTCTTAGTTCTTACTCGTACAAAATTTCGTTTTGAAATCCCCGGCCAAACTCTCTCGATCTTCTTCCAACCACACTCAACCAATCCTCCGGCCTACTGTTTCCTTTCCTTCAACATCCACTAGTTCAGTTCCTTTCATTCATTCTTGGAGATCCATATATATATTTACATAATTAACATCTGCGCGCGTCTATCTAGCTAGAAGAAGAATCTTGATCAAATTAAAGGTAAAGTTTCGACAATCTTAATTAAGCGTAATTCATTGTCTAATTTGATAATCTAGCTTATCAAGATTCAAATGACAGTAGTACTGATCAACGTTTAGTATCGTCGTGTTAGATGAAGCAGATCGAATTTTATTAGGCACATCCAAATAATATATTGCCTTTATTTGTGGTGAGTTGACATCATATCCAGTCACACACACACATATATGCATGCATATGTTGGTCTATATAAATCAAACAAAACCCGACCCATAATATATGTCTGTGAAACACAAATTAAGAAAATGAAGTCGGCCAATGGCTTTGCTTTGTTACTAGTCTTTCTCCTTATCACTTCTTCTGCTACAACTACTTATTCATCCAAAACTCATAATTCTCAAGGTATATATGCATGTGCTATCTATCTATCTACATTTATATATATATATAAAATCTCACACACACACACACACACACACACACACACACACACATATATATATATATACATATATATATATATATATATACAGGTAGGTAGAGATGTATATTCATATGCATATAATCGACTGTATGTGTGTGTATTCTTGAATTTTCATGTATATACTTAAACTATACTAACCACATGCATCACCAATTTGTATAGATAAAGTCGAGATGCAACATGAATTGAACGAATTGTATATTATTTTAAAAATTATTCATGTTGTAATAATTTTTATATCAAAACATAGATAAAAAGAAACGATTATAATGAAAGATTTAGACAAAAGATTATATATTAAAATTATGCTAGAAAAATATAGAAAAAGAAAAGCCTAACCTAATTTCATTTTGGTGGCAGTGGCAGTGACACACATGAGTCGCAAATGGAAATGGCTCTCATATCCGTGTATCCTCGTCACCCTGGTCCACGTTATCCACACGGCCACAACACAGAGCACTGGTGATCGGCTGGCTTTGCTCGACATCAAATCCATGATTAAAGATGACCCACAAGCTCTCATGAACTCATGGAATGCTTCTTCCCTTAATTTCTGCCAATGGCAAGGTGTTACTTGCAGCTCCCGCCACCAAGGCAGAGTCACCGTCTTGGATCTCTCCTCCGGAGGGTTGGTTGGTTTCTTGTCTCCTTCCATCGGAAATCTAACTTTTCTCAGGGAGATTCAACTCCAAAACAACTCATTTTCCGGTGAAATCCCACCTCAACTTGGCCGCCTCTCTAGATTACAGGCACTACGTCTCCATAATAACTCTTTCCAAGGAAACATTCCTGCCACCTTATCCAATTGCTCCAACCTCCAAATCATTCACTTGGGTTACAATAACCTGGTTGGCAGGATCCCACATGACTTCGCTTCATTGTCCATGTTAACCATACTCATCACCCACAGAAACAATCTACAAGGTGGCATTCCACGCTTCCTTGCCAATCTTACACTGCTCGATACTCTTTCCTTCGGTGATTGCGGACTTGGTGGAACCATTCCAGACATCTTCTACCACCTCAATAGCCTCAAAAGGATTGCAATGCCTGGAAACAACCTTGTCGGTTCCATCCCACCTTCTCTCTATAATCTTTCATCTTTACAACAATTATTTCTTGATAACAATCGACTCACTGGTAGGATGCCCGCCGACTTAGGTTTAATGCAACCTCGTCTTCAGATACTTTCTTTGTCCGATAACAGATTAACAGGTCCTCTTCCTCCGTCTGTCTTCAGTTCTTCCGTACTAGAAGTCCTCGATGTAGCTAGAAACAATTTATCTGGAAAACTTGTAATCACTTCTCGTGACACTTGTAATCTTGCAATTGTGTCGCTAAGTGCAAATCATTTTGGAAGTGGGGAAGATGATGAAATGAAGTATATAGATGGTTTGTCGGTTTGCAGCATGTTACAAGTGTTAGATATTGGTTCCAATCAGATGAGAGGCTTCCTGCCTCATTCTTTAGGAAATTTGTCCAGTACCACATTATATTTTTTGAGACTTGCTTCAAATGCCTTTTCTGGCGGCCTTCCTTCAACAGTTGGAAATCTTTCCGGCCTTACTTCTCTAGACTTGTCTAGTAATAAACTCACAGGCCCAATTCCGATGAGCATTGGCAACCTTCAAAATTTGCGGAGGTTAGATTTTAGAAATAATTCTTTCTCCGGGAACATTCCGGGTTCATTGGGAAATCTAACATTGTTGATTGAACTCCACTTGGCCTTAAATAATTTGAACGGTACCATACCCTCAAGTTTAGGGAACTGCAAGAAGCTGATAGATTTAAACCTCAATAAAAATAACCTGATTGGAGACATACCTAGAAAAATATTTGATCTCTCGTCTCTATCCATTAGCCTGAATTTTGGTAGTAACCAACTGTCTGGACAACTTCCTCGTGAGGTAGGCAACCTTAAGAACTTAAATGAGATTATTCTTTCAAACAATCGCTTGTCAGGCGATCTTCCAGACAGCCTTGGGAGCTGTAGTAGCCTTCAGAATCTAAACCTAAGCAACAACTTCTTTAAGGGTTCTCTTCCAGATTCATTGAGATCTTTGCGAGCGCTCCAAAACCTTGATCTCTCGCATAACAACTTCAGCGGGGAGATACCGAGTTACTTGGAAGCAATTCCTCTGGAGAAGCTCAACATATCATTCAACGGTTTTGAGGGAGAGATATTGAGCAAAGGAGTGTTTGCCAATGCAAGTGCCATATCTATTGTTGGAAACAATCAGCTTTGTGGCGGCCTACCTGAACTCCAGTTACCAAAATGCAAACCTACGAACCCGAAAAATGAAAAAAGTTTGAGCCTTGTAGTTATATTAGTCATCTCTTTGGTTTCAGTTATGTTTTGTGTAGCCATAGTGCTGTTTGTTGTGTGCTATCGACGAAAAAGGGAAGTGGAAGATGACCCATCCGAGCCTGTGTCTGATGAGTCCCTCATTCAGGTTTCTTTTGAAACGCTCCACAAAGCAACCGAAGGGTTCTCCCCTGTAAGTTTGATCGGTGAGGGTAGCTTTTCATCTGTTTATAGAGGATACCTTGATAAAAATGACTTGCTTGTTGCTATCAAAGTGCTAAACCTTCATCATCGAGGCGGTTCCAAGAGCTTCATCTCTGAGTGCGAGGCATTGAGAAATGCGCGACACAGAAACCTAGCGAGGGTCATAACTTGTTGCAGTGGCATTGACTTCCAAGGCAACGAATTCAAAGCCATAGTTTACGAGTACATGCCCAATGGAAGTTTAGACCGTCGGCTGCATAATGTGCCAATTGAGTTCCTTCCACTCAATCTGCTTCAAAGAGTGTGCATAGCTTTGGACGTGGCTTACGCAATTGATTATCTTCATCATCATGCTGGAAAGACGATTGTTCACTGTGATTTGAAGCCAAGCAACATTCTACTTGATGAAGACATGGTTGCACATGTTGGTGATTTCGGGCTCGCTAAAGTTCTTCAATCAGAGTACCAAAATAGACATAATAGCAGCTCAGCTGGAGTCAGAGGAACCATCGGGTATGCAGCTCCGGGTATGATGTTCTAATTAATACATAATTCGTTTAAC
Source organism: Centrapalus pauciflorus (assembly GCA_020465985.1). Taxonomy (NCBI): domain Eukaryota; kingdom Viridiplantae; phylum Streptophyta; class Magnoliopsida; order Asterales; family Asteraceae; genus Centrapalus; species Centrapalus pauciflorus. Next base: position 667,355 of record JAANYP010004771.1, on the reverse strand, counting down.
CATCTGTATGTATCCTCGTGAAATTGATACATATATAGATTACTAATCAAAAAAGTTTTCTTTCCAGAATATGGGCTTGGGAGCAAAGTGTCAACAAGTGCAGATATGTATAGTTATGGGATTTTGTTGTTGGAGATGATCACAAGCAAAAAACCTACTGATGCCATGTTTACAGACGGGCTCAGCCTACACACTTATGCTAGAACAGCTATTGGTGATGGTCCAATCAAGATCGTTGATCCAATGCTTCTGAACAATGAGGTCGACGGGAAGCTTGCTCCGAGAACCATTGAGGGAGCTATAGAAAAAACAACAGGTTACATGAAAAAAGAAACATGTCTGCATTTGTTGCTCGAAATTGGAGTGGCATGTTCCATGGAGTCACCACGGTATCGAATGGACATAACTAACGTTATCCAAAAGC
>JAANYP010004771.1:0-57757 GCA_020465985.1 Centrapalus pauciflorus | reverse complement strand
CATTCATAGATCGCATGGTACGAAATGAATCTAAATCGCACTAAACACTTTGTTTGTTAACCGATAGTTTGTTTTTCCTTTCAGGATCTGTTAGAAAAGGGGCAAAGGCCGGAACTGCTGGCCCGAAGTGTTAGATATCGTATTGGACTCGGATAGGAAGCTAAGCTTTTTTGGTAGATGATTGGGCGGGAGTAGCAGAACTTCCATTTTTGACTTACACGAATTAGTTTGCGTTTATTATGCGTTTGTAACTAATCGATAACTGAATCGTGTAACCCCAGTTACATTGCTCGTGATTTCCGACACTGTTATGTCTCATTGGCAAGTGCTTGGAATCACGTTGATGATTATAATGGGCAAAAGTTTTAATTTGATCGTATTTTCCGCAAGTACTCTGTAATAAATTAACATATAATGGTATCGAAAATACGCGTATTAGTTGTATGGGTGTTTGCAATTGAAGGCATAAGGAGTTAGAAACAACATCAAGGAACATGAATCTGCAAGAAATTAAGGGTAAGAATTTGGTTAATGTCAAAAATAATATTAATTTTGGTTCGGTTTTGATGAAAAAACCGAAACCAAGGATTGAAATGTGTGATTGTAGGTTGCATGTATAAAAGTATGATAGATTATTATGAATTGAAACTAATAATGAAACAGAAACAAAATTTGGTTGCTTGGAGCAAATCGTAAAACGAATTAGAAATCGGATTTTTTTATAAAAGATGTGTGTCTTGACAAAATAATGTTTTTTGGATGGATCTTTTGATCAAATATGAGGTGTTGATAGGGAAAATTAGTATAAAGTTACAATCTAATAATGGGATATATACAAACAGTATAAAAGCATTGCGGGGGGGAGTGTAGATATGGGAAGAAATAAAGTGTGACTTCCTCTATCCTTGACGACATTCGGAAGTGGCAAATCGAGGGTCTTAAAGAGGAAAATATTAAGTCTGAGAGAATGGTTGGTCAGAGTGTACTGTTAACCGAAGGTAACAATGGTCTGAAAATGTTTAGAAATCGCATTTGGGTACCGAAGATTGGTGATGTGCGCAAAACAATTTTAGAAGATGGTCATAATTCGAAGTTCTCAATTCACCCCGGGAGTTCAAAAATGTATCAGGATTTGAAATCCGAGTATTGGTGGCCCGGAATAAAGCGAGACGTTGGTAATCATGTTGAGAGGTGTTTGACTTGCTTGCGAGTCAAGGCCGAACATCAAAAACCATCTGGAAATTTGCAACCCCTCGAGATACCCGAATGGAAGTGGGACCACATCACGATGGATTTTGTGGTGAAGCTTCCGAAGACCCAAAGACAACATGATGCTATCTGGGTTAATGTGGATCGACTGACGAAATCCGCACACTTCTTGCCGATACGAGAAAACTTTCTTTGGAAAGATTGGCGCGAATGTATATTGATGAGATTATTGTACGCCATGGAATTCCAAAGTCTATTGTCTCGGATCGTGACTCGAGGTTTACTTCGAGATTTTGGCAAAGTATGCAAGATCAGTTGGGGACGCGTGTTAATTTGAGTACGGCGTTTCGTCCCCAGACCGACGGCTAGACTGAGCGCACTAACCAGACGATGGAAGATATGTTACGTGCGTGCGTGATCGAGCTTGGCGGAAATTGGGATACGCACCTACTGCTAGTGGAATTTGCCTACAACAATAGTTATCATTCTTCGATAAAGATGGCTCCGTATGAGTCGTTGTATGGCCGAAAGTGTCGAACTCCGACGTGTTGGCGTGAAGCAGACGAGAAACCGTTAGCGTGTCCCGAATTGCTTCAGGAGACGCATCATAAAATTCAGATATTCGTGAGCGAATCAAAGCGGCCCAAGACCGACAAAAAGCGTACTCCGACAAACGTCACAAAGATATAGAGTTCGCAGTGGGAGATTCCGTGATGCTGAAAGTATCTCCGTGGAAGGGAATTATGAGATTTGGGAAGCGAGGAAAGTTAAGTCCTCGATATGTCGGACCGTTTCCTATTACCGAGCGTGTCGGTGTCCAAGCTTATAAGTTAGATCTGCCCGTTGAATTGGCAGGAATTCATAACACCTTCCACGTTAGCTATTTGAAGCGAAGTCCGATCAATCCTGCCGTGACCGTTCCTTTGAATGATGTGCAAATCGATGAGCGGTTACGCTATGTAGAAGAACCGGAAAAGATTATCGGCGACAAAATAATTAACCTAAGGAATAAAGAGATCGAGATGGTGCTCGTTTGTTGGAAGCACCACCGTGGGTCTCTGATGACTTGGGAGACGAAGGCCGAAATGATGTCCAAATACCCCGCTTTGTTTGAAAGGACCTGATTCCGTGGGCGGAATCCTTTTAAGAGGGGAGGAATTGTAACGACCCGAATTTTATATACTTGATGATTAATATTTATTGTAACGAAATACGATTCGAGATATTAATTTATTTCAAACACATAAATAAAAGTGTGTGTGGATAATTATGAATATATGCCTTGAATATATAAAAAGGACTTTAAAAGAAATGCTAATAATTCTAGGGGTAAGTTGGTAAATATATGAAAGTGGTGGGTTGGAAAGAAAAAGAAGAAGAAGTCTTCTTCTTTTTGGCTTATTACATACGCAGACACACACACACTCATTGTGTGTGTGTTCATTCTTTTTCCAAAAAGCCAAATAGAGAGAAAAGAGAGAAGAGAAGAAGAAGAAGAAGCCAAAAATCAGCTTTTTGTTGGAAACTTTTGTCGTTTTCGAAGGATCCAAGAGGTACCACTCTTTCTATAAATTTTACTATGTTCTTTCTTCTCCTCTCCATCTTCATTTGAAGAAGATGAGAAACCCAAATGGGTTTTATGAATATCATGGAGAAATCTTTAGATCTTGAGGAATAATGATGAAATGTAGCTAGAATCATCATTTTAAAACATATTATTCAAGTTTTATGAAGTTTCATGGGTTTTAGCTCAAAAACCCGAAAATGGAGTTTTATGAACTCCCATGGATTTAAAAAGGAATGAAATGGTGTTCTTGATGGTTAATATGAGTTTAGAAAAGGTATATATATGTTTGGGGATGACCCCAAACCGTTTATAATAAATGTAAGCAATGTTGGTAGTTTTGAGCATTAAATCCGTAAGGCAGAATGTGCAGACCTGCACTTGAACTCGGCGAGTTCCCTTGGTGAACTCGGCGAGTTGGTCTGGGTTTTTGAAAGAAAAATTTCTAAGTTAAAGGATTCGGATATCTTGGGGTCCGAATTTCGGATGGTTGGTCCGAAATTCGGATATGTCTAGGACCGAGTTCGGATGATATTTCGGTTGGAAGGTATCCGAAATTCGGATGGTCCCTGATCCGAAATCCGGCTGGTCCCTAACCCGAATTCGGATGGGAGAACTCGGCGAGTTCGGTCCCTTACTAGGCGAGTTCGACCCAGTTTTGGCCAGAAATTGTAATTTTAATTAGTCCTCTGGATCATTCACCAAAATAGCTTATATCCCCAATTGTGAAGGATAATTAGGCCAAAATAATTATGTTGGTCGATACCGAAAATTAATTAGGTTTTACGACTAATATGTCCGGATCAAAGTTGAGAAATTGTAAGCGGTGAGACTTATAAATATTATATTATGAACCTACTTCTTGGGGTTTTGACGGGTTAAGTCGCGTGAAGACTATCACTCTCACCTTGACGATTATAACTCGGTTTTGAGGCCGAGAGCGTATTTTGTATCACTGTGAGTTCTAGCATTAATGTATTTATATGCATATCATGAATTGTATGTTATCGCTTTCGTATCATTCTTGTCATTTACATGCCTTGCCATCTCATATATTGTTGTTATTATATCATCACTCGGTTGATAGTCGTTGATCATTCAATTGACCTCTCCGCCGAGACGGTAAGCCTGAGTGTGGTAACCTAGCGGAATCTTAATGGTAAGCCTGAGTGTGGTAACCATTATTGCCTGTAAAACGATAAGCCTGTGTGTGGTAATCGTATGGCATCACTGTAAACTGTCTATCGATAAGCCTGTGTCTGTGGTAATCGAGCAGTAGATTGTAAACCCATTGTACGGTAAGCTTGTGTGTGGTAACCGCAATGTGGTAGCTTATTAGTCATTGGTTGGCCTCCTAATATTGATAGTTGAATTCATGGCATTGCATGGCATCGTTCATATATCGCATGGTACTTTAATCTAGAATCTCACTAAACAACTTTGTTGTTTACCCGTTAGTTGTTATTTCCTTTCAGGATCTATTAAGGGCAAAGGCCCGGCTGGCCCAAGTTGTTAGACATCGTTCGGAGCTCGGATAGGAGCTCAATATTTTGTGGATGATTGGGGCGGGAGTAGCAGACTTCCATTTTTGGATTTACGCGAATTAGTTATTGTTTATTAATTCGTTTGTAACTAAATTTGATAACTTAACCTTGTAACCCCAGTTACATTGCTCCGTGATTTCCGACACTCTGTTGTGTCTTATGCAAAGTGTTTGGAATCACGTTGATGATTATTAATTGCAAAAGTTTTAATTTGATCGTATTTCCGCAAGTAATCTGTATAAATTAACGTATAATGGTATCGAAATACTCGTATTAGTTGTATGGGTGTTTCAGTTGAGTAACGAGTTATGGACATGGTTTCTTTCGTGGTGTGGCATCTCAAATATTGGTTATCTTAACTTTGACAGTATGTTGGAAGCAATTATGCTTCAAGGCAAATCGGTGAGAAGTCGACAATTTTTCAAAACTGCGATTGGAGGGATATTGTGGTTCATTTGGAAGGCCAGAAATGATTTGGTATTCAATGGTGTTAGATCGTCGGCTTCAATGATAAGAGATACATTTCAAGCATCGTTATTTTCGTGGTTAAAATTTAGGGGGGATTGCAAATCTTTGATTTGGTCACTATGGGTTTCTTTTCCTCTTTCTCTTTTGTAAGTCCTGTTGTGTGCTTACTGCTTGCTAGTATTGCCTTTATTATCTTTAATAATATTTCGGATTTCGAGTTTTTTGGGGTGATGGCTATGCCGAAGCTCCTTGGCTCGTTTTCCCTTTGCTGTTCAAAAAAAACTAAATCAACATACATGTATACCTATTTTAGTTCGGATTATGTTTTTAATAGCATGGTAATTTGAAGTGCATTAACGTAATATGACAAAAGCTATTTTTGTTTTTATTTTTATTTTATGTTAGATCACATACGTGCTAATTGTGGCATATTATAATTATTAAAGTAAGATGTTATTTTTTTATTACAAAAAATATTTTTCAACTATATATAGTGGGTGATTTGAGAAGTGAATGTGGATGAGTGGATGGTTTGAGACGTGGATGTGGGCAAGTGGGTGGTTAGTAGTTGTGAATGTGGTTGTTGCATAAAAGAGTTGTACTGTGTGATTTTCAAGAAATACCCCTTATCAAGGGGTTATCCTTAAAGGTATATAGATCCAACGGTGGAGATTGAAACATTCTCTCTGCTCCGCAAACAATATATATTATTAGTTAAAACCGTCATGAACTCAAAATCTAATCAGTTATGAAATTCAAATAGGAATATGACCAATAATCTAAAAATGGAAAGAATTAGAGAAAACTTTGAAATACATGGTAGTTTTAAAATTTATAAAATTTGTATGACAAACGATATCCTTTAAAATTCAAGAATTAGTGTTAAAATTAGTGATTAAGACTTCAACATTTATGTTTTATAGAGCAATAATATAAATATAGATAAACCAAAAGTGTAATTATATACATACAATTATCAAATGAAAACGGCCACCTTTTTTTCTTTTTTTAAATTTAGAATTTAAAATTTTCATAATACACCCTTATCTTAGTGTTTTATTTTATTTAGCCTTTTTATTTCAATAAATTTTCGTTTAGTCTTCTTTTAACATTTATTATTACGACATTTTCTTACACACTTAAATTATGATTTTAATAATATTTTATGTTTGGAGTTGTCTTTTGAAAATATTATGTTATGTTAAATTGTATGGAAAAAAATTTATTATTCAAATGTACGATACAAAATTTTAATGAAATTGTTTTATAATTAAAATGTAACTATTTAATATTTAGATTTTTTTATGATCATATATAACATTGAACATTACTATTATAACGTTGACAAAACTGAATCGATGTATTAGAGACGTTACCGTTATAAAATTATTTGATTTGATCGTAAAACCAAACAATTTAAATTGACGATTAAACTTAATCAATATCAAAATTTCAAATTATGGTTATGAATATTTAATTAATTAATTCTGATTCCGATCCGATTTAGTAAGACATTGTTTATAATTTTAGCATTGTAAAGTCTAGAAAGCCAAAGATAAGAACCAACTAACAGTATCGTTTATGTTGCTTTCTGGATCTATATCGGCTTTCTTATTTCATTCTTTGATCATGGTTCAGTTGTCTTTCGTTGTTTGAATTGTTTGAAAAGTATTTTTTTATTTGTTTTATATATAATTTTTTGTAATTAATATTTTATACCCCGCAGCAACGTGCGGGTGTTCAGTAACTCATTATTATTGTTCATCACAATTTATAAAATAATTTTATTTTTATAGCTGGACTTATTAACTCGAGTAAACCATTACTGTGATGACCTTACTCACATTTCTCTCTTCTTGTATACAATCTTAAATCTTATTAAATCATTAGAAACAAAACTTTATAAATGCGGGCCAAGAATCAAGAGAAAAGACCATAATAATTGTTTTGGACTTTGGAGGGAGATCGAGCCCAGCAAGGCACAAAATAACTTTCATATATTAATATACACTAGGTTATTACCCATGTATTACATGGGTTAACTTTAGAAATTGATATTTATATATATGTATAATATAATAATTATATGAATAATAAAATTTGCTTAATTTTAGTTAGTTAGTTATTAAATTAATCCATATTAGATTTACATAGATTTGATTTGATTTGATTTAAAATTTAAAAATAAAATGAGTAAATGACGTGGCAAAAGGAGAGAACGACATGTGGCAAATTAAATGAGAGCTTGCCATGTGGCATTTAGTTACTCTTTTAATAGTATAGATAGATTTTTGGATTTAAAATCCGTTCGATTGGTTTTCTATGCATCTACCATAAGTCCATAACAAGCCAGCCTTCGGATAGCCGGGTAAAGATCATTCTTTAAAAAATGGGAGAATTTCATATATGTCCCTCTAAAAGTGCATAATATCGTATATACCCAAGCCAAAAAAAGAATTTCATATATATCCTTGTAAAACTTCATAATATCATATTTACCCACTTTAAAACTTTAATATCATATATATCCTTTCAAACTTTTAAATATATCAAATTTATCCAATTTATTTATTTATTCTTTTTTATTACTTTAAAACTCATAATAAAAATTCATTAATAAAGAAATGACCAATCTACCCTTTTTATTTCTTAAACTTCATAATATCATATTTACCCAATTAAAAACTTTAATATTATATATACCCTTTTAAACTTTTAAATATATCAAATATATCCAAATTTTTTATTTATGATCTTTTTTACTTTAAGATATCAAATCTTTTATTTCTTGACGGAATTCGGCGTTTCAAATTTCGATTTGTTCGTTACTTAATTGGCATATAACTTCACCCAAATCAATTGTGTCATATTTAGTCATATTATTTTAAAACTCATAATAAACATTCTTTTATACTTTTCCTATATACTCATCTTTATAATATCATATTTAGTCATAAACAAATATTAAATTTCTTAAAGTCAATAATATTACCAAAAAAGCCAATAATATGTCTATCATTTCGAAAAAAGTTGACAATCCAATATCCATGAACGAGTTGCATGACAACAAAACTATTACCAAAACACCAACTCAAGAACATGTCCAAAATCCATGAACGATTGCATCACGACAAAAAATTACCAAATCACCAACTCAAGAACATGATCGATCTAGACACCAAAAAGTTTGAAAGTGTATCATTCCGACCTTGGTACTTCACAAGTCTTTGTATTCTTTCTTCTTCCCCTAAAATAAGAAACAATTAGCAACATTTTATAAGTATTGAGATTATTTTTTCAACAAAGTATAATAGATTCAATGAGTTTTTACCTTTTATTGGTGGATGCATGAGAATCTTGGGATGCAGGGTTTTTGCATGTCTTCTCATGGTGTCCATATTGACTACATCGAGGGCATGTATGCCTTTTTTTTGGCTCGTCGGGTGCTACAATCCTGTTCTTTCTTGGACGTCCAGGTGGACGTTTGACAATTGGTGGATATATCTTCTCCCCTGCATCTATGTGCAACCATTGATCCTTTCCTGGCATTGGAGCAATTTCTAGAGCATAGGCTTCTTTGAATTTCTCGACCGTGAAGTACGGATTGTTGGTACATCCCGTGTGACGATAGCAGTCTAAGTTGTCTTACATTGTGATTTTGCATATGTTTGGTATATATATATTATATATGATTGATGTTTATCAGTGTTTGTATGTTTGAACTTGATGTAACGTATTACAAGAAGTTCAAACATAAAACTCAAAGATAAAATCAATCATAAGGTAATATTATAAGTTTCATCACTTAAGTGTTTAAGTGTATTGACTAGATTCGAATAGGTTAAGGAAGGCATTCGAATCTGTGATAGATTCGAATGTATCCATAGATTCGAATATAGGTTAGATTCGAATCTGTCAGATGGACAGATTCGAATGGGCCTTGGGCCAGATTCCAGTGTGGCCCACATCAGACTCGAATCAGGGTCTATAATTAGGGATAGACTCGAATCATTAAGGGACTTTTAGCAGAATTCGTGAGGAATTAAGCAAAAGGCGATCTCGAGTTTATCAGCTAGGTGAGTGCCGTTTCGGAGAGAATTAGTTCGTAGGATCGTTCGTGTGTCGTTCGTTCAGCGTCTAATAGTCTCCGTGTTCCGTTGGTTGAGAGTTGTCCGTCTAACCGTCAACGAGGATTCCGCACTCGTTCACGGATCCGCGTCAAGATAGATCTTGCAGTCGTAGACCTTACAAAGTGGTATCAGAGCCAGCGGAGTGTTCGTGGTGTTCTTCGTGTTCATCAGAAACATTCTAGGTTTCTTGACGCTAGTTGGACGGTTTTTCTCTCAAAAACGTGTTTTTGGGCTGAGCAAATTCATATTCGGGAAACACTTTGTGGTTTTTCACGTTTTTGGTCGAAATCATTATTTTTCGTTTGAGAAATAGTGATTTAATCCGTAAAACGTCAAAAAATCAAAGTATTAGCCGTTTTTCGAGTTTGCGGCGCTCGAATCTATAGGAGTAATTAGGGTTTTTCTTTATTTTCGAGTCTAACCAAAATACGCTCCTATCGAGTCAATTTCAGTCAGTTTCGAGTCTGTGCTGTGTCGAATCTGTTAATACATTCGAATTGGATCTCGAGTCTATATTCTTTCGAGTTTGTTTCGAGTTTATTACTGTTTCGAGTCTGAGCTTCGAATCTGCTGATTTTCGATTCTGTTTGTTCCTTCGATTCTAAGGGTCCTCGAGTCTAGGGGTTCTTCGAATCTGACATATCTTCGAATCTGTGGGATTGTTCGAATCTGACATTATTTCGAATCTGCTTGAACTTTTAAGACTTAATCGAATTTAATTTCAAAAGATTACATATTAATTAGTTTCGAATCTATCTAGATTCGAATAAGTTAATTTAAATCAGTTTCTAATTAAATTAATTAAGTTCAAATTCAAATTCTTTCAGAAAAGATGTCGAACCTTCAGAAATTCCTTGAAATGGATCACGAAGTTGGGAAGGCCAATGCACCACCTAAGCTGATGAAAGTTGAGGATTACTACTGGTGGAAGGACAGATTCACTGATTTTGTACGATTCAACGATATGCGCATGTGGGTGTGCATTGATGAAGGGTACATTCCACCAGTATCTGAGGTAGAAGGCCGTCAAAAGGTTCTGTCATATCAAATGATGAAAGAAGATGACAAGAAACTATTTGAAGCCGAAAACAAAGCTTTCTCTATTATCCGAATGGCGTTACCTCAAGATATCTTGCACACATTTCGGACTCAGAGGACGTCGAAAGAGCTTTGGGAGTCTCTTCAGAAACGGTGTGAGGGTAATCCACGGGTACGTAGAAAGCGTACAGAGCTGTTGACCCAACAGTTTGCAATTTTCAAGGCTCTTAAGGATGAACAGTTGGATGATATTATCACACGATTTTATCATCTGATAACAGAGCTTGAAAGTCATGGCATTGAGTACTCGGACAGTGACAAGAACAATAAGCTTCTTGATGCCCTACCAGCCAAATGGGCTATGTATGTGGCTATGATTAAGCTGAATGAAGATAAGTACTATGCTCAATCACTGGATGACATCGTGGGAACGTTGAGGGCATATCACTTCGAAATGATAAAGGCTGAGACTGATTATGAGCAAGTCCAAAATCCGGCTATGTATTTTGGAAAGACATCAAAATCATCAGTGACAGCTGATCAGAAGAGTGCTACAGCGTTTTTCACCGGAGAAACGTCATCGACACCAGAGTCCGAAGACTCAATCAATCGCGCGTTCTTAGGGTTAGGAAGATCGGAAGAACCGCAACCTCAAGTCAATCAGGCATCTACAAGTCAGAACTATTCAAAGATGCCAATGAGCGCAAAGTCGGCGGAAGAACATCTGAATCTGCTTGCTTCGTTTGTAGCCGCATATGGAAATTGCGTTCAAGGGAAGATTAATGATCCGGCTCTTTGGGATGAAGATTACGATCAGGTCGACCCTGATGACTTAGAGGAGATGGATCTTAAATGGCAACTGGCCATGGTAACCCAACGGGTTAAGAGATTCATAAAGAGAACTGGGAGGAATCTCAGATGAATAACAAGGGGATAGGATTTGATAAGTCCAAGGTCAAATGCTACAACTGTCAGGGATTGGGACATTTCGCGAGGGAGTGTCAAAGACCGAAGGTAGAGTCATACCAGGGGCAGAGTCAGCAACAAGGACAGTACCAAAGTCAGTCCCAACAGAGATATCTTCCGAGTTCTTCATCCGGTCAGGCCAATCTAGCGGGTCTAATTTCAAATGTCACTTCTGACAGACAGCTAGATGGTTCATATGACTGGAGTTCACATCCGGAGTCCAATGCTAGAGCTTTTATGGCTGAAGTTACGGAAAATGGTTGTGATGAGGATGAGCAGACCACAAGGGACAACAGTCCGATGTGGGTAGAGAAAGCGAATGATCAGACCGTGCTGGAGTTTGCTGCTCAGATGGCCAACGTGGAATCTGATAACTCTAAGGTTAGTCTTTCTAATTCTCTATTTCGTGATTTATGTGCTTTATGTGTTACTTCTAACGATAGGTTAAATCTAGTCTTAGACTCACATAAGACCATAGCTGCTCAAAATGAAAACTTGAAAATAGAAAATGCTAGCCTAAATGACATAAAACAAGATTTAAAAGAAAAGCTTAAGGCTGATGCTCAAGATGTAATCGTTCTAAAAGACAAACTGAGTGAGCAGTGTGTTAGGATAGAACTTATGTATGAGCACGTAGAAGCCTTGACTAAAAGTCTGAAAGACAAGGACATAGAGCTAGCCGAGACCAAGGTTAAGGTAGCAGAGGCAAATAGCAAGCTGGAAAAGTTTAGGAATTCGAGCCTAAACCTAGGGAAAGTCTTAGATGCCCAAAGACAGTCCAAGAAGCCTGTAGGTCTAGGTTTTCACGAAATTCCTCCACCTTTCAATGATAACTATGTGCCTCAGCCTCAGGAGAAAACTGACAAGTCAGTAGTTTTAGAGGACCTACCTGAACCTACACCTGAGCCTAAAATTGAAAATACACCTAAGGTGACTGACTCAACCGTCAAGGTCAAGAAAGTGAAATTTGTGTCTTCCTCCAGTGAAACACCTGCAGGAAAACAGAAGATTTCATGGGCTGACCAGGTCGAAGAGTCAGACACAATAGATGTACCAAAGGAAGTAGACACCAGTGAGACACCTAGATCTAAGGGACAACCCAAAAAGTCCATGGATAAGATGTCTTGCTTTAGATGCCACGAGAAAGGGCACGTTGCTTCTCACTGTCCAAATAGGAAAGCTGATGTTACACCTAAGACAGAGAACCCAACACCTGTTAAGCCCTCGACAAGTGTGGCGAGCACGAGTAGTTCTCAGAGTACCGAGAAAACTGTGCAGGCCGCACCAAAACCTGTTGTGAAACAAACACCGGTTAAGGTTGGACCAAAAGAAGTGGTTAGGACAAATTCACCAAATCGTGTCTTTAATCAATCTAGGTCAGCACCTCAACAAGTCTATAGGAGCACCACACCTAGCAGGTCACACACTCCAGTTAGGTCACATACTCCTGTTAGACAATATGTTCCGGTAAAAGCTCAGGGATCACAGTCTGAAATGCATTATAATAAGACTTATTCTAGAGCACCACAACAAATGCCTACTCAAAGGCAAAGAGTGAATCTAAATCACTCGGCACCACAACAGAATTCAGTTCAAAGGCCCAAGTCACCTGAAAGGCGAGATGGGTACTTGAAAGAGTTCAAGTATGTGGACGAGAATGGTATTACCAAGTCAGTCATGGCTTGGGTTCCCCGTGATAACTAACCTATTTTTCTTTCATGTGCAGGAGATAACTACCGGTCCAAACAACAAGTGGTTCGTCGACAGTGGTTGCTCCAGGCATATGACGGGGGAAAGAAGTCTTCTCACAGACTTCAAGGGGGGTAATAGGGGATTTGTATCATTCGCTGGCAACAAAGGAGGAAATATCACTGGAACTGGAGAAGTCACTAATGGGACGATTACATTGGATCAAGTTTATCACGTTGATAAACTGGTTCATAATCTCATTAGTGTATCTCAAATCTGTGATAAGAAGAACTCAGTGTTATTTACTGACACTGAGGCGTTAGTGCTAAAGCCGGGATTCAAGATACCTGAAGATTGGATATTGATGCGGGCTCCAAGGAAGAATGACTTGTACATGCTCGACATGAACAAGCCAGATAATTCGATGGGTCCGATCTGTTTACTATCAAAAGCTTCGGAGACGGAATCGGTTTTGTGGCACAGACGCATGGCTCACTTGCACCTAAGGAAAATGAACTACATAACGAAGAATGGTTTGGTGCAAGGTGTGCCTCTGAAGAGTTTTCAATTTGAAGACAAGTGTCTACCGTGCATGAAGGGCAAACAACACAAGAAGACACACAAGTCCAAGAAGCAGAATTCCATAGCCTCGACATTCGATTTGTTGCATATGGACCTTTTCGGCCCTATCAACAAAAGGAGTATAGGAGGTAGTTGGTTTTGCTTAGTTATCACCGACGATTACTCACGTTTTTCTTGGGTTTTCTTTTTAGGTACAAAGGACGAGACGGCTGCGAAGCTCATCGGGTTCTTAGACCAAGTGGAGAATTCCTACGGAACTAGGGTTAAAAGTATTCGTAGTGATAATGGGACAGAATTTAAAAACTCTGTAATTGGTGTATATTGCCTATCAAAGGGCATCGTGCATCAATTCAGTGCACCATATGAACCACAACAGAATGGGGTGGCCGAACGTAAAAACAGAACATTGATTGAGGCTGCAAGGACTATGCTTTCGGATTCAAAGCTTCCTACCATGTTTTGGGGGGAGGCAGTGAATACCGCGTGCCATATTTTAAATAGAGTCCTTACAGTCAAATCATTGAACAAAACATGTTATGAAATTTTGAATAAACGGCCACCTAACTTAACTGGATTCGAACCGTTTGGAGTACCATGTACACTTTTAAGAACAAAACATCAACCGAAGTTTGGTGAAAAGGCTGACGAAGGATACTTCCTGGGTTATGTGCCAAACTCACCAAACAAACGGGTTTTTAACAAAAAGAGTGGTACTGTGGAGATTGTGTATAATATTGAAGTCACAAGTTATACACATGAACCCCAAACTGGTCCGGAATGGATTTTTGACTATGATAAGTTATTTGAGTCATTTAACATTCCTTTGGATGATACTGCAGGTACAATCGATAAAGACATGGCGACGTTGCACCTAAATGACGATGGCCATATTTTTCCAAGGACCACGTTCGAATCTACGTCCGAGCCTACTGCGACTGTAGATGGGTCTCCAGAAGTTGCTAATCCAGAAGAACCTAACACTGAGAATCAGACTCAACCTTCAAGTTCTGCCTCTGAGGAAAACGTCCGTGAGGAAGAGAATGTGGAAGCTGAGCCTGTTCCCCCTTTAGGTGAAATAGGATCCAACTTAGGAGATAATCTAAGGGTAGACGAAATAGAGACCTCTAGGATTAACAAGAACCATCCTATAGATAGCATCATAGGAAATCCTAACGAGGGTGTGAGGACTCGGAGTAGTGTAAATAACAACACTGTGTTGTTGTCGATGATAAACGACTCCGAGGCATATCATACATGTCTATATTCGTGCTTCATATCGCAAGTAGAGCCCAAAAACGTGCAAATGGCACTTAAGGACAACTCCTGGGTTGAAGCGATGCAGGAAGAACTTTCACAATTTAGGAAACTAGAAGTGTGGGAGTTAGTTCCGTTACCTCGTGGGGAGATTGCAATAGGAACCAAATGGGTTTTTAAGTGCAAGAGAGACGATCGGGGTATAGTCACGCGCAACAAGGCGAGATTAGTTGTAAAGGGTTTCAACCAAGAGGAGGGAATCGATTACAACGAAGTGTTTGCACCAGTAGCAAGGTTAGAAGCAATTAGGTTGTTTTTAGCTTTTGCCTCCTTCAAAGGATTTAAAGTATATCAACTGGACGTTAAGAGTGCTTTCCTGTATGGGAAAGTGAAGGAGTTAGTATATGTAGAACAACCGCCCGGGTTTACAGATCCTAAATATCCTGATAGAGTATATCGCTTAGATAAGGCTCTTTATGGATTACATCAGGCACCTAGGGCATGGTATGAGACTCTATCCAACCATCTTTTAGAAAATGGCTTTGAGAGGGGTAGGATAGATAGTACTCTATTTGTTAAGAGAAAGGGAGATCACTTTATCTTGGTACAAGTGTACGTCGATGATATCATCTTTGGATCATCAGACGAACAGATGTGCAAGGATTTTGAGAAGGTGATGAAGTCTAAGTTCGAGATGAGTGCTATGGGGGAGTTGAATTTCTTTTTGGGGTTACAAGTTGACCAGAAGAAGGAAGGCATGTTTATCCATCAGACCAAGTATGTCTATGACATATTGGAACGGTTTGGGATGGAAGGAACAAAGTTGACTGCCCATTTCAGCACGCCGATTCAAGTGAATCACAATCTCGGGCCGGGTACTGATGGTGATACCGATGTGGATCCGACTTTATATCGGGCCATGATTGGGTCACTTATGTATTTAACTGCTTCAAGACCTGACATAATGTTTGCTGTGTGTATTTGTGCTAGGTTTCAAGCGAATCCGAAGGAGATGCATATGAAAGCTGTGAAGCGGATTCTACGTTACCTCAAGTCGAAACCGAAGCTGGGACTTTGGTATCACGCGGAGGGAGATCTAGAGTTGGAAGCGTTCACAGATTCTGACTACGGAGGATGCAGCTTGACGCGCAAATCTACAACTGGAGGTTGTCAGTTCCTCGGAGGGAGACTGGTATCCTGGCAATGCAAGAAACAAACATCGGTAGCCGTGTCAACGTGCGAGGCCGAGTATGTAGCTGCTGGTAGTTGCTGTTCACAGGTTCTGTGGATACAACAACAATTGCGGGATTACGGTTTGGCTTACACTCAAACTCCAATTAGGATAGACAATCAATCTACTATTGCGATAACAAATAATCCAGTTAAACACAGTAAAACAAAGCACATAGACATAAGGCATCATTTTATTCGTGATTGTGCTGAAAAGAACTTGATAAAACTGGTAAAAGTGGCAACTGAAGATAATAATGCTGATTTATTTACCAAAGCGTTTGATAAGTCACGTTTTGAGTATTTAATTCAACTTAATGGAATGCGCAACCCAGAGTAAATTGACCTTAGTAGTATTTTATTTCCTTTTATAGTTGTTATATTTCTTTCTTTTTAGTGTAGTCTGCTAATTTAGGAAAGTTTCTAATTTAGGAAAGTTTCTATTTTTAGTAAGTTTCTATTTTTAGTAAGTTAGTAGATTAGCTTAGTTTAATGCGTTTTGCTATGAAAAACAAAAAAAAAAAAGAGAGAAAATTACAAAAATAAAAAAAAAAAAGAGAATATCAGAAAAGGAGTTAAGTCTTAGATACATAGGTTCAAAGTGACGAAAATTAGCACCGTCGTTACAGACTCTAAGTGTTTAGGCTTTCACACATAATGCAACTAAATCCTAAGTGTTATACTTTATTTAGTTTGATGTGTTGGTAGGCATAATACATATAGGGAATCTCAAGGCTAATAAAATATTCTAGAAAAAGTCAAGCGTGTCACTAACCTAGATGTACGACCAATCGGTCTTAATTTTTATGTACAAGACATACAAACTTTAAGTCTAAATGAGGTATGCAAACTTTCTGGGGATGTATGGCAACATCAAATACATCTGACAATGGAAAGAATAGAAATATCATGAAAAACTGAGAGTCGAAAACATGCAACTCTGTTGTACGTAAGTACAGACCTGTTGTCTCTGTTTAGATTCGGTTTAGCAGACATGTCGCTTTGTTGTACGTCATTACAGACCTGTCACCGCTATCTGCTAACTTTAAAAATAAACCTTAAGTCGAACTAAGACACTTTGTTGTATGAGAATACAGACCTGTGTCCGATGTTTGTCTTTTAAAGAAAGTTTGCAAATACCAACAAGTTAGAATTTTGTCTGTGTGCCTTGATCATAAAAGTATGTCTATGTCTGAGTCACGTAAGATAATTTCCTGATAAATAAAAAGGCCAAGGGATATTCCGAAATGTAGAATGTTTAACAGGGTAAAATACCAACAATCGGCTAAGTGGGTATGTCACGACAAACAATCAAAGGAATTCAAAAAATTCCTAAGTGTGAAAGTTTAAGTACTGAAAGTTAGTATCGGACATCGCTATCTGATTGAACCTTTCTTAGACTATACTCATCAAAAATATGTTGTTTGGTATTTAGCTTAGCTTGTAAATTTATTTTTATAACTTAAGTCTAGATTAAATTTTTTAGTCAAAATTTTGTTTGATTTTATTTTATTTTTATTCTATTTTATTTTATTTTAGTTTAGTTTAATTTTTACTTAGGTAAAAGGTCAAAAATTACTGAGGGTGCATTCAAAGTTGGATAAAATATACAATGCGTGAAATATCTGAGCTTAGGGTAAAAGATTTGGCATAGTTTATCTGGTTACACTACACAGTAGAAAATAGTTGGTAAAAGTTGAAAATATTTCAAAATTTCCGAAATTTTTCTAAGTGTTGGAAATTTCGAATCTAAGACAGACTCGAATGTGAGATACTTCGAATCTGTCAGTAGACTCGAAATTGCATAGACTCGAAGGTAGGTAGTATAAATAGGTCCACAGTAATGGCATTTATTTCTTACTACCCTCGAATCTGATTTCTCGAATCTGTCTTTGGCGATCTCGAATCTATTCTCGAGTCAATCGAATCTCTACTAAACGACATTTCGTCGAGTTTGAAGTCTTTGTGTTCGATTCTAATCTCATATCTAGGTATAATCAACAGGATTGTACAAGATTTTGGTGGTTTAATACACAAATTTGGACTTAAACATCACATTTTGATGTTCTATTGGTCAAAATTGGGTTTTTGCAAAATTACCAAGTTTGGACTAATAAAAGATCAAATTAAAAACATAAATCTATAATTAGAACCTAGTTGAACTAATGTATGTGATTTGCTACGTTCAAAATGGTTAAAATTGTTGGTTTTTGTTGAAATAAGGTCCGACGGCCTTTCGAATCTGATAATAGGTTCGAATCTGATCATGGCTTTCTCGAATCTATCAATAGATTCGAGATGACCAGATATTCGAATCTGTCCATCAGACTCGAATAGGGTATTTTCGAATCTGTCCATCACATTCGAATATGGGCACTTCGAATCTGTTTCTCTCGATTCTGTACTTCATTTATTTTGTTGAATTTAAATTTTATTAACCTTGTGAAAATTTAATTGTGTTAGATTTTGTATTTAATCAAATACAAGATAAAACAAATTTGAATTTAAACAAGTTTATTGATTTTTAATAAAAATCTAACAAATTTTATGTATTGTGCAGATATGGCGCTTCGTGCTTTTGTTCCCAAGCACAATATGGTACTGAATCCTGCCCATAACATCCCTGAGGCGCAGGGATTTCGAGAAGTTTTGGATTTTCTGGCAGAATCTAGGATAAGTTATGTGTTGTATGAAAACATTCTGATTGTGATATCCTATGTGCGTCAATTTTACGATCACTTGCAGGTGGACTGCACTGTCACCCCGACAGTGTTAAGAACTAGAATTGCCGGACAACCTTTGGTTTTCTCCGCTGATATTTTGAGACAAGTCCTGCAGTTGGGGTCCCTAGAACAAGAAGACGGGCCTACAGACTTTCCTTTAAGTATTAGGCAAGCAGCTTTTTTGAGAATGGGATACAGCTTGGACGTTACAAAATCTTCATATATGAAAAGCGGGTTGATAGGACAATGGCGTTTCTTGGTCCATGTGTTTATGATCTGTTTTGCGCCTAAGAAAGCTGGTTTTGATTATATAGTATCAAAAATCCAATCAGCAATGATCGCGATGGTATACAATAAGAAGTTTAGTTTCTCGCAGCTGATTTTCTCGGAATTTATCCATCAAATCACGGCTCCTGAGAGAGAAAAGTTCCTTTTGTATCCGAGGTTTGTGATGATGTTGATTAGACACTTCTTGCCTGAGCTGCCACAATCTGATGATGCATTGACCGTCAATGTTATAGAGAAGCGTATCTATTCTGACTGTTCCTCACACCGAGGAAGGTTAGCCGTTCCTGAGGCACGTCCACTTTTTGGCGCAATTCTGGACAGGGAATTTCAAGCTCCGAATGATGCCAACTGGGCAGGAGTAGTTGATGTTCAACAGCAACAGCAATAGCAACAGCAACAGCAACAGCAACCGCATCAGCAACCGCATCAGACTCGAGTTCGTCCCCGTGATCCAAGGCAAAGACAAAGAGATACTGCAAGTCAGTCTCAGGTGTCTAGGCCTTCTTCGAGTCAGCAACCAGAAATGCAGGAAGCCGGACCGTCATCTGTCCCAAATGAAGCTGATCAATTGTGCCAAACTTTAAATGAAATTTGGGAGGCGGGTCCACATGCAAATGAAGATATAGCGGCTGCGTTAGTGGGAGAATTGCTTGAGCCTCCAGAGGGAGAAGAAGATGTCTTCAGAGATGTTGACGAATATGAGCCTGAGCAGACTGCCAATGATGAGTCATCATCTGCTACAGAATCAGAAGAGATGGAGGAGATTGAAGTTGAAGCTCCAGAATCTGTCCAAATTGGAACTTACGGTTCACGCTTGATCATCAATGAAGGTGGTTCGCGAAGGCGGGAGGCCAGGGAATCTGAAGATTCAGATTTTGAAGAAGAAGATGATGCTCCACTAATGACGAGGCAAAGGGCCAAACGTCATCGGTTCATGCAAGGGTCTTCCTCTGCATCCGCCAGTCAGTCAGACGTTCCCCAAACCCAACCTCAAACCACAGCTCCACCATCACCACCACCTCAACCTCATGAGCCATATATTCCGCCACCATTCAATCCTTCTCCCCTTCAGTCCATTCCATCTATGCCAGAAGCATACAATGAAAATCAAAGATTACTGCAGCTGAAGAGTCGAGTGGATTTTCAGCACGTTCAAATTATGACTCTCACTAAAGCAGTTGGTGAACTCCAAGCACATAACGCTAATCTGGATAAGGAGAATGCTGAGTTGAGAATGATTATTGAAGGTGTAAGAGATGAAAACACTGAGCTTAAATCTTTTGTCACTGACCAATCGTCTGAGATCCGAGCAATGCGGTCCCTCCTAGAGCAGCTTATGAAAAATCTACAAACTCAGGGGGAGACAAGTTGTAAAGATCAGGAAGTTCAGCGAGAAGATGATGATGATGAAGGCAATGATCCCAGTGCAAATAAAGAGATTGAGTCTGTAGATTTTCCTGCAGCTCAAATTACTCAAATTCAGGGGGAGCCTAGTCAAGGCGAAGGACACAGGGGTGAAGCTAGTTCGTCTAAGGAGCCTACAGACTTTGAAATCAGTGAGATGATTGACGCGCTCATGGATCTTGATGATGATCCACTGGATGTAGGCTTTGATAACGAAGATGAAGAGCTTGAAGAAGGGGAGATTGCGCCAGAGGAGATAGTCGACTGGCGATCAGATGATGAAGTACTTGCTGATGAGGATGATGAAGCTGACGAGATAATTGTGCAGCAGAATCCTATCACAGATACTTATATGATTGATGGACATAACATTGTCGATGCAGATATAGTGAATGTTGCTTTAAATCCTCAGCCATCGACAGAGGAACCTGCAAGAGAGCTAACCAATGAAGAAAAACGAAAGCTATGGTTCAGGGCTGAAGAGCAGGAAGCTGCAATTAAAAGGACAATGAGAGTGCCAGGTACGGGGAAGCTGTCTGAGCGAATTTTAAGCTGGTTCTTTGACAGAGAACTGCAGCTATTCATAATAAAGAGAAAAGACGGGCTTCAGTACATGAGGCGAACCTTAAAGGCGTTCAACTCCTTGCCAAAGATTGAAATTGCAGATTTAGCATGGAAAGATCTGATCAATATTGGCAATGATCCCTATGCGGACGTTATCGCAAGAATAATAAGAAAGGAGGGAAGATCGAGGAAATTTGAGCGCCTGAGTCCAAGAGTTGGGAAAAGAGTTGAGGATCCATCACGTATCGACCCTCTAACTGGTAGACCTTGGATGAGGATTCATTATAAGCCAGCCAGGTGTCTTAGGAAGGTACCTCTCAAGCCAATGCCACAAAACATTCTGAAGAATCTGAAGTGGTGGTATGCTGACACAGAAACTGGGGAAGCGGTTATGGAAGACTTAGAAGAAAAGGTTATTCTTAGAGTCTATGACCCGCTTCACCTGGTGAACTTATCTAAAGAAGACTTGCAGATCTTGTATAACTGTAAGATTTCCAGTGACGCACATATGGATGCTGAAGCGAGTAAATATGAAAATGTAGTCAAGGTATGTGTAGAAAAAGGTCTGTATGCTGGTAGTATTTTGAATCAATAATAAACCATGTTCTTAAATCAAATGTGTGAATTATTAGAAGCTATCGTCAAGGGGGAGTCTGTTGGTACATCCCGTGTGACGATAGCAGTCTAAGTTATCTTACATTGTGATTTTGCATATATTTGGTATATATATATTATATATGATTGATGTTTATCAGTGTTTGTATGTTTGAACTTGATGTAACGTATTACAAGAAGTTCAAACATAAAACTCAAAGATAAAATCAATCATAAGGTAATATTATAAGTTTCATCACTTAAGTGTTTAAGTGTATTGGTTAGATTCGAATATGTAAAGGAAGACATTCGAATCTGTGATAGATTCGAATGTATCCTTAGATTCGAATAGGTTAGATTCGAATCTGTCAGATGGACAGATTCGAATGAGGCCTTAGGCCAGATTCGAGGTTGGCCCACAACAGACTCGAATCAGGGTCTATAATTAGGGATAGACTCGAATGATTAGAAAACCTTTGGCAGAATTCGTGAGGAATTAAGCAATAGGCGATCTCGAGTTTATCAGCTAGGTGAGTCCCGTTTCGGAGAGAATTAGTACGTAGGATCGTTCGTGTGTCGTTCGTTCAGCGTCTAATAGTCTCCGTGTTTCCGTTGGTTGAGAGTTGTCCGTCTGACCGTAAACGAGGATTCCGCACTCGTTCACGGATCCGCGTCTAGATAGATCTGTCAGTGGTAGACCTTACAACACCCCGAAAGAGGGTGATGATGCCGAGACGGGAGTCTATCCCAATCCCGACTCCTCAACCAAGCCCACCACAGCAGCGACAGGCAAACGCTCGTAGATGGGGCTGGATGCCCGAGACCCTCCAAGAGTGGAGGCAAGAGGAGGGAATCCCCTCCCAGTTCGAAGTCAGTGGACCATCCTCCGCACTGACCCCACCACTCACCCAGGAGCCCGCGGACCAGACAGTGCCTCTGCTGATGGCAAGAGCCACCCGACACGATCTCCAGATCCGGCTACTCAACCAAGACATTGGGGAGATCACTTCGAGGATCGAGCGTGAAGAAATGTGTAACAACCTAACTTTTGATCCAGTCTTAAATTCAGTATTTGAACCGATAATGTAATATTATTACATTATTTGAATTTATAATTTAATTAAGTAATGAAATATTTAATTAAATTATATAAATATTTAAATTATGAATTAAATTATTAAAGATAATTAAATAAAAGTGATATAAGATACAAAAGTAAAAGTGGGTTAAGTAGCAAATATAACTAGATGAAGTATATAAACGAGATTTTTGATTCATTTAATCACTTTTACTCTCTCTCTACTTTTTCTCTCTACTCTCTCTCTACCTTCTCTCTAGATTTACTCATAAACCGACCGGCCGATTCTTGAGTTTTATATATCGTTGGAAAGATCTCGGAGAATACTACACGAATCTGCTATTACATGTTCGATTTCGTACGAATTTGAGGTAAAAATCGTTGCTATTCTGATTTCTTTGTTTCGGTTTTAAAGAATAAATTCGAATTTGAATAATTTTGTGTGATTAAAGTTAATTTAACTCGAGTTTTAACTAGATTATGTATAATATAATCAAACTTAGGCTTAATACTTAACATATTGGTGATTTTAGACTTAGAAATTCATGATTTAAAGTTGTAAAATATGAACAAATTCGAAATGCCAAAAACAAACTTGAATTTGTGGAACAAACTCGAGTTTGTAGTTAAATTCGACTATATGTTCGAATTTATCCATTAAATTCGAATGAAGGTTTGAGTTTGACAATTAAATTCGAAATACATGATTCGAGTTTATTAAATTCGAACGAAGGTTGGTACTTGACACTAAATTCGAAATGAGAATTCAATTTTGACTATGGGCTTCGAATCTTGCTATGGATTTGAATTTAGCATATCTTTAATTTTTGCCACCTTCGAATTTATCCTTAAATTTGAGGGGGATTCGAATTTAACCAAGCATTCGAATTTAATATATATGAAATAGTCCACATGCTCAAATTTATATATATGTGTTCGAATTTAATTATATAAATTCGAAACCCACTCCTTAAATTTGAATATAATGAATAAAACACTTGGACGACACATAAATTAACATGATACTTAGCAAAATGATTATATTTATATTAATATATATATATATACATATATATATATATATATATATATATATATATATATATATATATATATTGACCTTTGAGAATTTAAGAAACAAAGAATGAGTT
Organism: Centrapalus pauciflorus; assembly: GCA_020465985.1. NCBI lineage: Eukaryota > Viridiplantae > Streptophyta > Magnoliopsida > Asterales > Asteraceae > Centrapalus > Centrapalus pauciflorus. Next base: position 34,281 of record JAANYP010004771.1, on the reverse strand, counting down.
GTGAATGAACAAGTTATCAGAATCAGATAAAATAAAGAATTTAAAGATAAAAGATGATGATATTTACATGAGATTGATATTATGATTCTGGACAGGTTTAGTGAAATTCTGAACATTTATTTAAAGATTTAAAGCGGGTCACAGATTTGAATTGACAGAGAACAGATTGACAAAGATAAAATCCTGAGATAACTCAGGTGGCAAATTTTACATCTGTTTGATAAAGACCCAGATCTGTGAGTTATAGATATTCAGATTTAACATGCTTGAATTTCCGGTTGAGACATATTGTTGATGCTAGATTGATTTGACATTCATATTATCAGCTGGATTGTGACCTGTGCACACCATGGTTCAGTGTTGCCCAGTGGATCGTGATAGCTATTTTACTTATCACTTCATATGATATTGCTTTACAGTTCATTTCAGAGATTGCTTTAAGATTACTGCTATCATGACTTTGAATGCGTATGCTACATCATTGCATATACTTTGACATTTGATTAAGCTTGATTAGCCTCATTGGTCTATTGTTCTAGACCTGGCTATTTCACCAGTTCTATTGAACTTGGTAATGACCTCCGATGTTCCGCCACGTTGATTTACTGGTAGCTAGCCCAGTATGTGGTTGATCCCCACGATTTAAGCGTGAGCATGGCTTGAGCATCATCCGACTCTATGACTTCTATGTCTCAATCATGAGGGTTGTAGTGGCAGCCAAGACATATCACGCTAGACTGATGATCCGCTTGACATTGCATGTTAATTTGAAAATCTATTTACTCAATAAGCATTGCTTACGGTTGCTACATTAACATTTTACAGGAAAAGATAAAGGAAAGTCACCTGCAGGGTACAGACTGTTAGGATGGGAAAAGGGTACATAGATCTAAGTCTATAAACTGATAGTTAAATGATTTTAATTTTCAGTTAAGATGTCAGGATCAGGATCAGGTGACATTCCCAACAACATGACCCCACAACAAATGTTTGAAATGATGCAACAACTACAAGCCCAACATTCTGAACAACAAAATAAAATAATGCAAGAACAGTTTCAGGCCAGAGATAAGGCCAAAACTAAGAGACGTGAAGATAATTGATTGGATCAGCCATACTGAAGAGATTTTCAGAATCTTTGATTGCTTAGATTCAAAGAAAGTGAGTTATGCGTTTGCGTAGTTTGTTGGAGCTGCCCGTGCTTGGTGGAAGACCCAGAGGAGTATTTATGGAGAAGAAGTTATACAGACTTTAGAGTGGAACCAGTTCCTAGATATGTTCAACGCAAAATATTGCCCGATTGACCAACAAGATAAGATGGAATTCCAATTAATGCAGCTGACCCAAGGAACTAAGACTGTAGATGAGTACGAGCACGAATTCTCATGACTATGCGGCTACTCCTCGTATCAAGTAGCTACTGTGGAAAGGAAGATGAATAGATTCCGCGGAGGGCTCAACCCGAGATACCGACATCCGATGAGTGCGATAAAATACAAGAGTTACTTAGAAATGGTTGAAGCAGCTATTCAGATCGAGAGGGGTTATTTAGAGTACGGCGATCAGCTTTATGCTCCATCAGCAAATCCGACATGTCCTTCTCCACCGAAGAAACAAAGATTCGGTAGATTTTTCAAGACGAACAAATCCCAGTCTCAACAGCCACAGCAGTATAGTTCACAGCCGAAAGCCCAAGCGTATTCACTAACGAATGAGCCACGATTCTGCAAGACATGCAGAAAATCACACATGGGATTGTGCAATCCAGATGACGTCACATGCTTTGCTTGCAACAGAATTGGTCACCGCAGTGAAGAGTGCCCACAGCAAGGACGCGGATGTGCGAAGTGCGGGAAAAGAGGAAACTTCATGTATCAGTGTCGCAGCGGGCAACGAGGACAGTCACAGTCGTCAGCTGGAGGACCTACCATGAAGAGTTCAGCTACTACTCCAACAGCAAGGACTCGTGCATTTCAGATAACAGCCTAAGAAGCGAGAGAAACTCCTTGTAGTTACCGGTACGTTCATGCTTAACTCAGTCCCTGCTCGCGTATTATTTGATTCTGGTGCTAGTCGTTCTTTTATATCGACTTCTTTCGCACAAAGATTATCCAAATCTCCATCGATGCTTCCCGTGATACTTGATATTGAGACAGCCAGTAACAACTATGTTATGGCTGATTCTGTATACCGTAACTGCACTCTACTCGTTGATAATATCGTTTTCAACCTCGACCTTATTCCGATTCCGTTGAAAGAGTTCGACGTCATCATCGGCATGAATTGGCTAATGAATAACGAGGCTACGATTGTCTGCAACCGTCGGATCATCAGAATTAAGTCCTCAGATGGACGAGTGTTGGAGATCAAGGGCGAGAAGCGTAAAGGTGCACATTGTTTCATAACAATTGAGAAAGCGCACAAATATTTATCTAAGGGTCACGAATCTTATCTGTGTTATGCCTTATCTGAATCTAACTCTGAAAAGAAATCTTTAGCTGATATCCCTATCGTCTGTGAGTTCCCAGACGTATTTCCTGACGATATATTTGGAGTGCCACCAGAACGTCAAGTCGAGTTCGGCATTGACTTGGTTCCTGGTGCGGCTCCCATTGCCAAAGCTCCCTACAGACTTGCACCTGCAGAAATGCAGGAAATGTCCAAGCAGTTGCAAGAGCTGTTAGAAAAGGGATTTATCCGACCGAGTTCATCTCCGTGGGGTGCACCTGTCTTATTTGTAAAGAAGAAAGACGGAACTCTTCGAATGTGCATGATTACCGCGAGTTGAACAAAGTCACTATAAAGAATAAGTATCCTCTGCCCAGGATTGATGATTTATTCGATCAGCTTCAAGGAGCCAGCTATTTCTCCAAAATGGATCTTCGTTCTGGGTATCATCAGCTGAAAGTTAAAGATGAGGATGTCCCGAAACAGCCTTCCAAACAAGATACGGTCATTACGAATTTCTCGTGATGCCGTTCGGTTTAACAAATGCACCAGCGGCGTTCATGGATCTCATGAATCGCGTGTGCAGACCGATGCTGGATAAGTTAGTTATCGTATTTATAGACGATATTCTGATTTACTCCAAAACGGAGGCTGATCATTCTATTCATCTACGACAATTGCTAGAGTTACTGAGAAAAGAAAGACTCTACGCAAAATTCTCTAAGTGCGAATTCTGGCTCAGACAAGTATAACTTTATATTGACTTGAGTCATTCCTAAGCGTTCTTTGATTGAAACAAAACTTGAAATTTCACTCTGATTTCTTTCTAGATACAATTCCTTGGCCATGTCATGTCTGGCGAAGGTATCTCAGTTGATCCGTCTAAAGTCGAGGCTGTTCAGAAATGGCAAACACCTCGCAATTCCTCCGAAATAAGAAGTTTCCTTGGATTGGCCGGCTATTATCGGCGATTAATAAAGGACTTCTCAAAGATTGCTGTGCCACTTACGATGTTAACACGAAAGAATATACCTTTCGTATGGGCAGATAAACAGCAAGAGGCATTCGAAATTTTGAAACAAAAGCTTATTCAAGCACCAATCCTAGCCTTACCAGAAGGCAATGATGATTTTGTCGTCTATAGCGACGCATCTGGTACTGGCTTAGGATGTGTTCTAATGAAAAGAGGAAAAGTTATTGCCTACGCTTCAAGGCAATTGAAGGATTACGAGAAAAGTGCACCAACTCATGATCTTGAGTTGGCTGCCGTTACCTTTGCACTGAAAATATGGCGACACTATCTTTATGGGACTCGGTGTCAGCTCTACACCGATCATAAGAGTCTCAAACATCTCTTTACTCAAAAGGATCTGAATTTGAAACAGCGTTGGTCCTTGGAGCTTATCAAGGACTATGAGTGTCAGATCCTATATCATCCCGGCAAAGCTAATGTGGTCGCGGATGCTTTGAGTAGGAAAGTATATCCGGAAAAGTGTTGTTATGTCCTGACTCCTATTGTATTCTCTTCCGATCTTATCGAGGACATTAAGTCTGCACAAACTGAAGCACTGAAAGAAGAGAATATCAGTTCTGAAAATCTTAAAGGGCAGTTACAATTCCTATCTATGAATCATTTGGGACTTCATTGTCTCAAGGGAAACCGAATCTGGATTCCTAAGTATGGTTCTATTCGCAACACTCTTCTATCCGAAGCTCACAAGTCCAAGTTATCTATTCATCCTGGCAGCTCAAAGATGTATTTTGATTTGAAAGCTGATTACTGGTGGCCAGGAATGAAGAAAGACATCGGTCGATATGTTGAAAGCTGCAGAATCTGTCAGATGGTTAAGGCAAAACATCAGAAACCTTTCGGGGATATGCAACCACTGCCAGTTCCTGAGTGGAAGTGGGAGCATATAACCATGGACTTCATCACGAAGTTGCCGAAAACCAAGAGACAGCACGACTCCATCTGGGTAGTCGTGGACCGATTAACGAAGTCAGCTCACTTCATACCGATGAAAGAGACGTACTCCCTTGATAGATTAGCATAGATGTACATCACTTAAATTATTTCTCGTCACGGTGTGCCAAAGTCTATCGTATCTGATCGTGATAGTCGTTTCACATCTAGATTCTGGCAAGCTCTACAAGACGGGATGGGTACTCGGATCTCTATGAGTACTGCTTATCATCCTAATGCAGATGGCCAGAGTGAGCGTACTATCCTTACACTTGAAGATATGCTTCGTGCCTGCGTTCTTGATCTAGGTGGTAACTGGGATGACCACTTGCCTCTGGTCGAATTCTCATACAACAACAGTTATCAATCAATGATCAAGATGGCTCCTTTTGAAGCTTTATATGGAAGAAAATGCAGAACTCCAACATGTTGGCGCGAAACAGGTGAATCGCCAATAGCAGGACCTGCCCTTCTACAGTTGACTCATGAGAAGATTCAACTGGTTAGAAGAAACATACTTGAAGCTCAAAGCAGGCAGAAGTCATATTATGATAATCGACACAGATCAATAAACTTTGCGGTTAACGATTGGGTGATGCTGAAAGTATCCCCAATGAAGAATGTGGTGAGATTCATAAAGAGAAACAAGCTAGCTCCGAGATTCATCAGTCCGTTCAAGATTGTGGAAAAGATAGGAAATCAATCTTATCGGCTTGAACTGCCAGCGGACTTATCTGGAATACATCTTGTATTCCATGTCAGTCATCTGAGAAAGAGCTTAGCAGATGAAAGAGAAGTGCAGATACCACACATTAACTTTCAAATTGATGAAAATCTTCGAGTGGTTGAAGAGCCAGAACGTATTCTGGACTCGAAGAACAAGAAGCTCAGAAATAAAGAAATACAGATGGTGCTCGTCCAGTGGAAACACCACAAAGGTTCGCATCAGTCTTGGGAATCTGAAGATGTCATGAAAGCAACATATCCCAGTCTGTTCGAACATAGCTAACTTCGGGGACGAAGTTTGTGCGTGGTGGAGCCCATTTTGTAACAAACTAACTTTTGATCTAGTCTTAAATTCAGTATTTGAACCGATAATGTAATATTATTACATTATTTGAATTTATAATTTAATTAAGTTATGAAATGTTTAATTAAATTATATAAATATTTAAATTATGAATTAAATTATTAAAGATAATTAAATAAAAGAGATAAGATACAAAAGTAAAAGTGGGTTAAGTAGCAAATATAACTAGATGAAGTATATAAACGAGATTTATGATTCATTTAATCACTTTTACTCTCTCTCTACTCTCTCTCTCTCTACTTTTTCTCTCTACTCTCTCTCTCTCTCTACCTTCTCTCTAGATTTACTCCTAAACCGACCGTCCGATTCTTGAGTTTTATATATCGTTGGAAAGATCTCCGAGAATACTACACGAATCTGCTATTACATGTTCGATTTCGTACGAATTTGAGGTAAAAATCGTTGCTATTCTGATTTCTTTGTTTCGGTTTTAAAGAATAAATTCGAATTTGAATAATTTTGTGTGATTAAAGTTAATTTAGCTCGAGTTTTAACTAGATTATGTATAATATAATCAAACTTAGGCTTAATACTTAACATATTGGTGATTTTAGACTTAGAAATTCATGATTTAAAGTTGTAAAATATGAACAAATTCGAAATACCAAGAACAAACTCGAGTTTGTGGAACAAACTCGAGTTTGTAGTTAAATTCGACTATATGTTCGAATTTAACCATTAAATTCGCATGAAGGTTTGAGTTTGACAATTAAATTCGAAATACATGATTCAATTTTATTAAATTCGAGTGAAGGTTGGTATTTGACACTAAATTCGAAATGAGAATTCAATTTTGACTATGGGCTTCAAATCTAGCCATGGATTTGAATTTAGCCTATGTTTAATTTTTGCCACCTTCGAATTTATCTGTACAATTTGAGTGGGTTCGATTTAAACACCAAGCTATTCGAATGTAATCGAGAGGAAAGAGTCCACGATGCGCACATTATAGATCTGTGTTCGAATTAATTGTATATTCGAAACCCACGCTGAAAGCTTGAGATGAATGAAGAAAACAGGGACGACACATAAACATGTAACATGAGAATGGCCAAAGGATGCTCTATAATATCAGGTATATATTTATATATATATATATATATATATATATATATATATATATATATATATATATATATTGACCTTTGAGAATTTAAGAAACAAAGAATGAGTTATGAATGAACAAGTTATCAGAATCGGATAAAATAAAGAATTTAAAGATAAAAGATGATGATATTTACATGAGATTGATATTATGATTCTGGACAGGTTTAGTGAAATTCTGAACATTTATTTAAAGATTTAAAGCGGGTCAAAGATTTGAATTGACAGAGAACAGATTGACAAAGATAAAATCCTGAGATAACTCAGGTGGCAGATTTTACATCTGTTTGATAAAGACCCAGATCTGTGAGTTATAGATATTCAGATTTAACATGCTTGAATTTCCGGTTGAGACATATTGTTGATGCTAGATTGATTTGACATTCATATTATCAGCTGGATTGTGACCTGTGCACACCATGGTTCGGTGTTGCCCAGTGGATCGTGATAGCTATTTGACATATCACTTCATATGATATTGCTTTACAGTTCATTTCAGAGATTGCTTTAAGATTACTGCTATCATGACTTTGAATGCGTATGCTACATCATTGCATATACTTTGACATTTGATTCAGCTTGATTAGTCTCATTGGTCTATTGTTCTAGACCTGCCTATTTCACCAGTTCTATTGAACTTGGTAATGACCTTCGATGTTCCGCCACGTTGATTACTGGTAGCTAGCCCAGTATGTGGCTGATCCCCACGATTTAAGCGTGAGCGTGGCTTGAGCATCATCCGACTCTATGACTTCTATGTCTTAATCATGAGGGCTGTAGCGGCAGCCAAGACATATCACGCTAGACTGATGATCCGCTTGACATTGCATGTTAATTTGAAAATCTATTTACTCACTAAGCATTGCTTACGGTTGCTACATTTACATTTTTACAGGAAAAGATAAAGGAAAGTCACCTGCAGGACCTAGTACTTAGGTCATACAAGAATCAAGTGAAGTTTTCATAGACCTCTACTCAGCAAACCATTTTGGTACAGATTGGATGATGATATTGTGGTGTTCTGGGTAGATTTATCTTGAATATGTGATGACATGAACTAGATTAGATAGTACCCTTTATAAGTTTAATTTGAAAACCGTAAAACTGTGTTAAACTTAAATCCTAATATGCTTGTACTGTAATATTCCGCATTTAATTACTCTATCTTAGTTATGATTGATATCGTATTGCATATTGTGGGACCTAGACTCTGAGGACTGCCCCGTAAGGGGAGGTCTTCACAAAATGCTGAATACAAATATCTACTGGGCCAACCAGCACGCTTTAACTATCCAACAAGACGGACCGGAGGAACTCTGTCAGAGACTGGTCGACTGCGAGGCACGCAACGAGGCGCTGACACAACGCCTCAACGCCCTGGAGCAGGGAGAGACCCCTGATCACTCCCACACTTAGTGTCCTTTTATTATTGTATTATTTAAAATTGCAGTTAATGTAATTCTAGCTATGATAAGACTTGAAATTTTTCGGGTAAAACCCGACCCCTATGTAACAAATTATATCAAGTGTTAATGAAAAATTTAGTTTAATTATGAATCTGTGTTTGATGTCATAGAACTATTTGTCTCAAGAAGATTCGAACCTTTAAAACTCAACTTCTTACACTATGTTTTTTCTTTAAACTTTAAGATAATGCCACCAAAGAAAGCCATGAGCACAACTGAGTTCGAGCAACTCATTGCTCAACGAGTGGCAGCTGCTATAGCCACTTATGAGACCAACCTAAGTAGCATTGCAAATGCTGACGGAGGAGCAAGCCGCACTATGGGAGGTACCAACACCAGCCAGAAGGGGTGTGGTATTAAAGGGTTTTTAAGCTGTAAGCCTTGATACTTTAACGAGAAGGAAGGCGCTGTCGGACTAGTTCACTGGTTCGAGAAACTTGAGTCTGTGTTTCGCATTAGCGGCTGTAACGAGGACGAAAATTTCAAGTTTGCTACTCACACTCTACAGGACAGCGCACTGATTTGGTGGAACTCCTATGTCCAATCAGTTGGAATCGACATGGCTTACCAACTCGCCTGGACTGAGTTGAAGCAAATGAAGACGGATGAGTATTGCCCCAAAAACGAACTACAGAAGATGGAATCTGAGTTTTGGAATCTCAAGATGACGGGTACGGATGTTGCTAGATATACTAACTGTTTCCACGAGTTAAGCCTACTGTGCCCACAAATGGTCACTCCGGAGTACAAGCGTATTGAGCGCTACATTTGGGGACTCGCTCCTCAAATTCAAGGGAATGTCGCCGCATCCAACCCAACTACAATTCAAGGCGCCATTCAAATCGAATAATCTGATGGATCAAGTGGCAAGATGAATGGAGGCCAAGGCAGGGGAGAACAAGAGGAAGTGGGAGGACAAACCAGGGAAAGGTTCAGGCTCACAGTCCAAAAAGACTGAAACCATCAAGGCATTCGTTGCCGGGGCTGAGCCAAGGAAGGGCTATACCGGTAGCAAACCGTTATGTAACTGATGCACCTACCTCCACGTAGGTCCTTGCCCAACCCCTTGCAGGAAATGTAAGAAACTTGGTCATCTGACTCAGGATTGTAAGTATAACGCAAATAGAAACAACAGCGGCACACAGAAAAGCTGCTTTGAATGTGGGATTATGGGGCACTTCAAGAAGAACTGCCCAAAGTTAAGGAACAGTGGTGGAGTTGAAGGGAGAGCCTTTCTGTTGGGAGCCGGTGATGCTCGTCAAGATCCCAACGTAGTAACCGGTACGTTCCTTCTTAATGATATGTATGCTTATGTGCTGTTTGATACTGGGGCTGATAAGAGTTTTATATCTTTTAAGTTTAGTGAACAATTAAATGCCACCCTTTCTCCTTTAGACAGTACTTATGCTATAGAGCTAGCCGACGGAAAAATGATAGAAGCAAATTATATAATTAAGGAGTGCACGCTAAAATTAGCAGATCATCCCTTTAAGATAGACTTGATGTCTATCGAACTCGGAAGCTTCGACGTAGTTATCGGTATGGATTGGTTGTTAGACAATCATACCGAAATCCTGTGCGGTAAAAAGGTTGTGCAGATACCGCTTAAGAAGAAGAAAATCCTAACAGCCCAAGGAGAAAGAAAGAATCGTCAGTTGAACATTATCTCTGGTTTAAGAACGTTGTAATGCCTTCGAAGGGGTTGTCAAGCAGTTTTAGTTCAAATGATGGAGAAAGAGTCAAAGGAGAAGCGACTCGAAGAAATCCCGGTGGTTCGTGAATACCCAAAAGTATTTCCTGAAAACTTGTCGGGACTTCCACCAGCTAGGCAAGCAGAATTTCAGATTGACTTAGTGCCTGGAGCTGCACCTGTGACACGAGCACCCTACCGATTGGCACCATCAAAGATGCAAGAATTATCCAATCAACTGCAAGAGCTGTTGGATAAAGGATTCATCCTACCAAGTTTCTCACCTTGGGGAGCTCCGGTCTTATTCGTGAAGAAGAAAGAGGGATCCTTTAGAATGTGCATTGACTATCGCGAGCTAAACAAGTTGACCATCAAGAATCGATACCCTCTCCCCAGAATCGATGACCTATTCGATCAGCTGCAAGGATCTAGCTTCTATTCAAAGATTGATCTACGGTCACGGGAAGAAGATATTCTGAAACGGCTTTCAGAACTCATTATGGTCACTACGAGTTTTAGGTGATGCCATACGGGTTGACCAACGCACCAGCCGTATTCATGGACCTTATGAATCGGGTGTGTAAATTGTATTTGGACAAGTTCGTGATTGTGTTCATAGATGATATCCTAATCTACTCCCGGAGCAAAGAAGAGCATGAGCAGCATCTGAAGTTTATTTGGAGCTTCTAGAGAAAGAACGGCTATACGCCAAATTTTTCCAAGTGTGATTTTTGGCTGCGAGAAGTAAAATTCCTTGGGCATGTGATCAACAGCCAGGGAATACAAGTAGATCCATCAAAAATCAAGGCCATTAAGAATTGGGCAACTCCTAGAACTCCCACAGGAAATCTGTCAGTTCTTAGGTCTTGCCGGTTATTATAGGCGATTTATTGAAAACTTCTCGAAGATAGCTGGTTCCCTAACAGAATTGACTCGAAAAGATGTGAAGTACAACTGGGGTGGCATTCCGACTGTTAAAGCAAAGGTTGTGTAGTGCACCTATTCTGTCCTTACCGGAAGGAACAGAAGATTTCGTGGTTTACTGCGATGCCTCACACAATGGATTGGGTTGTGTGTTAATGCAAAGAGACAAGGTTATCGCTTATACATCGCGGAAACTTAAAGTTCATAGGGCAAACTACACGACTCATGACCTGGAGCTTGGAGCTCTGGTATTTGCTCTCAAGATATGGAGGCACTATCTTTACGGTACAAAGTGCACGGTGTTTATGGACCACAAGAGCCTTCAACATATTCTGAACCAGAAGGAGTTAAACATGAGACAACGACGTTGGATTGAGCTGCTTAGCGATTACGACTGCGAGATACTTTATCATCCGAGCAAATTAAACGATGTAACTGATGCCTTGAGCCGAAAGGAACAGGTTAAGCCCTTGAGAGTCCGAGCTTTGGTCATGACTATACACTCAAACCTATATTCTAAAATTCTCGAGGCACGGAAGGAAGCAGTCAAGGAAGGAAATCTTCTAGATGAAGCTTTGAGAGGCATGGATAGACAGTTCGAGACAAAGACCGATGGATGTCGGTACTTGATGAACCGGATTTGGCTATCGAAATTCAGAGGATTGAGGAAGCTGGTCATGGATGAAGGGCATAAGAAAAGATATGCTATTTACCCAGGGTCAGATAAGATGTATCATGACCTGAAGGAAATGTACTGGTGGCCAAACATGAAGGCTGACATTACTACGTATGTCAGCAAGTGCTTAACGTGTTTGAAAGTTAAGGCTGAGCACCAGAAACCATCAGGACTGTTGGTTCAACCAGAAATACCCTAGTGGAAGTGGGAGAAAATAACCATGGACTTCATCACAAAGTTGCCGAAAACTTCTGTTGGCTATGACACCATTTGGGTGATTGTGGATCGACTCACCAAGACTGCACACTTCTTCCCAATCAAGGAGACTGATAAGATGGACAAGTTAACCTAAATCTATCTTAAAGAAGTCGTCTCAAGGCATGGAGTTTCTGTATCGATTATATCAGATTGGGACAGTCGTTTCACGTACGTCACGGTTTTGGCAATCATCGCAAGAGGTTTTGGGTACGCGCTTAGATATGAGTACAGCTTACCATCCGCAAACCGACGGTCAAAGTGAAAGGATCATTCAGACATTAAAGGATATGCTAAGGGTATGTGTGATTGATTTTGGCAAAAGTTGGGATAGACATCTGTCGTTAGTCGAGTTCTCCTACAACAATAGCTATCACTCGAGCATTAAGGCTGCTCCGTTCGAGGCACTTTATGGGTGAAAGTGTCGATCGCCGATTTGTTTGACTGAAGTAGGGGATAGCCAAATCACAGGCCCTGAGATCATTCACGACACTACCAAAAAGATAGTACAGATTCGGAACCAATTAAAGATCGTGCGAGATCGGCAGATTAGCTATGCAGATATTAGAAGGAAGGAATCGAAATTCCAAGAAGGAGATCATGTAATGTTAAAAGTCTCACCATGGAAGGGCGTAATCCATTTTGGAAAATGGGGGAAGCTTAATCCTCGTTATATCGGGTCATTCAAGATTTCCAAAAGAATTGGCTCGGTAGCCTATCGACTTGATCTGGCCCCGGAGCTAAGTAATGTACATAATACCTTCCACGTGTCCAACTAAAGAAATGCTTGTCTGACGAAACACTCGTCATACCCATGGACGAACTGGAGCTAGATGATAAGTTGAACTTCATTGAACAACCCGTAGATTTAATGGACCGAGAAGTCAAGAAACTAAGGCACAACCGAATTCCGATAATAAAAGTCAGATGGAACTCTAAGCATGGTCCTGAGTTTACATGGGAACGCGAAGATCAGTTTCGGGAGAAATACCCCCATTTGTTCTCAAGTGCTCAATCAGTGGAGAATGTGAGCTAATTTCTGGACGAAATTCCCTTAACAGGGAGAGACTGTAACATCTGGCACTAAACCACGTTAGCAACTATGACCTAATCATTAGTTATTAGCAAGTTATAACCTAATCAGTGATCATTAACAATTAATCAAGGAGATTAACGAAGTTCATGAGGAAATTCAAGTCAATTAGAAACAGTTTCATCGGTGCGATGAATCCGCAAATTAATTAATCCGATTGATTTGCGATATGATGGATTAATTCAACTAAGTACATAATTAAATTAAAATTAGTGACACTAATCATGCATTAATACACTTACTTAACATTAATTATGCAAGACTAAAACAATTCATGAACCCAAAGCATTTATAAGTATTTATGAATTTACATAAAAAGGAAAATACAAGAATACATTTTGAAATACATTTATACAAAAAAAAAGTAAAATACATCATAAATACCTTATGATGGCCGGCCACTAGGTGGTCTCCATCATAGGTGTTGACTTCATTTTTTTTTTATTCAAAACACCATTTACAATCAAAATCATATCTCCTTTTATCTTACTCTTTCACTTCATCTAAATTTATACTCCACCTCCATTTGAAAGATCAACTTTTTCTCTATAAATAGAGAGTTCTTCCATTCATTTTTTTCACACCTTCAAACACAAAACACTCTCTTTTCTCCCTCTCTAAAATCCGGCCAAGGCTTCGACCCAAGGCCAAAAGTTTTCAACTTTCTTATTCTTGCAATATTTCAAGTGTTTTTGGTGCAACTTTTCAAGAGTTTCAACTTCTACTAGTTTGCATCCTTCTAATACCCCAAAGTAAGTAAATACTAACTTATAACCTCTTATATTTCTGTTTATATAAGTCTTGCATAATGTATATAATCACCAACAACAACAAGTTTCATAAAAACTCAAGTTTATAAATCACTAGTTTTGTTTAAAGTTTGTTTCTTCAAATATGTTTATAAATATATAAACACATTATGTAGGTATGAATATTATGAAAATAAGTTATATAAATGTGTTTCATAACCTTCTATACATGTGGTTTTTGAATAAACAACAAAGATCACAAGTTGCTTCAAGGTTATGAAATCTGGATTTTCGACAGAAACCTAACGAAATGATTTGATTCTTGTCTCAAAAGTTAGATCTATGTCTTAACTAAAAATATGGTGGTTTTTATAATTTCATATGGAGTTTTGAACCCCCAAATATTATTTAGGAACCGAAAGGTTTAACAGCTCAAAATTGGCCAACATGAGATTTTTAACGAGCCTTTTCCCCAACCTAAACACCTTGAAAAATGCCCGTTTTTAACTTGAAAAATTCTTTGTATATAGTAGTTTTATGACTATGAAAACCAAAGCCAAATCGTTTTGGAGCTTGGTCAAAAACAGCCTCAAAGTAAGCCGAAAAACCTTTAAAAACTAGAAAATTATATATATATATATATATATATATATATATATATATATATATATATATATATATATATATATATATATATATATATATATATATATATAATTGACGTTTTAAGTGGGTTTTATTTATAAACTTGTTAAGTTGAGTGATTTAAAACATAAAAACATTTATACATACATATTATCCTATATATGGAAGTTATTAACTCCCTCATATCATCTAGGACTCGGTTAAACACCTCAAGTCTCATCTCAAGTCATCAACAAAATCTACGTTTTTAAGCTCGTTTTGCCATCAATTTACGGTGAGTCTTCATAGCCCCTATTTTCACACTGTTATGTTTTGGGGTAGAAATACATGCTACATTTTCATATGGACACAGAATCTGCTTTATAACTATTATGTATTACACGTGTGGTTTCATCATGCCCTCAGATCATGGACCGTTAGTTATATTTTTATGTAAGCGCAAATATATTATGCATAGAACTATCGGGATTAATGTCCCCCACCTAGGTTGGTCGCTCCAACTGCTAAGGGGTGCATATATATTTAACATTATGGTATTACATTAGGGAATATTGCACAGGGCAACTCATATTTAAGTTTCGGTTGCATGATGGTTTTATGTAATACATAACATGGAATTTATGTTTTATAAATTCAAACTCAACTATTGATGTCCATACAAGTCATCTTTACATGTAAACCTATGAACTCACCAACAATTTTGTTGACGTATTTTAGCGTGTATTTTCAGGTAATTAAGGCATGTGCACAGCATCGGAAGTATTCCAAGGCTTCCGTTCATTTTGGAGTCGCATCATTTTCAAAACTCGAAGATTTATTTGCATCATTATTGATAATTTAGTTATGTATTTAAATCTCTGTAACTTGCGAACTACTCTTTATTTTATTCGGGCTATGTAAAACAATTTCATATTTTGAAGTTATATTAATGTATTTTGAAAAACGTCCATATAGTGGTCGTTTACTTGATTATGACTATGCTTCCGCGACGTCACGCGTCGTTGCCAACCGGGGTAACGGGGTGTGACATCTTTGAGATTGTAAATAAGGGTACAGAGGAATGAGGAGACGTTAACATCGATTTGGATTGGTTCCGATCAACGGCAGAAATTGACCAAAGCTGATGAGAAAGAATAAAGGAAAGTAGAGCCATGAACGAAGTTATGAAGATTGAAATGAGAAAGAAGAAGATTATAATCGGTGGTGAAAGAATGAAAACATGATGATCAAGACAGTGGTTCATTACATCAGATGGTTTAGGAATCAATCAAGAGCAAGGTTGGAATTGTCAAAGCAATCACAAAATGATCAAGGCCAATAGAGATTGTTGATTTGTAATCGATCAACAATTCTTCGGTAATTATGGAGAATTATCCAGCAATCGAAATTGATTAAAACCAATGTGGTTTTTGATAATGGCATTGAAATAGTGATGGTTTGCGCATTATGATGTGCTAATTTATGAAAACCTTTGGTATGTGGAAGAGCCAAATGCTATTGTGGGACAGAAGGTCACAAAGTTTAGGAATAAATAGATCGAGATAGTATTGGTTCATTTGAAACTTCATTGAGGATCGTTGTTGACTTGGGAGACAAATGTCGAGATGTTTGCTAAGTCTCAACCTTGTTAAAGCAAAGTTGATTTCGTGGGCGTAATCCTTTTAGAAGGGGGGGAATTATAACTCACCTAAGATTATGAGGTAACTAACTACCCCTAATATTGTCGTAATTATTATAATAATAGCATTAAATGATAATAACTGAAATTATCGAAAGTATTGATAATATGTTGATATTAGCAAATTTGGTAATAAAGTTTGTAATTGAAAGTTGGGAAAATATAAATATTGTTATGAGGGGTGTAATGTGCAAAAAAGAGTAAGTTGGAGGGGTCTAGGTAGAAGAAGGGAGAAAATGTCCTTCCCTTCCTCTCGTATACGGTTCCAATACACAGACACGCACACACAAACAAGTGTGTTTGTCTGTGTCTGTTTTGAAAGAGAGAATACGAAGTGATACCTAAGGTTGCAGTTCAATAAAGATTTGGCAAAGGTTTGAAGCTTGATCTTGCTCATTTAAGCCAAAGCTTGAGGTACATGACTTTCTTCACCTTCATCTTATTGTTCTTCATTCTTCCCTTCTTAAACCTACAACCCTCCAAGTTACTCCTTTTTTGCACATTACACCCTCACAACAATATTTTTATTTTCCAATCGCATTTTTATACGGTTCCAACACACACACGTACACACACAAACAACTGTGTGTGTGTGTGTGTGTGTGTCTTGCATATTGAAAGAGAGAATAATAAGTGAAATCTAGGGTTCGGAGTTCGGTGAAGATTTGGCTAAGGTTTGAAGCTTGATTCTTGCTCATTGTTGAGTCAAACCTTAAAGTACATGATATCCTTCACCTCCATCTTCAAATTCTTCATTCTTCTCCATTACTTTAGGTAGAAACCAAAACGGGTTTTGTATTGATAGTTGGGTTTTGGCTTATATCTCATATGGATACTAATCAATGTTGTTTGTTGAAGTGTGTGAGAAATTAATATGTAGATTAATGGGTTGGTTTTGTTGAGTTTCAGATAAACCTTAAATTAGGGATCAAATGAGATCAATGCCTTGAATGAGGTTGTTATAGTATGTTTTATATGCTCAAAAACAACCAAAAGTGTTTATTTATGTATTAAATGCATTTGTAATTGTTGGTTGCGTGTGGAATCGAGTATTGGGTTGTTAAGCATCGAGACTGCAAATGAGTTCAGTATATTTAAGGTCTTATAACATCAGTCATGATGCAGTAGTAATTACATCTTGGCACTCATATATTCTAAAAATATTGTTAAAAATTATGAGAAATTTGCGAAAAAAACCCCCAAGTTGTATCAATTTTTATTGAAACCTCTAATAATTTTTAATTGCACAACGCCCCCCCCCCCCCCCCCCCAAAAAAAAAAAAAAACTAGCTAAAACTTATCAAAATGATGTTTTTTAAAAAAAAAATGTCTTGCAACCTGATGAACCGATTGCAATTTGTTGACCAACCATTCGTATCCGACAAATTTTCTTTTCAGTGAACTCACTTGTTTGTATTTTATAACTCAAATCTCCATTTTTTTATTTGTTTATTCAACCTTTTTTTGTTGAAATTTACTTTTTCGATGAGATTTCTGGGGTTACTAGTGACTTGTCGATGGTGGCATGTGACTTTCAACCGGTAACATCTCATTTCTATAAGATTACCAGTTGAAAGTTTTTTGTGTTTTTTGTGCGATGAAAGATAGTTCGGATTTTAATCCAACAAATGGTCCAACTTGAGGATTTTTTGCACAAATATCTCATAATATATTATTCTTCTAACCATTGAAAGATATATCATTGTTATGATTGTCAAAAAAAAGTTAAAAAATAGATAGTACATTTGAACCTATTTACAAAGAAAGTTGTATAATAGAAAGGAATTTTAAAATGCCAATTCAAGAATAAGTTATATATGTTAAGAAGAGAATAAAGGAATAGAAAGAAACCAAACCTGTAAATAAATAATATATCAAAAGCTTTGATAACTTAACATTAGGAGTATTATTATTTATGAAATCATCATTATCATATAAGGTCTCATAATATATGGAATACATCAAGGACAATCGATATATATATGACTCAAATCTCATAGTTATATTAATTAAATCGTTATGGTCCAATTTAATCAAATTAACAAATAAGAGATTAATAGCAATGGTTTAATTGTTTAACATTTTCACGGTTACCCATTACCGTCATCCAAAACTTAGTCAGATACCCATGCATTGCTCGGGATGTTTATTTCAAAAATAATTTTTTATTTAGCAATCATTAATAATATATTATCTCTTATAAAATAAACTACATTGTCTAAGAAGAATAAAATATCATTTCACCATCAATACTATTGCATGTACTTATATTTGAGCTCTACAAGCAATTGTTATAATATTTGTGGCGTTACTTTGGAGACTAATAAATAATTCCAAAAAGTATGGACTACGATGAAATTTATGACAAAAAAAATAATTATTGTACATAATAAATTTAAAATACACCGATTCACTATCTATAATATACAAATACGTGCAAACCATTAAGTACAATCTGCGAAACACATAATTTTATAATAATAATTTTATCAAGCTAATAAATTATAAATATGCATTCAAATATTAAAAATCATCATTAAAAACATAATAAATCTTACTAAAGTCATATATAAGATATTTAATCATCCGCACTCATATTTCTCTAGTTGGAAACTCATTCAGATTGTTGTGTCATCATAGTTTTTTATCAATATATTAATTATTAGTATAAATCTATATTTCTCTTATTACATATTGAAAAATAATAACAAGTGTTAAGTTATATTATTCATTATATGTATTTTTTTATGAAATAACAGAAAAAATAACCTTTTAATTCTAAACAAATATATAGTGTCACTTACCTCAATTGTTATTTATTTTTATCTAAATGTCAATCTTTCTTAATTATTTTATATAATATATCATTTGTTTCATATAGTTTGTTTTATCACTCATATCTTTTAATATATAATGCTTTTGTATAAATCTGAATACGTAACTATACTTGATTTTTTTTATATATTCCGATATAAATGTTATCATATTTTCAACAAAACTTAGAACGACGTAGTTATGGGTTCCTAAATTTTTTGTACATGTTAACTGAAATATATATTTTTCAAACGATATTTATATTATTAAAAAAAATTGTTAACTATTATTTTGTATGTATTTAGGTTATTATAACTTTGTGTTAATAATGTTTAATCTTTTATGGATAATGTAGTCATATTTATATATTCATGATTTTAAGTTACTATTTTCTTTTATAAAAAAAATATTAATTCTGTCACAAAAAACCTGGCATAAATAATTAATAACTATATATATTATATATTATTTATTTATTATGATAAAACCACTATAATGCAAAAATTGAAAATCGTACTTATCATTATTCTATCCAATTTTTAGAATACAAAAATATATTAAAAAAAATATTATTTTTTCTGCATCTATATATTGGTAATCGATGCTCAAAGTAGTTTTCTGTTTGAAAATAATCGATTAGTAAATAATTTTGATGACTTTTTTCAACTATTTTAATTTTATCCTTACTTTTTTCAACTACTTTTTGATCTTATCCCTACTTTTTTGATTTTCAACTACTTTTCGATCTTATCCCTACTTTTTTTTTATTTTCAACGGTTGTGATTGTGTCATGTGACTACAGATGCGAATATTTCTGATTTCAACAGTTAGAATTATGTCACGTGAGAAAAGTTTTTCTCTGTTCCGTCGGTAATAATTTATATCATTGATATATTTGTTGGTAACGGCTAAAATTAATGTATCATTAAGGTTATGACTATTAAATCTATTTCTTTGACCATGTATCATACCGATCGAGGAACGCTCAAACCAAACTCACCCATCCTTTTGGGCACAGGGACACGGGAACCTAAGAAATAGCTTTTTTCAAAATCTGCCTCCAGCAATATAGGGCGACACAAAAAAGCCGTATAGTGCAAGAGCGCTCACATGTTTTGGCGTACTCTTGCACTTGAATATAAAAATCTGGCGCGCTCCCAGCCTTTGGACCCTTGGCCCGCTTAGAAGTGGATTCAAACCATTGAGTAGGCCTTCGCTTTTGCTGTAAGGGTTGTTCGCCTTTATACGGCTTGGCTTCGCTATCGCTTTCTATGTAGTGTAGTGGTCGACTTAAAAAGTCGTATTCCTGCCATGCCTACTGTCCAGCGCTAGAAGCTTCAACTATATGAAAAATGATCCAATAAATATATGGATTTATGATAAAATAACAAAGAAAAGACGTAAAGTAACTCTGAGAGTAGCTTCTGATACGCGAGATAGCAGGAAGACAGAGATATCAACCTTCGTCAACTTCATCCACCAAAAGGATCCCCCCTCGTGCCACTGGGCCTCTATAACTATCCAAGAATACACTCTAAATTGGAAGGAGCAGACGAAGAGCGAAGCGAGCTGCGCTAGCCTATAACGTTTTTCAGCAGCAAGCTACGGTCTAACGCTTGCCTCCGATGACTAACCTAGGTTGGGGCGAAAACTCCAAAACTAGGGTTCTAAACCTTTCTCTAATAATCAGCTAAGCTTTCAAGCCCAAAAAACTACATGAAAAATGGACCTTGTATGATAAAATAAAGATTTTATATTCTTTTAATACCCGAAATATCAAGTTTCTATAACTCTTTAAATTGAAATATACTTCAAATCTTTTTACGTATATTTTCAAGACAAATGGTCTAAACGAGTTGAAAGTTAAAACATATAAAAATAAAATTCACGACCCCTTTTTAAGCAACTCAAATATGGTGTGTTTTCATGTTTTTTGTATTTTCATCTTTTCATGTTATTTTTTCCTAAAAAATTCTTAAGTTAAAAAAAATTCTAGTTACGTGAAATTTGACTATTAAAACTCATTTTTATTTGGTAAACCGGGTATTTAAAAACTGAAAACCGGGTTCTAATAGTCAAATTAAACTAAACCAAAAAAAAATAATTAACTTGTGTAGTTTTCTTTAAAAAAAATAACATTAAATAGCGAAAACACAAAAACTATGAAAACATGATAAACCCTTTTAAAACTAAGGATTTTTTCTACATATATATTTAATTTTTGGAGCAAAAATGGGAAAGAATCTTACAACTTTTGGTTACGTGACATGATCAATCTATTTGATTCCTCTTCTTCGTGAACATGTCAAATACAATATTTTGCTTATTTAATCTTCTTCTAAACCTCATTTTTAAATTATCATATCTCCTTTTAGCTATTAACTTTTGCCTTTTTATCCAATAATTTTTTACAGAAGTCCACTACAAACATTATATATAATCATATATATATATATATATATATATATATATATATATATATATATATATATATATATATATATATATATATATATATATATATTTATAGATTGAGGTTCTATGGGGCACCATATGCATCGGGAACCAAATGGGAACAAAAAATGCATTGCTTGTTCACAAAGGGTGCATAAAGGCATTTTGGAAATGCTTAATAATATATTGTTAAATTATAAGATTTAATTTAATATTTATCATTTAATAAAATGATCAACCACCTTTCCATAAATCCATCCCCTTTTCTCTCTCTTTCCCTTTCTCTTTTAATGGCTAGCCTCTCTCCGTCTCTCTTTCTCTCAACCAGTTTCACAAGACAACCACTACTACTACCGTCAGACCCAGCACCACCGTCGGTATACAACTCTGCATCATACCTGTGCATCGATGTTGACGAGAATTTTCTTGCGTCTGTTGATCATGGTTTTTGAGTATCAGTTTTTTCACAAACAGTTCATTCTACGATTCTGTATCATGCTTATGGCTAGTCAAAGAATTCTAGATTCTTTATTAATGTTGGTGGTTATTGCTTCCAAGAAATAGTTGGAGCATATGGTATTGGTTGTTTCAAACATGATGCACAACAACAATGCATCACGACAATGATGAACACATTGAAGACGTTGATGAACACGTTTAAAATTCAGAGATGCATCACGAAATTAACACGTTTAAATGTCGAAATGCATCACGATTTTGGTGATGCATAATGATGGAACAAAGACGAGCATGAATATGGCCGAAATGCATCACGATTTTGGTGATGCATAATGATGGAACAAAGACGAGGATGAATATGGTCGAAATGCATCATGTTTGAGATTGAATTGGATGAAGATGCATCGTGTTTGAAGACGAATCCAATAAATTGGATGAAGATGCATCATGTTTGTTTAGATTCGGATAGAATATTTTCTGAATTCAAGCATGTTCCGATTTTGCCCTTCCGCACGCGAGAAGTTATGCAGGAGAGATGAATACAAAATAAAAGATATGTAGGCGAGCACCCGAGTTTTATAAAAAAAAATGTGCACCCATTTTCAAGTTAATTACCCTTTTGCCACTACAATCTGAACCATTAAAATTCAAGATCTAACGGTGCATACGGTTCCCAAAGTACACAATGCATACATGTGCCCCATAGAACCTGACCCTATATATATATATATATATATTATAGTTATATATCTTTTAATCGGTTTGCGTCATTTTGTTTATATTATATATAGTTTTAATAAATTTTCAATTTTAATCAGTTTTACAACTTTAATACGCTTTTGCAATTTTATTTTTTGTTTTTTGTTCCGAACAATAAGTTTTTATTTGCTTTGCGTAACTATATATATATATATATATATATATATATATATATATATATATATATATATATATATATATATATATATATATATATATATATATATATATATATATATATATATATATATATATATATATATATAATGGGGTTGTTTATATAAAGGTATTGGGTTTCTGTGAATTGTTTCCTTCGTGTTTGCAAAATTGTTGTACATGAGAGGCATATATAGCCGGGATATCATTAGAATGGAAGAGTATTTAGGAGCTAAAATAGTTGCTACCTTTGACTACGAGACTATTTAGGCTATAAAGTAGTTATACATTTGACTATAACAACAATTTAAATAAATAAATAGTAGAGCTAAAGACTTTATTATGTTGGGTTCGTAATACGCCCCCGCAAGATTGAGGATCCAACGGAGACTCCAATCTTGGAGCGTAAATGAAGAAACGAGCTTCGAATGAGAGGTTTGGTGAGTGTATCGGCAAGTTGATCAGCGAAGTTTATGTGCAGCACTTTCAAAGAACCAGCAGACTTTTTCAAGTACAAAATGATAGTCTAAAGCCATGTGTTTCATGCGAGAATGATAAACTGGATTCACACAGAGATAGGTGGCACCTGTGTTGTCACAAAAAAGTGTAGGCGGTAAGGACTGTTTGACACCAAGATCAGCGAGCAACTCTTGAACCCATGAAACTTCAGATGCTGCATTTGCTAACGCCTCGTATTCTGCCTCAGTGGAAGACCGAGAAACAGATTTTTGACGAGCCGACTTCCATGAGATAATGTTGGAGCCCAGATAAAGTATGTAAGCGGTTGTAGCACGACCGGCATTCAAGATACCGCCCCATTTAGAATCAGAGAAAGCTTTTAGATCAAGAGGGGATCCTCGTTTTAGATATAGCCCATGATGTATTGTACCCTTTAGATATCGAAGCACTCGTTTTAATGCCTGCCAATGAGTCTCTGAAGGGTAGTGCATAAATTGAGCTAACCGATTAACAACAAAGGAGATATCAGGCCTTGTGAAGGCTAAGTATTACAAAGAACCCACCAGCTTTCGATAAGGGGTAGGATCAACACTTGGTGACCCGTCCATTGGGTGGCGAACCAGTGAAGAGTTTAGGGGAGTGGCCACATCTGTAGCACCATCCATGCGAAACTGAGTTAAGATATCGTGAATATGATGGTGTTAGGATAGGAAGAGACCGGTGGAGGTAGGGATAATTTCAATGCCATAAAAATGGTGTAGAGGACCTAAGTCTTTGATGGAGAAACGATTGGATAAGGTACGAATGAAGTGATGAATAAAGGCATCATTGTTACCGGTGAGGACGATATCATCAACATAGACCATAAAAAGGCATAGGATATCATCATGATTGTAAATAAATAGAGATGCATCAGCACGTGATTTTTGAAAGCCACAAGTATGCGATAAGGATGTCAATTCCATGTACCATGCCCTAGGGGCTTGTTTATAAAGGGATTTCAGTAGTTTGCATACATGGTTGGGAAATCGAGGATGAGTGAATCCTGGTGGTTGGGTCATGAAGACCTCTTCATGTAAGGTCCCATGAAGGAATGCATTGTTTACATCAACCGGACAGGCCTTATATGTGGAGATTGTACCATTTGGATTTCGTTTAACTCGAAAGACCTATTTACAACCAATTGGAGTGTGGTTGTCACGAGGTACTAATTCCCAAGTCCCATCTTCCATCAAAGCATTAAACTCACGGTTCATTGCTTGGCGCCACTTGGGGTCTTTGAGGGCTTGGTTATGTGTATGAGGTTCAATGGTGACAGGATTGGGGTGAAGAGTTGTGGTGTTGATGAATGAGTTATTGAAGTATTTAGAGTTTTGTTTTCTGGAGTGGACAGATCGTGAGTTTGGAGGGGAAGTGGGAGAATTATTTGGGAGGAAGGCGGAATCAGACAGGTGTTGTGTAGGGCAGACATTAGATGGGGAGAGTAGGGGTGAGTGACGGAGCTGATTTTTCGAACCCGGACCGGTACCGAACAGGGACCGGTACTGACCGATACCGAATTAATATATTCGGTCTGGTACTCGGGTTTTAAATTACTTAAAACTCGGTATTCGGTACTCACGGTTTCGGTACCATATTTATCCCAAATATCCCGAACCCGAACCGAATATATATGTTCAATTGGATATTTGGTACCTCTTGGGATTTGGGCGGATATGGGTACCGATGATTAAGATTTGACATTAACGTTCTTTGTTTTGATACATATTTGTAACTTTAAAACGTTGAACTTATAGTTGTTTATGTTTTTTGTTGGGTGTTGCTGCTCTTTTGAACTATACAATTGGTTTAACATTTTTTATTCGGTATTCGGGTGCAATATTTGGTAATTTATGTTTGGCATTTGGTACATTTTCCTAATTCGGTCCCAATACGTGATTGGCACTGAAAACCCAGTCCCGGAACCGAACCGGTACCATATATACTTAATTGGTTCGGTGGTATTCGGTTCTTTCACAACTCTTAATTCGGTTTCGGGATTTTCGGTACCGGTTCGGTACGGTCCAGTACCGAGCTCACCCCTAGGGGAGAGTGGTTGTGGGGTTGGAGTAGGTTATGGGGAAGTTGGAGGGGGAGGGGTTGTATAGGTTGGGATAGAGGAATGGGATGCAAAATAGGGGAAGCGGTATGGGTTGATGTCGTAGTATTAGTGTCACTGGTGTTTGAAGAGGACAAAGGAATGAGATGCGACTAAGACAACGAGTTACGAGGCATGAGGAAGGCATCAGGTGTAGGTAAGGGCATAGTGAACTTAGGTTGGGAGGGAAATTGATTGGGAACAAATTGAACATGGCGTGAATGATATAGTCGATGGGTGACGGGATCATAACATTTGTAGGCTGATTTTGAGGTGGAATATCCAAGGAAGATACAATGGGTAGACCGTGGTTGAAGCTTGGAGGTGGTATAAGGTTGCAACCAGGGATAACACAAGCAACCAAAAGGTTGAAGTTTGGTGTAGTTAGGAGGCTGGCCGAAGAGATGTTGATAAGGAGTTTCGTTGTTGAGAATAGGTGTGGGTAGCCTATTGATTAGATAAACCGCGGTTTGGAAGGCATGTGACCAGAATGATAAGGGAAGTTTGGCATAATGCAAGAAGGCTAAACCTGTTTCAACGATGTGACGATGGCGGCGTTCAGCAACACCATTCTGTTCAGGTGTGTGAGGTGGAGTGGTGTAATGAGAGATACCATGTGTTTTTAAGAAAGGAAGAAGACCAAGATATTCTCCACCATTATCACTAAAAATAGACACTAGCGGTGTTTGGAAAAACTTTTCAACCAAGAGTTTAAATTGAGGAAATAGAGTGGCAACATCATATTTCTTTTTCATTGGATAGAGCTAGCCAAACATATTTCGAAAAATAGTCTACAAAAATGACATAGTAAGTGAAATGATCAATAGAACTTTGGACCGGACCCCACACATCAGAGTATATCAATTGTAATGGCTTTGTAACATGAAATGAATTGGAACCAAATGGTAACTTATGACTTTTATTAACTGAACAAGAAGAACAATGCATATCTGAAAACTTGGAACTAAAGCCTAGACTAGAAAGTAGAAACTTGACAACTTTGGTGGATGGATGACCAAATGTATGATGCCATTGAAGGGGTGAAGCTCTAGTGGTCACGTTCAGCTGCAGTTTGGATGGTAGTTTGGCATAGTTAACATCGTCATGGTTCTCCCCCCGTATGATACGCGCCCCCGTGCGAAGATCCTTCACAAGAAATAAAGAGGGAAAGAATTCAACAGAATCCCGGTTTGTCTTACAGAGCTTAGCCACAGAAAGTAGATTGCGTTTTAAATGTGGAACACATAACACATGAGGTAAATTGAGAGTTTTGAGTGGTGTGTCAATGTGTTTAGAACCAATATATGAAATTTTTAAACTGGTACCATTTCCGAGAATAATTTCATCTGGTCCACCATAGTCCGAGACATTTTGGAGTGTATAACGATCACCAGTTACATGGTTGCAAGCACCACAGTAAAATAGCCAACTGGGAAATAGATGGTGAGCCAGAAGTGGTGACATTGGCTACTGGAACATGGGACTGAGAGGTGTTGGTGATGACGTTGTTTTCTTGTAAGAAGCGAGATAGCTTACGACAATCACGAGTCAGATGGCCTGGAATGTTACAGAACTAACAAAAAGAATTAGACCTGTTTTGTCAATTACATCTATGTTGCGAAGAAGACCATTGAGACTGATTGGTTGGACAACGTTGCTGATTAGAGAAATGATTGTTGGTGCCACGTTGGTTGAAACCATCTGATCGCCCAGGTTGGTGATTGGACTGTCTTGCAGTGTAATTGGCAGTGGTGAGCACAGGTTCAGGAGCTGCAGTTTGTTCTTTCAGGGCTCGCTCAAAATCAGTCAATTTTTCATATAATTCTGAGTAACACAGGGTTGTTTCACGCACTTTGATAGTAGCAATAATAGTACCATATTTATCACCAAGTTGTGATAAAATGTGAACCAATAAGTCTTCTTCTGTAAAGCGACTTTGGGCAAGCGCTAAATCATCAACAATGGCTCGCATGTCCTGGAGATATTCAGCGATTGAGCGGGTACCTTTAGGATTTTGACAAGCTTTGATTTGAGTGAGATGACACGAGACCTAGAGCCACTGGCAAAATTGACATTGAGTCGTTCCTAGGGGAGATGACGAGATTAAAGGCTGAATGGAGTCCGAGCAGCAGCCGAGAAGAGCACTGATTATTATTTGATCCTGGCGATACCAGGGAAGATATTCCGAATTTGATTTGGAACCCTCCTTGTCGACCAGATGGTGGGTTGGAGGTTGTTGATTGTCATTGATAAACGCATCAAGCTCGAGCCCTATTAGGGTTGATTCAACTTGACGACGCCAAACTGGGAAGTTGTTGGCAGTGAGTCTGATTGGGAAGTGAGTTGCAACAGTAATCTGTATGATGGTTATTGGTGACATTGGATGCTGTGGGGTTGGGAAGAACAAAGAACAGGATCGGCCCTTTAGAGCAGGTGAGGCTCTGATAACATATAAAGGTATTGGGTTTCTATGAATTGTTTCCTTCGTGTTTGTATAATTGTTGTACATGAGAGACATATATAGCCTGGATATACATTAGAATAGGAGACTATTTAGGAGCTAAAGTAGCTGCTACCTTTGACTAGGAGACTATTTAGGCTATAAAGTAGCTATACATTTGACTATAACAACAATTTAAATAAATAATAGAGCTAAAGACTTTATTATGTTGGGTTCGTAATAGTTTAAACATGAACATTCATTGAAACTTAACCACATTATCCAAACTATGAATTAGTATATAGCGACAAGGAGGAGGAAGAGAAGAAAGAGGAGATTTTCATCAGAAAACAAGATTTTTGATGTTTATGTGATTGATGTGGTCAAGAAATCAACTATTTCCATAGGTAGTATTATGCGTTTGATCAATGTAAGTACTCGTGCCACAAATCTTGTGGTTCAAAGCCTCAAGAAACATTAGAACATGCGTCACATCCTCATAATACTCTTACCCTTTTACCCGGTCAAGATATTAGAGGTGGTGTTCTATTTGTGAAAAATGCGCGTGTAGAACGTGAAGACCTTCGTTATCTTTGTTTCCCATGTGAATTTTATGTTCATTTGCGTTGTGCGGCTAAGGATGTGGTGAAAACCGAGATCATCTATCACTTTAGCCATCGGCACCCATGAGTACCCATTTCTAGAGAGATTTTAGCCTATTGTGATACGTATGGGAAGAAACCTGAAGGAATATTTTATCAACATACAACATGTCATGGTCATTTTCTCATCCACAAAGATTGTGCTTTCCTGTCGAATAAGTTGTTAATTAGTCAACATACACATGAACTCGCCCTTGCTTACTCCTTTCCAATAGATGAACAAGTATATACAAATGATCCCCGCTGTAGGCTATGCGATGGCTCGCCTGAGGATCATGAAATTCTTTTGATTTATAAATGCGAGAATTGTCGATATTATACACATTTAGATTGTGCGACATCAAGAAAGGAACCATTCATGTCGATCCTCATGAAACCAGGTAAATACTGTCTATATACAAACTTTCATAAAATTATTGATTAAGTTATTGGACTTTGACTTGTTTAGTATGTCATTAACACGTAAATAATAAAGTGACTTAAACAATAAAAAAGAAAGTCAGGTGACTTTATTGCAAAAAAATAGATAAGAAAGTTGGTTTTTTGGATAATAAAGTATTCTTTTACCGGTAAAACAGGTAGTAAGTCAAAATATATAGTTTTGAATAAGATAAAAATTATTCAGGTACTTAAAAACTCAAAAAAATTCCAATAACTTAATCAATAAATTTAGGGTTAATTACTAAATATAATAACAACTTTTTGATTTTTTATCATTTATAGCAACATTATTTATTTTCTATCACTAATAACATCAACTTTTGTTTTTTCATTTGAATAACATCAACTTTTGTTTTTTCATTTGAATAACATCAACTTTGGTATTTTAATAGCATTAACGTTTGCATTATTTTTATCATATATAGCAAAAACTTTTATAAGTTTTGCTATAAATAATAAAAAAAGCTAATCACCAAAAATAACAACAACTTTATACTTTTTTATCGATAATAGTAACATATTTTAAAAATTATCAATCATCGCAACAACTTTTCTTTTTATTATCAATAATAGCAATTGTTGATCTGATGACCTGTTTACCAGGTCACCATTGCTATAATTGATAATAATGATTAATGAAAAGTTATTGCCATTATTAATAACTTTAAAAAAAATTATTTTTTTATTTCACTACTACAAAATAACCCTTTTACCCCGGTTAAATAAGCAATAGACCCCGGTTCTTTAACCGGGGTAGAATGGGGGGTAGGTAGTTGGTATACGTCATAGACCCCGGTTTTATAACCGGGGTAGATAAGCCTTTAACCCCGGTTCCTTAGCATTCAACCGGGGTAGATAAGTATTATAAAAAACTGGAAAATTATAAACCTGCATTTTCAACCCAGGTTTATTAGAAGAAAACCGGGGTAGAAAGTAGAATTTTTTTTTTTAACACTGCAATGCAGGTACCATTTCCAGTTCTATTTCCAGAATTCAGAGATGCTAACAAACTGCTGCTTAACAGCTTCATAACTACCATAAATTGAACAGTGATAGTATAATAAAATGTAATACATACAAAATTAGCAAAACCACATATCGTTTGTAACCCAAATCATGCTAAAACAATCTTAAACATGAAACACGTCCACTAATTTCTACTCCGCGGTGCCTTCTTCTAGTTGCATACATGCAAACTGTAATTCATCCAACGGTCCAACCAAGCATCCACATACTACACAAAAAAATTGATTTAATGTAACATCGCCAAAGAATAAAGTCTACAAGTACCATAAAATTGGATTTCACTAACTATAACTTCTATAATTCCATCAACATGGCAATGATTACTAATCTCATCAAGACAATAATATATTGAATCCATGTTTTGTAGTCACTAAAGAATGTTATACAACAAACTAATCTTTAACTTTGGATATACGTTTTTAACTTTGCAATGATTTGTTTCGTCATCCTTCGGCTAAAACAAAAGAAAACATACCTTATCAACTTTGCAAATAGACAGCCCAAAAGTGTTGAAGCCAAACATCAACAATATTGTCCAACTCAATCGACCGAAAAGGCATTACGCTTTTCCAAGGAAGCTATATATACAAGTTAAAGTTATTAATAACTGATTTGAACAAATGATATGGTTTACCCATAAAGACAAGACTTGACAAAATCAATGACTTACTGTTTTGGGAAAATCATATTGTCCATGAATCATGAATTCATGAATCCAACGCATCACATAATAACCACACTCCCAACCGGCCGTTTGTTGATTGCACTACAATTTAACATAAATTTATAATTTATACATATGTTAGACTCTAATCAATTTTAGTATATACACACACACACACACACACACACACACACACAAGATAAAGGGATTAATATGATTTACATTGACTAATGTCCATCTCATCTCAATATTGCCCGGTTCGTCTTTATAAGATTCAAGTGCCCTACAAAGAAAATAACCAATAAGAGGTTAACAGTTTTGGTAACAAATGTAAATCTAATACCAATTTAGTAACATTAATAACAACTAATAAGGTTTCACCTCTCAATATGTGACGTAAGTTGATACGTAGACACTGTCTTGTTGCC
Organism: Centrapalus pauciflorus; assembly: GCA_020465985.1. Taxonomy (NCBI): domain Eukaryota; kingdom Viridiplantae; phylum Streptophyta; class Magnoliopsida; order Asterales; family Asteraceae; genus Centrapalus; species Centrapalus pauciflorus. Next base: position 3,601 of record JAANYP010004771.1, on the reverse strand, counting down.
TTTCATGGAATCCAAAATGAACCCCCATTTGTATCGAGGGACAATAATGTACAATATCCAATGATCACTGAGGTAAGATTTAAGAATAGTTTATTATATATGATGAACATATAAATCATATAACAATGAAGATAATAGTATTAAAGTACCCTTGCCAAAACGGTGCAAGAAACAATGATTTTGTTTTTTGAAATCTCATTGTTTCAAGCAAGTAACTTTGGACACCATCTGGATTATCATTACACTCAGTCGATTGAACACTAGCTGGGTTAAAAAAAAGCGCATTTATTTTTCTTAGATTGTTGCCGCGCCATTATATCATCCAATGCCCTACGAACATACAATATATATAATAAATTAATAAAAGTGAATAGAAAGATGTGCTTATGAAAATACAAGAAGCAATAAAAAACTTACCTTAAGAGCCATATTATGATGGTAATATCGACCCATCCCCCCGTCATTAAATCCAATATGTCAACCGGCAAGAGAGTGAATTCATACCCATTCTTTCCAAAGACCCCCGACTCTACAATGGCATCAAACCATTCGGTAGGATCCTTCCGTGACATAATCTTCTTATATGTTGCTTGAGTAAGAGACGACTTCTTTGAAATGATATTATATTTACTCTTCAAGAACATCAAAGTTTCCACTTTCAATCTCTTTGACTGGGCATACTCCTGTATATTTATAGTTTTATCAAGAGTTTTTTAATATTGAATCATATATCAAGTAAAAGGTTATAGTTTTTACCTTTTCATTAGAATTTCTTCCCAGTGGTGTTGAAACCATTGGTTGAGCATGTGTGTCTATGCTCTTAGAGACCTATTAACAAATTACATTTATATGTATGTAATTACGCAATACTAAAAAAGTATATTGTAAAAAAGTCTCAAGATGTACCTTAGAAAAATCTATTTTATCACGTGGCCACTGAATAAAAGAGTGCAATGACTGATGTAGTGTGGCAAATTCTTCGGTTGGCACCGGGAGAGGCAACTCTTTATATGTAGATATCACTCGATCTACCTGAACTTTGACATAACTTTTACCGACAGAAACACCATGTACTACTCCATCTCTTGCCGGATACACCATTCCCATTGCACAAATGATCTTCTTTTGACCATCAAGATGCAACATTGAGCATTTGGTAGGCTCCTATAGTTAAAATTAGCATTATAAATTTTTAAAACACACATCATATAATGAATAATAAGCACAATTACCTGTATCTCACTAAAATCATCAAAATCATCATGGTTGTGGGTGGAGCCAACACTACTTCTTCTCATGCCAGGGCTCCCAGCAGGAATGTCCTCTCGACGTGTGTACCCTTGCTTTAAATCGTTTATTTGCTCCTGCAAATCCCTGATGTAATCCATCGTGTCTTTTAAATTTGCACGGGGCTTCCTCTTTTTTTCTTTAATACTTGGTATGCCCACTTTTAGACCAATAGTGTGTCCGACCGCTCTTGTGCGACCCGGATGCTCTGGTCCAATCACTAATGTTAAAGGATCATCACCCGGTCCCACTTGCACATCTCCTTGGGATACTTGTAAGTCTTTTGCTATCTGTTCAAGCATGCAACAATATAAGTTCAGAAATTGATTTCATAAACCAATAACAAATTTGTATTAAGAAAATTCTAAAAAGGATAAGCTTGGTACCAACTGCTGTGCCATGTCCTGAAGTTGATCTGGCAACCTAAGTTGTCCTTGTTTGTCCACTTTCCTCCTACCCAATATATAATGTCTTGCACGCTCATGTTCAATCTTGTGAATATCTGTACATAATAATGGATCATGCCTTTCTCTTTCCAAATCAGGTATGTGTCCACGATATCCTTTTGGACCTAACCGAGGTGGATTCTTATTCAACTTTGCCGATTCTTTCCCTTTTAGACGTTTTGCCTTTATATTAAAACATAAATTTAGTAAAACAACTAATTTTAAGCAGAATGTGTAAGCATGAACCCTCACTATTTTCTACATTTACTTAAAATTAACGTTAATTCAAGTGATTCAAGATGGTAGCATAACACTAAATTTAGTAAAACCAACTTGAGATACTTAATTTTGATTAGAAGTAAAGTTGATTAGAAGTAAAGTTGAATAACTTGAGATACTTAATTTTACTATTGGTGTATATATATGACTTAATAGGCACCATTCATTACCAACTAATACTAATTTTTAACACATTATAACCAACTAGGCACCATTCACAACCAACTAGTACTAGTTAAGACCCTATGTAACACATTACAACTAATTAATAAAGCATGAACATACCTTAACTTCGTCAGTATTTTGCGTTTGAACGAACTCTTCCCATTCTTTTTGTGATATGTATGGGTAATCTTTACATGGATTTAGTCCATTATCCATGTAATTTTTACGAAGTGTCTTCCTTAAACCCTTCCAAGCTTCGTTACACTGTTTCAACACTTGAACTTTTGGTGTATCATCTTCAATGTGCCAATGTTCCTATAATTTTCAAAGGAAGCTTACTAAATGTTTATATATATATATAATAAATAAATTAAAAGACAACTAACTTATACATATTATACCTTTATGACTAGCCATAACTCGTCTTTCTCTTTCTCTTCCACTTCATCCCAACTAGGATTATTAATTGAAATCCTTGACTTCGTTGTAACTCCTACATGGTTACCAAACTGAATTTGGTTTTGACCAACAGCTTGATACTTTTCGTTGAATTGAATCGTCCATATTATATCTTGTTTTGCTTTACCCTTCAATAATGTGATGCCTCTTTTCTTCCTTAGTCGTGGTTGTTGATCTCTTTCTGGGGGATCCATGCATACCACTGCATAAGAACACACACAAAAAAAACTTTGATTTTAGTATAAATAGATTGGAAAAGGTAGTCAAATGTAGCAACTATTACTGTGTGTGTGCTGCTGATTATATACATTGTATGTGTATATAAATTCAAAACAGAAAGAAAAGATTAGCAACAGCCCTTTTAGTGATAAATTAAAGACTAATTGTAGTGTATGTGTGTGCATTTGGACAACGAAAACAAAGATTAGCAACAACCCTTAACTCCCAAACAACAATCACTTAACATGTATGCATATAAATATATCTAAGTGTGTGTGTTTGTGGCCTAAAAACAGAAAGATAAACAACAAAATGACAGCAACAACAATATTAAAATCGAATGTCTTATATGGGTTACAATTAAGAAGCCAAAAAGAATTCTGCACAGATATAAAAAGCATAATTGTAGTGTATGTGTGTGCATTTGGACAGCGAAAACAAAAAAGCATACTTGTGGGTGTTGATGAGTCTGTAACTCAGAACTCAAATAAGCTACTGGACTCAAATAAGCTACTGGATTCCAGTAACTCAGCAGCCAAATCCCTTAACTCCCAAATAACAATCACTTAAAATGTATGCATTGTATGTGTATATAAGTTCAAAACAGAAAGAAAAGATTAGCAACAGTCCTTTTAGTGATAAATTAAAGACTAATTGTAGTGTATAAGTTCAAAACAGAAAGAAAAGATTAGCAACAGTCCTTTGAATCTAAATGCACATGCAGCTAGAGTACGTTGCTCTTGTAA
>JAANYP010004770.1:0-33051 GCA_020465985.1 Centrapalus pauciflorus | reverse complement strand
CTTAATGATACTACTTTCCTCTATTATTTTACCGTCAGCCAGTTCTATAGTATAAGAGTTGTCTAAGGGAAAAGGAGCGGCATTCAATTGCTTACTAAACTTATCAAATATAAAGCTCCTATCAGCCCCAGTATCAAAGAGTACGTAAGCATAAATGTCATTTAAAAGAAACGTACCTGATACCACGTGGGGATCTTGACGAGCGTCACCCGTTCCCAACACGAAAGCTCTCCCCTGAGCTCCTCCACCATTCCTCAGCTTCGGGCACTCACTCTTGAAGTGCCCAGTAACTCCACATTCAAAGCAGCCTTTTTGATTGCTGCCACCGGTTCCCGGGGCTCCAGATTTACAGTCTTTGGCCATATGCCCCAAACGTTTGCATTTCTCACAGTGGGCTGGACAGGGACCCTGGTTGTGATGGAAGGTGCACTTAGTGCAGAAAGGCTTGGTACCGGTATAACCTCTTCTTGGCTCAGCTCCCGCTGCGTAAGCCTTAATGGTCTCGGGCTTTTTGGATTGTGAACCCGCATTCTTCCCAGTCTTGTCTTCCCACTTTCTCTTGTTCTCCCCGGCCTTGGCTTCATTTCTCCGGGCTACTTGGTCCATAAGATTATTGGCCATCCTAATGGCATCCTGCAAGGTGGATGGGTTTGAGGCAGTCACATTACCTTGAATTTGAGGAGCGAGTCCCCAAATGTAACGTTCAATCTTTTTGTACTCCGGGGTCACCATTTGAGGGCACAGAATGCTTAGCTCATGAAATCGGTTGGTGTACCCCGTCACATCTGTTCCCTTCATCGACAGGTTCCAGAACTCCGATTCCATTTTCTGGAGTTCGTTCCTCGGACAGTACTCGTCCGTCATCATTTGCTTCAACGCGGACAATGTGAGCTGGTAGGCTTCATCGATACTTACAGACTGGACATAGGAATTCCACCATGTGAGGGCGCTATCTTGTAGGGTGTGAGTAGCGAACTTCACCTTATCTCCCTCAGCACATCCGCTGACGCGAAAGAGAGATTCTAACTTCTCAAACCATCGTATCAAGCCAACGGCTCCTTCAGTTTCGTTGAAATATCGAGGTTTGCAACTTAAAAATCCTTTAATTCCACAACCTTTTGCGTGGATTTCCGTTCCTCCCGTGGTGCGGCTAGCACCACCATCTCCATTTGCTGAGCTATTCCTATTTGCCTCATACGGGGCTATAGCGGCAGCCACTCTTTGTGCGACTAGCTCTTCAATGTCAGCAGCGTTCATTGCTCGTTTCGGCGGCATTATCTTAAAATTTTAAAGAAAAACCATAGTGTAAGAAATTGAATCTTAAAGAGGTAAATTTTCCTTAAAGCACAATACTATAATCACCAAACACAATTTCATAAATAACTTGCAATTTTCATTCGTTAATCATTCGAAATTTCCTTACATTAGGGGCGGGTTATTACCCGAAAATTTTATCCTATACTATTACATGATATTTTCCTACCATTACAAAGATAGACAGAAGTGCACTAAGTGTGGGAGTGATCGGGGGTCTCTCCCTTTTTCATTGCGTTGAGGCGCTGAGTCAGCTCCTCGATCCGAGCTTGGCTTTTGGCTAGTTGCTGCCGAAGCTCATCCAGGCCATTCTGTTGAATAGCAAGGGCGTGCTGATTAGCCCAGTAGATGTTGTTTTGCAACTCCTCCCGCTCTAGACGAGCGGTCATCCCACCGATATCTAGGTTAAGTGATCGGATTTGGTGGTCATGCCTAGTCGACCGTGCTATCAGAAGTGGTATGGTTTGCTCGGTAGGTTCTTGGGTGAGGGTCGGGACAGGTGCGGAGGATGGTCCTCCTATCTCGAAGTTTGGAGGAACTCCCTCCATCTGCCTCCATTCGCGGAGGGTCTCCGGTATCCAGGTCCATCGCCGGGCGTCTACCCGTCGGTGTGGTGTCGGGGGATTGGGCTGGGGAGTCGGGACAGGAATAGACTCCCTTCTTGGTGGGTTCACCCGCTTTCGGGATGTGTACAGCATGTTGGGGCCGTTAGGGTATGGCCTGTACGGCTTATAAGACGGCTCGGCTGGATGGTATGGAACGCGGGCAGGGACCGCTAGGGGCAGTGGATCTTCCTCCATTGGCTCCTCTTCCGTCTCCCACATCGGATCTTCCGAGGGATCCTCTTCCTCTGATGTGTCTTCCTCGTGGAAAATCTCAGTGGCCGTAGGGCTAGCAGGAGTGTACTCCTCCTCTGAATCTGATATGATGATTGTTTCCGGATGGGACATGATTTCTGCTATCAAAGTCCATTCATAGTCTTTTAGTTAGTTACAAGTTACAAAATATTTTCTAAAATCAGTAAATCTTATGTGCAGTTATAGTCTAGGGTACTAATGCAACCTAGTTCACTATAACTATGGCTCTGATACCAATCTGTCACACCCTGCTACCCCGGTTGGCAGCGAGGCGTGACGAGTGCGGAAGCGTAACCATAATCATAATGAACGACCACTATATGGACGTTTTCAAAAATACATCGATATAACTTTAAAAGGTAGAAATGTTTTACATAACCCGTAAATGATAAAGAGTAGTTCGCAAGGTACAGAGATTTAAATACATAATTAAATTATCCAAAATAATGCAAATAAATCTCCGACGATTTGAAAAATAATGCGACTCCTTAAGTGCGGAAGCTTGAAACTGGTTACTTCTGAAGGCATACTTGCCTTAATTACCTGAAAATACATGCTAAAATACGTCAACAAAAATTGTTGGTGAGCTCATAGGTTTATGCGAAAAGACCAGTTGTATGGACATTATCAGATGAGTTGAATTTATAAAATCATAAATTCCGTGTATGTATTACATAAACCATCATGCAACCGAAGCTTAATTAGAATGAGTTTGCCCTATGCAGTATCCCCATACGTAATACCGTGTGTTGAATATATATGCACTCGCTGTTAGCCGAACCGAGCTAACCCGAATGGGGGACATGACTCCCAATAGATCTATCCACAATATATTCACGCTTACAAATGAATGCAATTAACGGTTCATGATATAAGGGCTAATGGAACCATATGTAATACATATAAGAAATATACAGTTTAGATGTCCATATGAAAAAAAAGTGCATGTATTTCCACCCCAATAGATAGTGAAAAATAGGGGCTATGAAGACTCACCGAACTTGTGATGGCAAAATATGCGCAAAAATGCAAATGTGCGTTATTTGATGGGTGATGAAACCGGAGGTGTTTAACCGAGTCCTAAATGATAATAAGGACTTAATATCACTAATATATGATAATAGGTATATTTATAGATTTTTATGTCTTAAATCACCCAACATTACAAATTTATAAATAAGATTTGCTTAAAACGTCAAGTTTATATATATATAATTTTCCAGCTTTTTCGGAGGTTTTTCGGCCTACTTTGAGGCTGTTTTTGACCAAGCTCCAAAATGTTTTAGACTTTGGTTTTCTAGGTCATTAAACTACTATATACAAAGGATTTTTAGAATCAAGAACGACCATTTTTCGAGTTTTTTAGGTTGGTGAAAAAGCTCGTTAAAAACGCTATGTTGGCCATTTTTGAGCTGTCAAACTTTCGGTTTCCCAAATAATTTCTGGAGGTCTTAAACTTCAAAATAAATTATGAAAAATTGCAGATCTATAGTTAAGACATAGATCTAACTTTTGAGACAAGAATCAACTCATTTCGTTGAGTTATGAATTAGTTATGATTTTTCAAAGTCGATATAAATTTTCTGCCGCAATTCCGTAGTTTATAAATTTACAACAATTTATGATTCTTGTTGTTTATTCAAAGACTACTTGTATAAAAGCCATAATAGTTATAAAAACACATATATATCACATGTTTTCATAATATTAACACTTTTATAATGTGTTTACATATTCATAAACACATTTAAAGAAACAACTTAAAATAAAAACTAGAAACTTATAAACTTGAGTTCTTATGAAACTTGTTGTTGTAGGTGATCATATATATTATGCAAGACTTATATAAACATAAATATAAGATGATATAAGCTAGAATTTACTTACTTTGATGTGTTAGGAGTTTGATTTTGAGAAGAAGTTTAAACCCTTGCAAGTTTTTCACCAAAACTCTTGAAATATTTGAAAGAACAAAATTTTCAAAGTCTTGGCCTTGGTTGTGGCTCTTGGCCGGCTTCAAGAAAGAGAGAAAAGAGATAGTTTGGTGTGATGAAAATGAAGAGAAGTGATCTATATTTATAGAGGATTTTTGGTCTTTCAAAGAGTGGAGGTAGAGTGTGAAGATGGATGAAATGAAAGTGAGTTGAAAGGGTGAGGTGTGAAGGAGATTTGATTGAGATTGGGCATGGATATTCAAATTAAAATATGGAGGTTTGTACCTCCTATATGGCCGGCCTACAAGGCCATAATTATAGTGTATTTTCCTTTTTTTTTGTATAAATGTATTTAAAATGTATTCTTGTATTTTCCTTTTCTTGTAAATTCAAAAATACTTTTAAATGCATTGTTTTAATGAATTGTTTTAGTCTTGCATAATTAATGTTAAGTAATTGTATTAGTGTATGATTAGTGTCACTAATCATAATTTAATTACGTACTTAGTTGAATTAATCCCTCATATCGCAAATTGATCGGATTAATTGATTTCCCGATTCATCGCACCGATGAATTTGATTCTAATTGAGTTGAATTTTCTAATAAACCTTGTTAATCACTTGATTAATTTCTAATGACCACTGATTAGGCTATAATTGGCTATTAAATACAGATTAGGGCATCATTGCTAACCTGGTTTAGTGCCGGATGTTACAACTAAGGGTTTTGAAAAAGACAATGAACCAAGACACTTTCTAGAAGATTTAAGTGGTGAAATGTCAAGAAGGCCCTTTTGATAAGTAGTTTAGCTTATTTGATAGCTTATCGTGATAACTTTTGTTACTTATCAAGATGGTTAGTTTTCTTTATATTTTTATCTATAAATTGAGAGCAATGTAAACATTTGTAATCATGCTTGACTTGAATGAAATTGTGAGCTTTTAGCTCTTTTGTTCATTATGAACTTCTAGAACTTATCAACTTTCCATACTTGTGGCGTTCGAAACATATCAATCAACTTAGTAGGGTTGGTTGTGGCGTTTTCTAATACCAAGGTTCTTGCCTCATTATAGGCAACGGGTCGCGGTTTCACCATCTATACCAAGGTTCTTGCCTCCTTTATAGGCAACGGGTCACAGTTTCACCATCTATACCAAGGTTCTTGCCTCGTTTATAGGCAACGGGTCGCGGTCCTATCCATTTCTCATAATTACATCCAATAGAACGATCGGACAACTCGTGATCAATCTCATATTCATCGGGTGAGATCACATCATTTGGTATCAGAGCCACTTCTATTGGTTTTTTTATTAATTCCATCTTATGTGCTTTCTCGTCTTATTTTTAATTTCCATAACAGAAAATTTTTAATAAAGGCTATTGAAAAAGAAGGATAAGAAAACAAAAAAAGTGGTAAAAAAGAGAAAGTGGAAAAAGGTGGAGAAAGATCCTCATTTTTTTGTTTCCTTTAATTTTTAAAAGTTGTATGCAATATACATGTGCTAATTTGAGGACAAATCACTCTCAAGAGGGGGAGAATGATATGATTCTCACTATGGAGAAAGAAGATGTGGATCCAAGTCAAGTTTCGGAAAATAATGCTCCCACTGTTTCACAAAATAATCAAACATATTTCTTATTTTCAGTCCAAGTAATTGAGCAAGATTAACCTTTGTTTTGGAGCCTAACTTGTGATTAATTCATCTATAAAAAGCCCCAAAATTAATAAATTCGGCCACTCTTCCACTTAGCCCATGATTTGTCCATAACTCACTCATTTCAAGCCCGTATTGAGTCAAATAAAAGCCCGATGAAAGCTAAGACTTTTTCCTATCTTTTCAAGAATATTAAAGCCCAATAAAGGACCATTTTCCATGTCCAAAAATCTGCCCAAAAGAGTGTCCGTGTTCAATGCACATGTCTAGATTAATTACAAGGCAATTTGAAAGTCTTCTCTTCATTTCAAGGCATTTTGAAGGTCATAGTCATTTACTTGGAGAATACTAAGGGTTTTGAAAAAGACAATGAACGAAGACACTTTCTAGAAGATTCAAGTGGTGAAATGTCAAGAAGGCCCTTTTGATAAGTAGTTTAGCTTATTTGATAGCTTATCGTGATAGGTTTTGTTACTTATCAAGATGGTTGGTTTTCCTTATCTTTTTATCTATAAATAGAGAGCAATGTAAACATTTGTAATCATGCTTGACTTGAATGAAATTGTGAGCTTTTAGCTCTTTAGTGCATTATGAACTTCTAGAACTTATCAAGTTTCCATACTTGTGGCGTTCGAAACATATCAATCAACATGGTGGGGTTGGTTGTGGCGTTTTCTTATACCAAGGTTCTTGCCTCATTATAGGCAACGGGTCGCGGTTTCACCATCTATACCAAGGTTCTTGCCTCGGTTATAGGCAACAGGTCACGGTTTCACCATCTATACCAAGGTACTTGCCTCGTTTAAAACCAACCTCACCATGTTGATTGATATGCACATGCAACGGGTCGCGGTTACATCCAATAGAAAGATCCGAGTTGTGGACTTAGTCAATTTTAGAAATAATGTGTTCATGCACATGCAAATGTGAACAGTTCTAAAAATGCTTCAAAATGCATGAAAATGCAGATCCTAAAGCTAAAACATGTAAGGAACATTTTATTGTACTACAATATGTTAAAATGAATAGATTAAACTACCTACAAATGCAAAAAACAGTCGTTAAAAACCTTCAAAAAATTGAAATTTAAAAACACGAAATAAGATGTTATAATCTAAAAATAAAGCAAGAAAATGGTTACTTGGAAGTAGATGATCACGAAAATGTAAGAAAAATGAAGAATATGGCTGAAAAAGTGACTTGGAAGCTTGCAAATGGATGTTAATGGAGGTTTAGTGTTCGTCGTCGACAGAGAGAGAAGAAGAAGAGAAAGCGTATGGAAGAAGAAAGGGGAACCCGCCTATTTATTTAGGCGGGTCGGGTTCTGAAGGATCCGCGCCTTTTTCCTTGTCATGGGCCAGATTCAGCCGAGTTTAACACAACAAAAATATGGGCTTAATAATTTAGTACTAAAAACCAAAAAAATAAAATAAACGATGAGCCCAAAAAAATGTTTTTGTATATTCTTTTTAGAGCAAATACTAAGACAAAATTAAAATAGCTAAATTCATATAAATAATTAATCTTAACATTAATTTAATTAATCTACTAACTAACAACTAAAAAAATAAAATATGAACCAACAAAATATTTTGAGTTTTTCTAAGAGACAAACAAAACAAACAAACACACAAAAAAAATTTAACTACGACACAACCAAAATATTTTTGAGTTGTTGGTAAATTAATAAAACATAAAATCTTTTTGTGTTTTTCTGAGAGAGTCCATATCTAAAAATAAAATAAGATAAAATTAACCTAAGGATAACATACGAGATAAAATTAAAGACTAAATCAAGATACACTAACATCCTGAATTACTCCCCCCCAATTAAACAAATATGCTTAAAAATCTAAGTCGTATAACCTTTTGACCCATTGAAACACAGACAAAACTTGATATATTAGCGTCCCACTCAACTATGAACAATTCACATAGCAACTTTCAGGAGCATTAATCATTAAAGATATACATAGATAACGAAATAATGAACTTGATTTTATGAAACAACCTTTAAATTTAAATAACAGATATTTTTAAAATAAAGGAATTTCAAACACTTATATGTTTAAAATAGAATTATTTAGAAAATGTCTGGAATTTAACTAGATGATGGATTCAACATGCGAATATGAGATACTAAAACTGAATACGAGGTTCATCTAAAGCCTTAGTAAAAATATCAGCGAGTTGGAATTCAGTGCCAACAAAATATAGTTCAATGGTTCCTTTTCCTACGTGATCTTTAATAAAATGATACCTAATGTCTATGTGTTTCGTTCGTGAGTGCTGCACGGGATTGCAAGAGATAGCAATTGCACTTCTAGAAGCACAGTATATTGGGATATTGGTGAGCGAGAACCCATAATCACGTAACTGTGTTCTCATCCACAACACTTGAGAGCAAAAGCTTGCGGCTGCTTCATACTTAGCTTCTGCTGTGGATGTGGAAACACAGTTCTGCTTTTTGGAAGACCAACTCACCGGTCTGTCACCCAAAAATTGTATTCCGCCTGAAGTGCTTTTCCTATCGACTCTACAACCTGGAAAATCAGCATCTGAAAAGGCAGTAAGATCAAAATTGGTTCCCTTTGGATACCAGAGACCAAGATCGGGTGTACCCTTAAGATAACGAAGAATGCGTTTTACCACAGTTAGGTGTGATTCTTTTGGGTCGGCCTGAAAGCGAGCACAAAGACATGTTGAAAACATTATATCTGGTATGCTGGCTGTAAGATAGAGTAGAGAACCAATTAACCCTCTGTAAGTTGTATTGTCCACACTTTTCCCGGCAGGATCAGTGTCTGACTAACAGTTTGAAGCCATGGGAGTCGCAATACTCGTGCAAGAGTCTAACTTATACTTCTTGAGAATGTTAAGAGTATATTTCGATTGGTTCACAAATATCCCATTTTCAAGTTGTTTGGCTTGAAATCCGACGAAAAAGTTCATTTCCCCCATCATACTCATCTCAAACCTGGACTCCATTAGGGATGAAAAATCCTTACAGAAACTACAGTTAGTAGATCCAAATATAATATCGTCGACATATATTTGGACTAGCATTATGTGCTGGCCTTCCTTTTTAGTAAACAGTGTTGTGTCCACCACACCTTTGCTGAAGCTAGCGGAGGTAAGAAAGTTAGAAAGACTGTCATACCATGCACGGGTGCTTGTTACAAACCATAGAGGGCTTTGTCTAGCACATAAACATGGTCTGGTTTATGTGCATCAACAAATCCTTGTGGTTGTTCAACATACACCTCTTCGTTGAGTTCACCATTCAGGAAGCCTGTCTTGATGTCCATCTGGTACACTTGGCGTACACCAAGAAGATTTTGATCGCTTCTATCCGTGCAACAGGAGCGAAGGTCTCGTCGTAATCTAATGCTTATTGTTGTCGCTAGCCTTTGGCGACAAGTCTTGCTTTATTTCTTACCACGATGTCGTATTCATCTCGTTTGTTCTTAAAAATCCATTTTGTTCCGATTATGGTTCGATCTTTGGGTTTGGGAACTAACTGCCATACTCTGAGCTGTTCAAACTGGTTGAGCTCTTCTTTCATTGCCACAATCTAGTCTAGGTCTTTCAAGACTTCATCCACACAAGCAGACTCTATCATGCTAAAGAATGACGCAAAGAGACATTCATTAGCAGATGCCCTTCGAGTTTGGACACCAGTAGAGAGATCACCAATGATTTGTTCGGTTAGGTGACTCCGGATTAATTTTGTCTCATGTGGAAGGGGTGAACAGGATGGATGCTCAGTGGTGAGTGTGGGAATGGAGGATGAGTTATAGTCGATGGTTTCGAATGAAGGTACCACTGGTTCTGGTTCGGCTTGATCTGTTAAAGGGATAATGTTTGGCACAATGTGTGACGGCAGTTCATGATTAGATTCAACTCGAGATGTGTCTGTGGATGAAGTGGATGGTGGGGGATATAAAGTGGAAGGAGGATCAGATGGCGTTTGTTGAGCAGTTGAGTCGTTGGATGTGTTAACTACATAAGAAGAAATATTATAAGAATTAGCACTAGAACCAAAAGACTCTACATAAAATGGATCAAATAAATTAACTGAATCATAAAGAGAAAAATAAGAAGATTGTGAAGAGTCTCCAGGCATTGATGTAATGCGTGGTCCTGGTTGGTCAACTTCGGGAGCCAGTTCAGCCATTTCATCGAATATGACATGCAGACTCTCATTGACTGTCCTGGTGTGAGTGTTGTATGAGCGATATGCCTTCGAATTGGATGAGTATCCAATGAAGATAGCTTCATCCGCCTTCTCGTTGAACTTCCCAAGGTTGTCCTTGTCGTTAAGCACGTAGCACCTGCAACCAAATACACTTAAGAACTTGATAAAAGGAACTTTATTCAAAAAGAGTTGGTAGAGAGTTTTATCAAAGCGCTTATGGATTATGGAGCGATTTTGGGTGTTGCAAGCAGTTGACACGGCTTCGGCCCACAAGAACGAAGGTAGCTTTGAGTATGTCAGCATTGTGCGAGCGGCTTCCACGAGGGTACGGTTACGCCTCTCAACGATTCCATTTTGTTGAGGTGTTTTGGCAGCAGAAAACGGATGATGTATACCTTTGGATCGAAGGAAGCTCTCTACTATTGAGTACTTGAATTCCGTGCTGTTGTCAGATCGGATTGATTGAACAGACAGCTGTTGTTGGGTTTCAACACTCTTAATAAAATGTATGATCTCTTGAGCTGTCTCATCCTTGGATTGCAAGAATTTAACCCTGGTATATCGCGAATAGTCATCGATGATAACCAACACGTATCACTTCCCATTTATGATTTGTGTTCGCATGGGGCCGCATAAATCCATGTGAAGTAACTCCAACACTCTTTTTTATGATGGTTCGGGTTCCGACTTGTGAGATGATCTTTTCATTTTTCCTTTCTCACACGCTCCACACAAATGATCTTTTTCATATCGTAATTCTGGGAGTCCTTTTACCAGTTGTTTCGAAGCTAGCTTGTTTATACTGTCAAAGTTCAAATGGGATAACCTTCGGTGCCATAACCAAGAGTCTTTAGACGAGGCTTTTGATAGTAGGCAGATGCTATCCTTAATAAGCTTGGCAACGTCTATGGTGTAAAGGGTAGAGCTTCGGGAACCGGATAAAATGTCTTTTCCATCAATACTCTTATCACTACAGTTCTTAGCCTTAAATGTAACCTCTAGCCATTTATCACAGAGTTGTCCTATGCTAAACAGATTATGAGATAACCCCTCAACATAGTCAACATCCTTCATGACTAGATTTTTTAAGACCAAATCCCCGTATCCTTTTATATGAGCATGATTATTATTCTCGAACTTGACTGTCCAACAATATTGTTATACAATATTAGACAATAACTCTCTCCTCCCAGTCATGTGCTTAGAGCAACCCGAATCCATATACCAGATGGATTTTTCCTGAAAAGAAAAATGCATACAATGAAAGTCTATAGGCATTGAACAATTCCATCAAAAATTAACATGCAAACCCTGTTCTGAACCGAGATGTACAGAAAACATGATGATTTTAGACCGAGTCCTGAGCTGAGTGCATAGAAGCCAAACATGTTGGTTTAAGCACAACCGACAAGCAGACGAACGGTTCCTAGTCTAAGATAACTTGAAGCCAATTCATTGAAGTGCGGGTCTTGATCTGAAGTGACCAAGAACCATCTGCATTAAAATCACACAACTTTGGGTTCCCATCTTAGGATGGGTCCTTTTGGGTTAGGTGTTCCAGGAGAATATGGCACGAGTACAGTCTTAGGAACCCATTTAGCAGTTATGTGTGGAATGAAGAGCCTTTGAAAATCCATTTACGTTTTGATTTATCAGGCTTTGGAACCTTAGGCGATGAAATTACCTTTGGTTTTGGACTTTTTCAAACTTGTTTTACATTTGCTTTGTGTTTGGGCCTAGGCAAAGTACTTGTGGCCGATGATGCACTATGTTTTATTTTCTTTTTCTGAATTCTTTTAACAGGATAAGGCACGAAAGCATTCATTTCAGGTACGTGGCGTCTAAAACGAGTTGGACATAATTTAAAGAAGTCATTAAATGAATACTTTAAACAAGAAACAGAATTCAATACATCATTATAAGCATTGTTTTCATAGGATACATGCAACCTATCTCTAGAAACAAATTCATCTGGCATTACAGCCTTCTTCAAAAAAAAGTCGAAAAGTCTTGCATGTTGTTTTTGGCACTCTTCTCACATGATCTGTAGGAACAAAATGATGAGAGTCAGTACGTACGGAAGACTTAGACTTTGGAAAATTTTCTTTTCCTTGGTGAGTGGGTTTCTTGGAAGACTTATATTGACTCGGAGTCTTCTTTGAAACCTCAGCTTTGGAAGATTTGGAGCACTCGCCTTTACAACTGACCGAAAACACTTCAACCTTGCCTTTACCTTTTTAACATGATGTGAGATGGACTTTTGTAGGAAGAGAAACTTTTGAATCTTTTAAATGAGAAATTACACTTTCTGAAACCATGTCAAACTTTTCTTTGTAGATGATTATATCTACATTTTGTTGAAAACTTTGACTTGCCAATTTTTCCTCACTGTTGAGAAGAGCTTCTTAATATTCAAGAGCTTTCTTTTGAGTTGACTTTAATATCTTTTCTAAAATTTTTATTTTATGTTGAAGAACTTTTGTAGGAATGTAAAGATGAGGGATTCGTTTGATAGGTTCTGCGTTTATTTCAGCCAATGAATAGCTAGACAAGATGTCCTCCTCTAGAGTAGGTACTCTATAGGGATAACTCTCATTTAGTTCATCATATTTAAAAGGCATTTCTTTTTCTTTGTTATCATTTCATTTCTCATCCTCTTGGGTCAAAACTTCTTCCGATGTTTGGTAAACGAAAGACTTAAGCCCATCACCCATATATCTTATATCATAAAAAAGAGGTAAAACTTGCTGAACCTTTTCCAAATGCTTAGGATTTTTAAAACCAATTCATTGTTTGGAATGACAAAACCTAGTCTCTTTGGGTTGGTTTTAATGAATAGTTTGTTCAGTTTGACCCCGTTTTAGAAATTCATCATCTAGGGTCTTTATTCGTGAGTACAAATCTATTCTCTCTTCTTCTATCATTTTGTATTTTTCCAAGTTGTGTGTGTTTCCTATGCTTACAGACTCTAAGTGTTTCGAAAGAACAAATATCTTTGATTTTCTAGAGTTCTTTTTGTCAGTGATTTTATCCATGCAACTCTCAAGGTATGTATTCCTATCCTGAACATCTACCATTTCAATTAACATTTTCTTTATTACCTCATGGTTGTTTAGCCATGTCTTTTCATATACATCAGATGTTTCTTTTAAGGATTGGGCTAGATTTTCGGCCTTGACAAACTTTTCTTTTTCCGCATTAAACATAGCTTCTAGCTCAAGTATTTTTGTGCAAGTTACATTCACTCAGTACAGATAAATTATCTACACGCTCTTGAATGTAAAAGGAATGTACCTCTTTTGACTCTGAATCTGAGGTGGAGCACTCTTAGTCCCTGAAGTTGGCCATCAGACAGGCTATTGGATCTGTCTTTGTCTCCCCCTCGACAGCCGCGTCTGATTCTGAATCGGAAGAAGTTGCGTAATCAGCTAAGCCAACTTGATCAATCATGAAACAATTTCTACCCCTATCCTCTTCCTCGTCAGAGTAAGCTTCATCCCAATAGTCTTCTTGAGAAACAAGGGCCATTGCATCAGACCGTTTCTTCGCTGCCTCCGGATTTCGTTCATAGTACCCGCCATCACGTTCAAACTGATTTTTACATTCCCGAGAAAAGTGGCCTGGTTTCCCACATTTGTAGCACAGACGGTCATCAGTTGCCTTAGGGGCATCAGCTCTAGGCCTTTCCTCTCTTTGTTCAGCCGGTCTTTTGTCAGCTCAATGAGGTTCCCGGCTGTCATCCCGGCGATTGTAGTCCATCCGCTCATCACGTCTATCACCCCTTCTATCGTTATGCCTTTCATAATAGAAATCATCTCGATAGTCGTGTCTGTAATCGCGTCTCTATCTTCTGTCATCTCTCCAGTCATCATACCTTCTATCATCATACGTCCTCTCATCTCGATCATTGCGATTCCAGTCATCGCATCCCCGATCGTTCCTATCATCACGTCTCCAATCATCCCTTCGATCATCTCGCCGTTCATCCCTTCTGTCGTCAGGATACCTTTGTGGGCCAGTGTCATAACAAAGCTGGTTGTTTGTCTTGTTTTGAGAAAAACGTATTTGATGAAGACGATTTGACCACAAGGAAATCTGTTCTTGTATGGTTGCCTCTTCTTCATCATATGGCTCATGCGATGGTGACGCATATCTGCATTGAGACGATGATGAACCTTGAGCGTAGTAAGGTACAGTAGATGAGTTGGGAGGGGGTGCAGTGGATAGGGTCTTGCTGGAGAGCAGGGCTAAAGAGCCAGCGGGTTTGGTGCCTGAGTTGGATGATAATAACAGGGATGCCAACGTGTTTGCCATCTGTTTATGCTGATCAACATCTCCTTGATATTTCTTAAGTTCTTGAAGACCATATTAATCGAGAGATTTGTAATATTCAGAACACGTTTGGTGGCATGACTTGCAATTTTCCATTCATGAGCCAAAGATTAAAGGAACTGGATATTGATATCATCTTTGTCCTTTTTGATGTGCAGCTTGTTCAGTTCATTCATAACTGCATAGAACCTTGTTAATGTTCCTCGAAGAGATTCTCCATCTTTGGCCCGGAACTCAGTAAATTTAGCCTTAGCTTCCTCTACTTTGACCCTATCATCTAAATCAGCCCCAAGCATTTGCATCTCTAATTCAACCCACATCTCTTTAGCTGACATCTTACTGTCAACTCCAACCAGGATTTCAGTAGGGAGGGCTTGGTAAATGAAATACTCTGCCCTTTTATCAGCCTGTTGTCTATCCCTCTCTGCTTCAGTGTTACGTTCACGAACTGTCCGGGATGCTGAGACTGGAGGATCAGCATCTGGACTTACAGGTAATTCCCGGTAATAAACAACCGATCGTTTTGTTAAGGATAGAAGGAGCAGATTTCCCATAGAAATTTTAGAAACCTCTGTTTCCATTGTTCGTACTCATCTGGATAGAGAACATGTGGTCTATTCTTTGATCCAAGAACAAGTGCTTCTCGAGACATGATGAGTAGTGCTGATTAAAAAATGAAGATCTTTTGAAATGGAAACTAAAGTTCAGATGAACAGAACTCGGGTGAACAGTAGTTCGAGTGAATCGTAGTTCGGATGAACAGAAGTTGGATGAATAGTGGAACTCGGATGGAATGAACTCGGATGAATCGAACTTGGATGAATCTGTTAGAAACTCGGATGGATCGAAATTCGGATGAACTGTGAAATCTCGGATGAGAACTTAGAATAAATGCAACTCTGAAGAGCTGAATTCGGTTGGTGATACAAATTTTGGATGGTCCGTGTTGGTTTTCAAAAATGTGAAAAATGAAGAACTAGCAATTTTAAGCACCCGAAAAATATTTTAACACAATTTCGGATGTGTCCGGGATTTGGTCCAAAATAGGTTAAATTTTGTACGACTTGGTCCAAAAATTGATCCGAGATGTGGTCCGAATTTAGGTCGGAGATGGTCTGAATATTAACAGTTGAAAAAATTCCATATTTTCAGTATATATTAAAATGCAGTTTAAAGCCTGAAAATAATTTCTAAATGTTTGGATTAATTTTTATAACACTTTTTGTGAATAACTATTAACCAAAAGACCTAAAAATCTTGGAATTTTGAACCAAAACCGATACTAAAAACCCAAATATCCGAATATGTATTTCAACATAGAATCGATTAAAACTTGTAAAGATCAAACAAAATAGGCTTGAAATCAATACAGAATTAATTATAGATGATTACAGAATAGAAAACACCAAAAACAGAATATTTAGATGGGATTTAAGATCAAACCGAGAGTTGTGAAGATGAACACGAAGAACACAAACACTGTGAGATCCAAAATCAGTTGAAATCTACCACTTGGCTCTGATACCAAATGTTGTTCTTGTCCCAATAATAATCAGCACTCAATAATATGATTTCAGCATAAATCCAAGACAAAAAGAATAATTAAACTCGATTTCTGTGATGAATATTGAAAGAGAAATATTAGAGAAAATGCGGCGGCTGCTTTTGCTATTTGCGAATAATGACAATTGTGTGGGAAACCCTAGGTGGGGGTTCCCTTACATCATTAAAAGGTTCTGAACATGCAACATATAATCTTTAATCTGAAAATTTATGAATGATTTTTTCGAGTTTTTAAAGGTACTGAAATCAAAATTTTGATGGTTGAAATGTTGTTTGGAAGAACATCAGTAAGAGGAAAGTGTTCAAAATGTTATTTCGAGTATGAACAAGTAAAGTTTTAGGTTAGAAAGTCCATGGAATGATTTTTTCAAAATTTCAGAGTTTGTTAGGACTTAGAACTATTTTTTGTTCAAACTCGATAATAGCTTCAATCGAGAAAATATTAAGTTTTTATCGAGTTTGAGAAAGAAGCACTTGAGAAAACTAAGTTGCATTTGAGTTTGACATGTTTGGGACTTAGAAATTTTAGAATACCCTTAAACTCGGTTAAAGCTTCAACCAAGGAAATCTAAGTTTCAACCGAGTTTGGCATTGAATCATCCGAGAAAACATTAAGTCTCATTCGAGTTTGAAACAAATAGGAGTTAGAGTCATTTTGGTATTCAAACTCGGTCAAAGGGTTATTCGAGAAAATTTCAAGTTTTTTCGAGTTTGATGAAGTTTCACCCGACAAAGTCAGTGTGTCATTCGCGTTTCATGCAACTTAACCCGAGTTTATTCATACGTTACCCGAGTTTGACTATATGTTATCCGATTTTAGTCTAGGTTTATCTGAGTTTGTCCATACTTCACCCGAGACAGTGTGTATGTCATTCGAGTTTCACCATGTGTATATCGAGTTTGAGGTCAAAATTTCTAAAAAAAATTCTAAGTGTGGGAAATTTAATTGTTCAGAGAAATTCACATTTTTCGAGATAAATTTTCAAAATCTGTGTAACATTAACATTGGTCTCTTAACGATTGACTTTGGAGTCCTAACAATAATATTTTAATATTATTGTCTGGAATCCCGATGCCTTAAACAATGTAACACATACTTTTCTAATTTCTTGTTAAATGTTATATTTCTCTATCTGTAGGAGTCAATTTGTTTTTATGATATATCTAACATGTGTGTTATTCTTACCGGTAACAAATGGCTTCCCAAACCCCCACCCATAACTCAAATTCATCAGACTCCCGTTCTTCTTCGAATCATACTCTTGTTTCAAAACCAATAAAATCAGCCTCCGTAACCAGACCATCACCATCATCCCCCATGCCAGACACCAAATTTCTCAAACCCAAACATTGCCTGAACGTACTTGATAACAATCACTGGTTTGATCCTATTTCTATTAAAGTAAGCCACCCGGTGATTGTAGAAATTCTCAAAGGTCACCCTCTCGGTTACCTTTTAAAATACAAGCCATCAATTCCTCAAATCTATTTACATCAGTTCTGGCGATTAAATTTGTGCCTGATGTAGGTGATCATCATTTCAAGGTCACCATTAACCAATTTAAAGCCAAAATCACCCTTGTCAGACTATGTCACAACCTCTTCTTACCTAGACTCATAGATACTGTCAATTTCCCAGAATTTGCTGATTTTGAGGATGTTGTTTCCGACGAGGAACTTTGTCGTGACCTCATAAGCCTTGGATATTCTAAACCATTGACAAAGTGTTCCATGTTCCATCGCAATGGTCTTAATGGAGAATGGTATACTCTGTTCGGCATTCTGAACAAATGTATGACCTGAAAACATACTGGGATAGATCGAGGAAGTCTTCACTGCCTGAGGTTGTTTCATAGAGTTACATACAATAAACACTATGACTTCACTCAGTGCATATGTGAGGATCTCAAAGAAGTAGTTCTAGCAAAGACTACTAATCGGGCTAGGAAGTTTGTGCCTTTATAGAGGTTCATTCAAATTTTGATCAGAGGATTATCGAGGGCCAACGAAAAAATTCCAAAGGGATCAAATTCTCAGAAGTGCGCGGATTATGTAATGATGAGCTTGCACAGAGTCCAGGATGATCCGAATGCTAACATCATGCCAATTCCTGAGTCTTTGCTAAAGTATGCTGATGCAAATGCTGAGAGTGTGAGATTGTACAGAATAGATCACGCTCCTATGGAAATTGAAGAACCGAGTATTCCTACCCAGGGAGCTATAGGAGAGGAGATACGTCAACAAGGGGTTGACGTACAGGGACTCCTTAATGAGAGTGAGGGTGTTGAAGGAGAAGTAAGTGGTGGTGAGGATAATTCTATTATAAACAAACATTGTCGAATATACAAGAAGGTGGAAATACAGGAGAGGATGATGATGATGACAATGATGACAATGTGGATGAAACTGGGGATAGAATTGCAACATCTCAAGCATTTACCAGAAATAGAAGTTGATGAGATGGTGAGTGTGAGTGTCAGGGAGGCCCCAAACGTAGAAAGCCGGGAAACCACGACTACTGTTAGCTCTCCTATGAGAGTTGACATTGAAGCAGCTGGTACCCCACTGGCGACTGCACACCCCGCTAGCCATTAATCTCCTTCTCAACAAGGAGATGTTTCATTTTTGCACGGATATATAGCACAATATCTATCCTGTGGTCATTTGGATTCCATGGATATTGAAATAAGTTCACATATGCCCCAGTGTACATTCATTCAGGCACCTGTCATAGAACAAATACAGCATAGGATACTCGAGTCAACTTCATGTGTTGAAGTAAGTACAGAAGGATTTAGTGTCCCTGTCATAACAACTATAGTGTCGGAAGCATTTGTTGCTCCGTCACTTTAAATAGTTGGAAGTCCTGTCAGAGCTACGACAATGCCAACTCTGAGCACATGCCACACAGAAGTTCTTTTTACAAGTACAACCTTTGTGACAATTGGAAGTCTGCGTGACCCAGGTGTTAGCACATTACCCTTTATCATCGAAACAAGACTGAATGAATCCATTGCTTGAGTTACCGATCAAATGTCAACAAAATATGCTGAAATGATGATTCAGATGATCAACATTCAAAGATTGTTGAAAGGCAAGGCTACAACTGAAGTTGAAGTAGAGGAAGAAAAACAAATTTCAAAAAATGAGTTGCGTGACTACTGTGTAGAATAATTTGATGAAATGAAGGAAAGGATGTTGGGTTTAGAAAATACTGTGGTAAGTGTGTTGGGCTCATTTTCGGAAAGATTATCAATTATTGAGCAAACGTGTAAGTCTCAAGCTTCAGGGTCCAAAAGAAGACATGAGGACCACGATGACTCCGATGATGCTCCTCATGAAGGGGAGAAGAGGAGGGAGCTTGGAGAATCTGTTTTACAAATGGTGGTTTTTGAAGGAATAGAAACTGATGGAGAAGGTGCAGAAGAGGTAGGAGGCTCAACAGATAATCCAGTTGATGCTCAAAGTGAAAAGGGATTGATTCTTCATGAAGATGTTCCGATTCCTTTGAGTATACAATCTGGGATTTACAATTTTGAAGAGTATGACGATTCTGATAACGAAGTAGAAAAAGAAGTGTTGATAATTGAAGGAGCTGAAGAAGAGATAAATGTGACTGAGCCGGATGTTTTTAAATTTTCAGAGATGGCCGCGAGAGCTGAAAAGATTGTGGATGAGGAAGAACTGGTTGAGAAGATTTTAAGAGATGAAATACCATCACCAATGTTTGAAAAGCATGCGGTGACGGTTACAGTAAAAAAAATATGATCCGTTTCCAGTTAGTGATGTGGTGCCGAAATCACTTAAAGGATTGAATGAAATGGATTTGATGGACAAGTTCTTTCAAAGTTACGTCTCGGGTGATGAATCGGAAACACAACATCGCTTAAGATTTGCTGTTCAAAAGGTTGTATAGAAAGAGATTAATGATATGCTGAGTTTGTTGAATGAAGATGAAATAAGGAAAAAGAAGGTTAATAAGCTGAAACTATTTGAAAAGTAGAATGCAGATTTTATCAAGAAGAGAAATAGGCTTCCATTTTTGGAAGACTATTTGGAGAAAAAGATTTTTTGAAAAAGATATTCACCGTGTTAATTTTTAAAGCTGTTTAGAGTGATTGAGCCGAACATGCCAAATCTTGTCAACTACACACATTTCCTCCAAAAAAAACTCAACCAGTACAAGACGTCAAAAGTGAACACAGGATTGCTAAGCTTATTAGAATTGAGAAAGATCGATTTGCCAATATCTTTTATCCTACTTTCACAGTAACGAGAGCTTATGGAAGGACTTACGTGTTTAGTAAAGCAGATCTATTTAAGATAAATTTGGTTGATGTTGAAGACCTTTTTGATGAGTTGTGTCAGAACAAGAGAGAAGAAAATTGTCGATTTGCACTTAAAGCTTTATTCCATTTCATGCACACCAAGTTGGTTCTTATGTCAATTCAAGATCTACATATTGGAATTGAGAGAGGTATGAGAAGAATAAATGTTATTGTGCCAAACAGATTTATAAAAAATATGGAAAGACTGAAATAATATCAAGTGGTTCTTGCCAAGCATCCAGTGGTTATATAGAAAGACAAGGATAAAAAGAAGAGAGTCATGCGTATGATAGAGCTAAATAAGTATTTTGATGGTACTCTTCAGAAGGTCATGATGGGTCTGAAAGGAAAACTTGCTTAGCGACGATTGAAAAGTGGAGGCGTGAGTCTAGGTGATAGAAAAATGGCTGTAGATTTTGTGGCAAAGATTGAGTCTAGACTGAGTAGCAGAAAGAGCATTAGAAGATTTGAGATGAAGTTAAGACTCAAAGACTAAAGACTGATTACTATTCAGAAAAGTGGGAGATTGTTGGGAATTAAATTTTGTTTATGAATGTAATAGTCTAGGGGTTGTTTTGTAATTTCTTAATAGTTGAATGTTCTATATAAATAGAATAGTTAGTACTGTAGCAGTTACCTTTGGCAAGAATATTCTCTATTGTACGGCTTGGTTATCTTGAATTCAGTGCAAGCATTTCACAAACAATATTGTAATCTTTCTTCTCTGGAATCAAGCATTCAGTCAGTTGTGTTCTAGTCTTGTTCTTAATTGTTTAGGTCTTAATTGTGATTGTTCTTATTGATTTCTCATTTTAAACTAAAGACTCAATGAGAATTTGAAGCTCAAACATCCATGGAATCAAAAAACACATGAGATTTTCAGAGTGAATATTTTTCGAGAAGAACACTCAATAAAACAGTGGAAATTAGCTTTAATCACTCATATTTTAGATTGATTAACCCCATTGGCTCTGATACCAATTGATAATAACAGATCTAGGTGAATCAAAACATTGAACACAAAATCTCCTTTTTTATCAAATAATTCACTTTGCTCTCAACATGAAATACAAAGAAATATGGAAAAGACTATAAACAAATTCCTTAGAATTTGTTTATATACTCCTAAACTAAACTTTCTTGAATTGACAAATCTAGTCCCTATACTTACAATCATAAATGTTTTCTTATATATTTGTTCCTAACACATTTACATTTCAGTTGCAGATATGAAACATTACAACATAAAGATAAAGAAAATGATCAGTTTATACATACTGAAAACTGATTTAAACAACATATGTTTATAAGGAAAAGGTACAACTAATGTACAAAAGAAAACTTCAACTAATTCGACCGTTGATGTTAGGAACAACTAGTGGTAAGCCTGACCAACTGACGATCAGCTTCCATTCTTCATCTACTCATCACCAGTAGATGGGCCTTATTCTTTTTCCTTCTCCTTCTCCAACATAGCAACAGCTTGCAGAAGTTGTCTTGTTCTGGACCAGCGAACATTTCTTTTCTGGCTTCAAAACTTTCCAGCTCTTTTCTAAAGTAGAAGAGTTCTTGGCTGGTCAGTTCACCTCTTTCAATACAAGCTACTAACTGATTCAAGATTGCCACTCTCCCTCTGAAATGTTTGACAAAAGCATTCATAAACATGAAGTCCTGAAGCTGTCTGACACCAGCTTTGGGAAGATCTGAGGCATTTTGAAAACACATATTCTAGGACAGGGGATCCACAAAGAACACTCCAACCTCAGGATCTTCAATGAATTTGCCTTCAATAGGTTCTACATCTTGGGGCAGGCTGTGATCCATACCTTTGATTTCAGTGGCATAGAACCCTTGTTCAATTAGTTTCACAATCTCCTCAAGCTCTGAGTCCTTCTTCTGTCTTCTGGGTTTGATTTTGGGTTCCATCTTGGAGGTACGCTTGATCATATCTTCTGGAATCAGACCCAGCTCTTTTACCTTTTCCATCATCTTTCTTACAATCCTTTGCCAGTTTTAGCAGTTCAGATTTTTAACTGCTCAGAGCACCTTCAAGTTCAACCCATTCTCTGTATCCCATTCTAGCTACATCAACTGCTTCATATGACTCTAGTTCAGGGCCATCAACACCAAATCTTGTAATCTGTAGCTCCCAAGGCTGATTTTCCTTGAAGTGGGGACAACTTTAACAATTGTTTCCTTGGCTATTCTTCTTTCAGCAACATCAAAGAACTTCTTAGCCTAGTGGTCAATGTGGAATTGGGTTCTAACAGATGAAGGGGTGGTGGACACAGATTTTCCTTTAGTCACAAAGACCTTGGAGATTTTCTCCTCCTCAGCTTTCCTTTCATTGTCTGTTTCCTTCACAGCCTGTTCCAACTTCTTTGCACTACCAAGGATGACATTATTACTTTCTTTGCCTCCTTTGCAGCCAAAAACTAAGCAGCTTTCACTAAGGCTGCTTCCTCCTTTGCTCTTTCTAGTAGCTCAGTTTGCTCTTGTTTCCACTCATAGTAAATGTCAATAGGGATGTTCATTTCCTTTGCTTGAGCTTTGTCATATTTGAGCTAGAGCTGTCTTTCAACCTCTATATCCACAACAACTTTGCATTTTCCTTTGGCTGTTGTGGATGGAGCTATCTCAGAGCCTTCAACATTAGTGCTGCCCAAAGGAACGGATCCAGCAGGCTTGACAGCAGCAGGTTCGGTAACAAGTTTAGAACCCACCAGACTATGCACTAAGAAAGCCAAGTTGTCCTTCACCTCAGCTAACTAGGTAAGGCAGGTTGCAAGAGAGGTTGATTGAGAGATGGCAGTGGCTAAAAGAATGGAAATGAAAGCCCTATCAGTGTCACTGAACATCAGACTCTTAAGTTGTGCAAGAGTTATGTTAATGGATTGTTGCACATCCTCAAAGCCTGAAGCCATAATGTTAGACAGAGATACCACTAAGGCATTAGAAGAGGCTAAGGTGTAAAGCAGGGAAACAGAACAAGTTTCAGAAAGACTTGACAGTTGTTGGAAAATAGCTGCCAAGCTGGATACAGAGTCCTGTTGATTTAAAAGGAGAGAGGATAGAGATGTGGAGAGTTGTTGCAGCTGTGCAGTGAGTGCTAGCAGCTGTGAGTAGTCTGGTTGTGGGAGGGTGATGGATAGGATGACTTGAATGAATCAAGAAACCCTGTAAGCTGTGGGAACACATAGTCTGCAATGTTAGAAGGAAGAGTGGACATGGAATTTTCCAAAGTATCAACCTTGGAGGACAGCACAGTTAGCTGTTCGTTCAAGTATAGATCTTTTGGAGATGGAGGAATATGTGTGGATTTTTTAGATTGAGTGGATGGATATGATGGTGAGGATGGCAGAGTAGTAGGTACACTTGGTGATGGTAGGGACACAGTGGATAAAAGTTCCCAAGATTGTGCAAAGGACAAGTGACCTAACTAATAGGGGTTAATGATACCTTCAGCAGTTGCCAAATCTGCATCATGAGGTGAGGAGATTGTTGTGGTTTGCCTCTCAAGAACCACTAGGGTTGTGATTCCTTCATCAATGACATGGGTGGTACCCTCAGTAGTGGCTTGGTTTTGAGGCACTTCTTCATGGGGTGAAGATGTGTGCATTTCAACATCATCAGTAGTGAAAACCAGTGATGGAATTTGCATCTAGGGAAAGCCTTCACTAGAGAGTTGGCATGTGCCTTGAGGATCATTAGGCTGGGATGTTGGTCCTTCAGCAGCTAATGGGGTTTGATCAGTTGCATCATGAGGAGCAGAGGATGAAGGCTGATCAATTGGTGTGCTTGAACCAACTACTTTGGCACCTTGTGCAAACTCAGGGTGTGAAGGAGAAATATGAGTGGGGGACTGTGTGGATTCAGTGTGGAGTGGAGAGAACTCCTATCTTTTAATGTACTCACCCAGTTGAGAGGGAGGGACAGTTGATGTGGTAGTCTCCATATGTACAACTAGGACCTATTGAAAGGAACCAAAGGGCTCAAGTTGACTCTGTGTGAACTCAGGTTGGAATGAAGAAGGCTCCATATGGTGTGCACTACTCTCCAAGATAGGAGGAGAGGATATAGCATGGGTAGCTTCTTTTTCAATTGACTCCTTTTGAGAGGGGTCAGAGGGGATTTGTTGGGTAGGTAGGATGGCTATTTTCTTTCTGGCTAAGGATTTCTTCCTCAGCCTGGACTATGTGGTGGGAGAAGTGGGAGGTTGTTGTGTTTGGACTGGAGAGGAGACTAGGATAGAAACAGGGGGTGAAACCTATTCCCTGGTCTCAGATGGCACGGAGCCACTAACCACAAAGGCCTCTAGTTCAATAGATGAACTTGGGAGATAAGCCTGCTTTCGCCCAGGCACAGAGACTAGGGAGGCAGACTTTGTCTTTCTGGCCTTCTTGGTGACAGGCCTTACTGCTGTGGACTTCAGAGCACGTTTTGCCATTGATCTAGCAACTTTGGATTTTCCTTTGTGAGCAGAAATTGGATTCACGTCCTGTGTAGGAGGGCCTTCCAGCAAACCAAGCAGCCTCCTCATATGTGTTGTGAGAGGAGGCTCTTTAGAAGTAACCGGAGCATGAAACACTTTGTTTCCAATTACAGGAAATACCATTGACTTGAGGAATGGTTGGGAGTTGTGTAGAGTGTCACCACAAACATGTTTGAAAATGAGACTTAAGAATCTAGGATACCTTACAGAAGGGGAACGTTTGTCTTGTTCCATAGAGCCCTCAAATTGCCAAAGATCCATTCGGCCATATTCAGTGTAGTCTTATAAACAAACTGTAAAGCCACCTTAACTTCATCTCTGCTGAGCTGGTCAAACGAAACAACCTTATAACTTAAACTCATCACCATGTAGGCAAAGAGAAAGCTATAGGTTAGTGCAAGCTCTTTCCTGAACAATGTTGCTCCCACCCTTGGTGCAGAGACACCACGGTATCTTAACAAGTTACCCATTTGTTGATTTTCAGGCTGTGGTTTATCAAAATTTTCAACCATAGTAAGATGAAGTACTTCCTGAAGTAGAGAAACTTTGTTATCAACAACCTGAGTGTTATTGAGAATGGTACCTCGAATGGTCTTAGTAGCAGAATCATATGAACAAGTATGCCAGAATTCATAGACCATTTCTTGGTACATGACACCAGGAGTGGCTGTCATGGCATATTGAAGTGGGTGAGCTTTTAGGAAGTCTACCATGGGTTCATATCTTTTGTTTATGTAGTTCTTTGGTGTACTGAGATTTGCTACATAGTTGGTAGGCTTGATGGTAAGTGTGGTGGTGACTGATGAATGTTTGATAACATCATCACCCAAGAATGCAGGGACAAGGGGAGTATGAGAAGCCATTGTTGAAACACGAAGTTCTTTTGTTGGTGGTTAGGGTTTTTTTCCAGAGAGTATGGATATATGTAGGGTCGCAGTTGGGAAGAAGAAGATGAAACAGTGATAGAGGGTATTTATAGGATTTTGAATGTGAGATAGTGGGAGAGATAAAAGGGAAGTTGATTTGGAATGTGATGACAAACGGAACGGAACGGTCACCACGTCAGCAAATGTGTCAGGCCAACTTGAGATTTTTCTTGTCTTAAACATGCAACACACATTATCCGCATGTAATTAAGATAAATAAATACATAATTTAAATAACTTAAATGTAAAGTAATGTTAATTAATGGTGGGTGTTCAGAGCTGTTGCTAAAACCTGTGATGAAAGAAGTGCATCAAAGCGGTTTAGTCTGTAATTTGTTAATAAAATATTTTAAGTTATATAAGAACAGGTTTCAATGTGAAACCTATTCAATAACTAAACAGATTAAAAGGCATGCCTTGTATGATAGAAAACAGAGTGAGCAGGTTTCAGGTTTACACAACAGAACAGGTTGAAGGAAACTAAGTTTTGAAAACTTTTTCTTTGCCAAACCTGCTACTTGACAAACCTGTTAAAATCTCAAAGAACTGGCTAAGTACAGAACTGGTGAAACCTATTCTGTCCAAGCAGTTGCTTGAGATTCTAGCAAATTTGCTCAAGTAACCTTTGAGCATCAATGACACTTAGTAACTTTTATTTAACATTCCCAACTTGCATACAAGGGTATTAAACCTATTTTCATCAAGAGGTTTGGTAAAAATATCTGCAATCTGATCTTCTGTGGGAGCAAAAGATACCTCAACATTACCCTTCTTGATGTGATCCCTTATGAAGTGAAGTCTGACTTCTATATGTTTGGTTCTTGAATGGAAAACAAGGTTGTTGGAGATTGCTACGGCACTGGTATTATCACATAGAATAGGAATTTTCCTATATACAAGACCATAATCTTGAAGCTGATGCTGCATCCATAGAATTTGTGCACAACAACTTTCAGCAGCAATGTATTCAGCTTCAGAAGTAGAAGTGGACACAGATTTTTGCTTCTTACTGCACCAACTTATCAACTTTCCACCAAGGATTTGACACCCACCTGTTGTGCTCTTTCTGTCTAGCCTAAAACCTGCAAAATCAGAATCAGTTAGATCAAGACTTGAGTCTTTAGGATACCAAAGACCCAAACCTGGCGTACCCTTTAGATATCTAATGATTCTTTTTAGAGCAGCTAGATGTGATTCCTTTGGATCAGCTTGAAACCTAGCACATAAACTGGTAGCAAACATTATATATGGTCTACTAGCTGTCAGATATAACATGATCCCAATCATGCCTCTGTAAGCTGTTACAGAAACAGGCTTGCCACAGGCATCAACACCTAATTCAAAATTGGTTGCCATTGAAGTTTTGATGGGAGAACATTGATCAAATTTAAATTTCTTTAAAATGTCCAATGTATACTCTCTTTGATTTATAAAAATTCCATTTGAGGTTTGTTTAACCTGTAATCTTAGAAAGAAAGTTAGTTCACGCATCATGCTCATTTCATGCTTAGATTTAATGAGCAGTGAAAAATTCTTGCACAACTATTCATTAGTAGAACCAAATATAATCTCGTCCACATAAATTTGAACTAGCATAATATCAGACTTAACCTTCTCTATGAACAGTGTAGTATCCACTTTACCTCTGGAGTACCCATTGCTCATAAGAAATTTAGTAAGAGTGTCATACCAGGCTTTGAGGCTAATTTTAGTCCATAGAGAGATTTGTCCAACTTGTAGACAAAACCTGGAGGCTTCTTAACATATACCTCTTCTTGCAGCTTACTATTAAAAAATGCACTCTTAACATCCATTTGAAATACATTTATGTTTTTGTGAGTAGCATATGCTATAAACAAACGAATTGCTTCTAGCCTGGCCACAAGATCAAATGTTTCATCATAGTCAATAACTTCTTCTTGCCTATACCCTTTAGCAACTAGTCTTGCCTTATTTCTAATGACATGACCTTGTTCATCTATCTTGTTTTTCGAAAACCCATTTTGTGTCAATTACTGTTTTTTCTTTAGGCATGGGGACCAACTTCCATACTTTGTTTCTCTCAAACTGATTGAGTTCTTCCTGCATGGCAGTGATCCAATTGGAATCTTTCAGTGCATCATCTACTTTCTTTGGCTTCTTCAGGGACAAAAAGCTTGAGAACACGCAGAAGTTCACAAGACTGTCCCACCTTGTCTGCACACCTTTATTGATGTCACCTATCATTTGATCATTTGGGTGACACCTGATCGACTTAGGATCATGTTTCAATGATGATTCCTCTGTATCTTGAGCACCATTTTCATTCACAACAGGTCTTGTAGAACAGCTGTCATGATTGTCAGATGTAACATCCCAAATTTTAAGTACATGTAATTTGCAATTATTAAGACTCAATTATTTGTATTACTGAATATTATATCAATTTAAGTTAAATTTTGATCATATTATCAATTAAATGAGAAAGATACAAAGTTGAGGGGTATAATATGCAATTGGGTCAAAATAGCAAATAAAAGAGAGAATAACTCTCATTTCTATCAACTCACTTTCTCTCTCTACACTCTCTCGTCTCCCTCTCCCTCTCTCACTAAAACCCACGGGTTTTTATCAAAAACCCCAAGAACATCGAATTTGAAGCAGAAAAGTTGGAATCTAGTTGGAAATTAGAAGCTATAACTACTACAATCATTGAATTGAGGTAAACATCTCTCTATATTTCGAATTAGTGATGATTTGGGGTCGGTTTTTATAAAAACCGAATCATAAGATTGATGTTGCAAATGTTGTTGCATGTTAGATATTATTGATGAAATGTTAAAATCGAGCATGTGTAATGTAGTATACCAAATTTCAGAATCAGATTCACACTCTAAGTATGATTTCTGAAATTAAGTGTGTGTTTTAGTGTGTGTTCTTCGAGACATGTAGAAAAATGGACCCAAATGGGTTGTTTTGGTATACAAATGTAATGTTATAAGTTGAAATAGTGTATTTAAGCTCACAATTACAATATTAGACTCAAAACATGCAAAAATGGTCAAAAACATAATTCTGGAAAATATTAGAAAAATTTATAAGTATGAACTCGGATCCATATGGACCGAATTCGGACCATCCGAATTCGGGTCCTGTTCAACTAATTCGGACCCTGTTCCATTTCGGACCAATAGTAATTTCGGACTTCTCCCCAATTCGGATTGATAGTGACTTCGGACCATCTCAATTTCGGACCCTGCTATTTCGGATCACCTCAATTTCGGACCAAGGACCTAATTTCGGACCATCTACAATTCGGACCATCCGAATTCGGATCTGGTCCGAAATCAGACCCATTTACACTTAATTTTCAGAATTCAATTTTTAAGCAATTACTGACACAAATTCACTATTACACTTACATTACAGATCATTGTGGTGTTATCAAAACACACATTGATTCAGGATCAAGTCACAAAACCAATCACTGTGAGTTGCAGATTATCATTCGAACATTTATTGTTTTTACATTCATGTTTATACATTCAATGGCATGTTCACGTTGTTCATTTACATCATTTGGCACTCGTACATGATTAGTTGTTATGATGCACACTCGTACTTGACATGTAATACACATGTAGCCAGCGTTCAATTGAAAGTGCATCTATTTACATCATGCTTGCACTGCATGATCATTACTTCACAATCTGATGCGACCTGGACTGGGGCTGACAGCAGGCCACTGTCGGGGACTGATCATCCCACTCGTATCCCATCAGGTTCGGCACATCCCCGATCAGCATATTGAACTGCCACCCCATGCTAGCACTGCATGGTTTACTTACACTTTGAGGCTTTCACTGCCGTTTTCACATACATGGGGCTTACACTGCCCATGGTTAAGCATTGCATGTAAAGAAATATTTGTTGTTTGCATAATCTGTTATCTCACTAAGCTTTAGCTTACTGTTGACTCACATTGTTTACAGGCAAAGGCAAGAGTGTAGCGGGACCTCCATCTTAAGCAATCAAATTCTTATCTCGGTGACCTTAGAAGCTAATTGGTACATGGACAATGTAGCTTTGGGGCTGGGATTTGTTACTATTAAACATTATTGATGATGTAATAGCTAGATTTAATCACTGTAGTCATGTACTTTACTTTGCTTTAGTGTTGATTTGCTTAATTCTAATTTAAGTATTCAATTTCAATTATCATGATTATTCATTGGGTTGTTTGTCGATCCTGGTGATTGCTATTATAATATCAAAGCAAAGAGGGTGTCACAGAGTTTGGTATCAGAGCATTAGTTTGAGGTTTCAAGTGTCCGCGAGGACTTGGACTCAAACTTAGGTTATGATATTAGAATGAACTTCTAAGTAATGATCTGAACTAAGATAGGATTGACATGCACACGGGGAAACACAAAGGGTAACTGTACACTTAGGACTTACAAATAAATGTTCTAAATATAAGTTGTTATATTTCAGAACATGTCAGGAGACGATATGACTCCTCAGCAAATGTTCCAGATGATGCAAGCTCTCATGGAACAAAACAATGAGCTACAATCCAAACGAATGGCTGAGCAGGCTCAGTCATTTGCTGACCAATTAAGGGCCAGAGATGAGGCCGAGGCAAAACGAAAGGCCGATAAGCGAAAGAACAAGGAACAACAACAGGACGACCAAGAGGAAAGACAAGACACTGGGTCTTCTAACAGGTCAAGGGGTTGTAGGTTTAAGGACTTCAAAAGTAACGGGGCTGTTACTTTTGATGGAACCGGTGATGCTGTGACTGCACTGGAATGGATCACCACCATGGAACGAACTTTCAGGATCAGCGACTGCGCTGATAAAGACATGGTCCGCTTTGCAACCGCTATGTTTGCAAGGGACGCTGTTATGTGGTGGGACACAATGACACATGTGTTGACGATGGAGGTAGTGTCACACATGTCATGGAGCGAGTTCAAGGAAGTATTCTCCCAGCAATACTGTCCTACTGATGAGAAGCGCCGTCTGGAGGCGAAGTTCCTGAATCTGACTCAAGGAACGAAAACGGTTACACAATATGCCGTTGAGTTCACCCGCTTAAGTTTGTTTGCACCACATCAAGTTGACACGGAAGAAAGGAAGATAGCCCGGTTTGAGGCCGGACTAGACTATGAGATACGCCGAACCATGAGTGGGGTTCGGTATACAACGTTTGCTGGATTACTCGAGGCTGCTCGGAATGTGGAGCAGATTGTCCTGTTATCCGGATATGTCATAGGTTCAGCCGCCGCAACACCGACTCAACCGTCGCCGCCAAAAAGGCAGCGGGAGTCTGGATCTTCCCGATTCTCTCCCCAATCTCATCAACAATCTTCATCACCCAAGAAGGGAAGGGCCTTTTCGGCCAATTCTGAAATGAGGGACTGCAGACGATGCAGAAAAGCGCACTCTGGGGAGTGCAAGACTCAGGATATGTACTGCTTCTGCTGTGGGCAGAAAGGCCATCATTGGGAGCATTGTCCACGAAAAGATGATGCATGCTACAACTGCCACAGACTTGGCCATTTCTCAAGGGACTGCCCGAAACCCCCACGAGATCTGAATGCTCCACAATCAACAGCAAGATCTTCTGTAGCTTCCACAGCTCGCAGGGATCAATCTCAAAGGGCTCCAACAAGGGCGTTCCATATCACAGCTGAAGAAGCAAAGGATGACCCGGAGGTGGTCACTGGTACGTTCTATGTTAACTCAATTCCTGCACGTATACTGTTTGACTCTGGAGCAAATCGTTCGTTTGTCTCCACTACATTTGCTCGTCAATTTAACATGCCTACTTCGAAACTGCAATTTGTACTTGATATAGAGACTGCTAGCAATATGTTAGTTAAAGCAGACAAGGTATATAGGAATTGCACTTTACTTGTAGAAGATGTAGTGTTCAACATAGATCTAATTCCCATGGAGTTCGGGGAATTCGATATCATAGTAGGCATGGACTGGTTAGTTCACAATGAGGCCCAAATCGTATGTAAGAAAAGAATGATCAAGATTACCACTCCCGAGGGCCGAGACATATGCATTTATGGTGATAGACACAAAGGCGACTTATGCCTTATTTCAATTGCAAAAGCCCGAAAGCACGTTGCCAAGGGTTGTTCAGCTTACTTAGCCTACGCTGTCGATGCAAAGGCTGAAGTTCAATCTCCTTCTACCGTTCCCGTTGTTTCTGAATTTCCTGATGTCTTTCCAGAAGATATCTCGGGATTGCCACCTGATCGCCAAGTGGAATTCCGCATTGACCTCATTCCTGGAGCTGCTCTAATGGCAAAGGCTCCGTACCGTTTAGCTCCTGCAGAAATGCAGGAAATTATGAAGCAGTTACAGGAGCTACTTGACAAAGGCTTTATCCGCCCAAGTTCATCTCCTTGGGGCGCTCCTGTTCTGTTCGTCAAGAAGAAGGATGGCACATTACGTATGTGCATCGACTACCGGGAACTCAACAAAGTCACAATCAAAAACAAATACCCATTGCCCCGGATTGATGATCTCTTCGACCAGTTACAAGGCGCAAGTTACTTCTCGAAGATTGATCTTCGTTCGGGTTATCACCAACTCAAAGTGCACCCTGATGACATTCCAAAGACGGCTTTCAGAACTCGTTACGGACACTACGAGTTTCTGGTAATGCCGTTCGGTCTTACTAATGCGCCGGCCGCTTTCATGGATCTCATGAATCGAGTCTGCCGGCCAATGCTCGACAAATCGGTCATCGTGTTCATCGATGACATTCTCATTTATTCAAAAACCGAAGAGGATCATGCAGCACATCTGCGAGAATTGCTAGAGTTGCTGCGCAAAGAGCGACTTTATGCCAAATTCTCGAAGTGTGAATTCTGGTTGAGGCAGGTACGTCTCAACATTCCAAACAATTTCATGATCCTTATACTCAATCATAAATTATTTTATTAACTTGTACCTCTTAAACAATTAATTCAGATCCAATTCTTGGGGCACGTGATATCTGGTGCTGGGATTGCTGTTGATCCTGCAAAGATCGAAGCTATCCAGAACTGGGAATCACCCCTCAACGCCTCAGAAATTCGCAGTTTTCTGGGATTGGCTGGTTACTACCGCCGATTCATCAAGGACTTTTCCAAAATAGCCGTACCTCTTACAAGGCTTACTCGCAAGAACGCAACCTTCTTTTGGAAAGAAGAACAGCAAGTGGCGTTTGACAAACTGAAGACTTTGCTAAGTGAAGCACCAGTGTTAGCCCTGCCTGAAGGGAACGAAGACTTCGTAGTCTACACAGATGCATCAGGCATGGGTTTGGGTGCGGTACTAATGCAAAGAGGAAACGTCATAGCTTATGCTTCTAGACAACTCAAACCACATGAGAAAGACTACTCTACTCAAGATCTAGAGCTAACTGCTGTGACTTTCGCTCTCAAGTTATGGAGACACTATTTGTA
>JAANYP010004769.1:26219-99449 GCA_020465985.1 Centrapalus pauciflorus | reverse complement strand
TAAGCGTTCACAGATTCTGACTACGGAGGATGCAGGCTTGACGCGCAAATCAACGACTGGAGGTGTCAGTTCCTCGGAGGGGACTGGTATCCTGGCAATGGCAAGAACAACTTCGGTGCCGTTCAACGTGCGAGCCGAGTATGTTCGGCTGGGTAGTTGCTGTTCACAGGTTTTGTGGAACAACAACAGTGGGGATTACGGTTGGCTTATACTCAAACTCCAATTAGGATAGACAATCAATCTACTATTGTGCGATAACAAATAATCCAGTTAAACACAGTAAACAAAGCACATTACATAAGGCATCATTTTATTCGTGGATTGTGCTGAAAAGAATTGATTCAAACTGGTAAAGGTGGCAAATGAAGATAATAATGCTGATTTATTTACCAAAGCGTTGTGATAAGTCACGTTTTGAGTATTTAATTCAACTAATGGAATGCCAACCAGATAATTGACCTTAGTAGTATTTTATTTCCTTTATAGTTGTTATATTTCTTTCTTTTTCCAGTAGGCTGCTAATTTAGGAAAGTTTCTAAGTTTACGGAAAGGTTCTATTTTTAGTAAGTTTCTATGTTTTAGTAAGTTAGTAGATTATGCTTAAGTTTATAGTTTTTAATGCGTTTTGCTAGAAATCAAAAAAAAAAGAGGAGAAAATTACAAAAATACAAAAAAAAAAAAGACGAATATCAGGAAAAGGAGTAAAGTCTTAGATTACAATAGGTCAAAGTGGACGAAATTCGCACCGTCGTTATCAGGATCTCTAAGTGTTAGGCTGTTCACCACAGAAGCAACTACCATCCTAAGTGTTATACTTTATTTAGTGTTTGAATGTGGTGGTAGGCATAAATACAATAGGGTTCGAAAGGCATAATAAATATTCTTAGACAAAATGTCAAAGTGTCACTAGCTTAGATGTATGACAACGTCTTAATTTTTATGTACAAGACATTACAAACGGAGTCTAATGAGGGATGCAAACTTTCTGGGACCAACTCTAGATCTCCCTCCGCGTGATACCAAAGTCCCCGCTTCGGTTTCGACTTGAGGTATCGTAGAATCCGCTTCACAGCTTTCATATGCATCTCCTTCGGATTCGCTTGAAACCTAGCACAAATACACACAGCAAACATAATATCAGGTCTTGAAGCAGTTAAATACATAAGTGACCCAATCATGGCCCGATATAAAGTCGGATCCACATCGGTATCACTTTCAGTACCCGGCCCGAGATTGTGATTCACTTGAATCGGCGTGCTAAAATGGGCAGTCAACTTTGTTCCCTCCATCCCAAACCGTTCCAATATGTCATAGACATACTTGGTCTGATGGATAAACATGCCTTCCTTCTTCTGGTCAACTTGTAACCCCAAAAAGAAATTCAACTCCCCCATAGCACTCATCTCGAACTTAGACTTCATCACCTTCTCAAAATCCTTGCACATCTGTTCGTCTGATGATCCAAAGATGATATCATCGACGTACACTTGCACCAAGATAAAGTGATCTCCTTTTCTCTTCACAAAAAGAGTACTATCTATCCTACCCCTCTCAAAGCCGTTTTCTAAGAGATGGTTCGATAGAGTCTCATACCATGCCCTAGGTGCCTGATGTAATCCATAAAGAGCCCTATCCTAAACGATATACTCTATCAGGATATTAGGGGATCTGTTTAACCCGGGCGGGTGGTTTACATCTACTACTCCTTCACTTTCCTACAGGACAAGCACTCTAACATCCAGTTGATATACTTAAATCCTTTGAAGGAGCAAAAGCTAAAAACAACCTAATTGCTTCTAACCTTGCTACTGGGCAAACACTTCCGTTGTAATCTGATCCCTCCTCTTGGTTGAAACCCTTACAACTAATCTGCTTTGTTGCGCGTGACTATACCCGATCGTCTCTTTTGCACTTAAAAACCCATTTGGTTCCTATTGCAATCTCCCCTCGAGGTAACGGAACTAACTCCCACACTTCTAGTTTCCTAAATTGTGAAAGTTCTTCCTGCATCGCTTCAACCCAGGAGTTGTCCTTAAGTGCCATTTGCACATTTTTGGGCTCTACTTGCGATATGAAGCACGAATATAGACATGTGTGATATGCCTCGGAGTCGTTTATCATCGACAACAACACAGTGTTGTTATTTACACTACTCCGAGTCCTCACACCCTCGTTAGGATTTCCTATGATGCTATCTATAGGATGGTTCTTGTTAATCCTAGAGGTCTCTATTTCGTCTACCCTTAGATTATCTCCTACGTTGGATCCTATTTCACCTAAAGGGGGAACAGGCTCAGCTTCCACATTCTCTTCCTCACAGACGTTTTCCTCAGAGGCAGAACTTGATGCTTGAGTCTGATTCTCAGTGTTAGGTTCTTCTGGATTAGCAACTTCTGGAGACCCATCTACAGTCGCAGTAGGCTCGGACGTAGATTCGAACGTGGTCCTTGGAAAAATATGGCCATCGTCATTTAGGTGCAACGTTGCATGTCTTTATCGATTGTACCTGCTAGTATAATCCAAAGGAATGTTAAATGACTCAAATAACTTATCATAGCAAAAAAATCCATCCGGACCATTTTGGGGTTCATGTGTATAAACTTGTGACTCAATATCTACACCAACTCTTCCACAGTACCCCTCTTTTTTTAAAAAACCCGTTTGTTGTGAGTTGCAAATAACCCAGGAAGTTATCCTTCGTTCAGCCTTTTTCACCAAACTTTCGGTTGATTGTTTTGTTCTTAACAAAGTTTACATGGTACTCCAAACGGTTCGAATCAGTTAAGTTAGGTGGCCGTTTATTCAAAATTTCATAACATGTTTTGTTCAATGCTTTGACTGTAAGGACTCTATTAACATATGGCAGCGGTATCACTGCCTCCCCCCAAAACATGGTAGGAAGCTTGAACCCGAAAGCATATCCTGCCAGCCTCAATCAATGTTCTGTTTTTACGTTCGGCCACCCCATTCTGTTGTGGTTCATATGGTGCACTGAATTGATGCATGATGCCCTTTGATAGGCAATATACACCAATTACAGAGTTTTTAAATTCTGTCCCATTATCACTACGAATACTTTTAACCCTAGTTCCGTAGGAATTCTCCACTTGGTCTAAGAACCCGATGAGCTTCGCAGCCGTCTCGTCCTTTGTACCTATAAAGAAAACCCAAGAAAAACGTGAGTAATCGTCGGTGATAACTAAGCAAAACCAACTACCTCCTATACTCCTTTTGTTGATAGGGCCGAAAAGGTCCATATGCAACAAATCGAATGTCGAGGCTATGGAATTCTGCTTCTTGGACTTGTGTGTCTTCTTGTGTTGTTTGCCCTTCATGCACGGTAGACACTTGTCTTCAAATTGAAAACTCTTCAGAGGCACACCTTGCACCAAACCATTTTTCGTTATGTAGTTCATTTTCCTTAGGTGCAAGTGAGCCATGCGTCTGTGCCACAAAACCGATTCCGTCTCCGAAGCTTTTGATAGTAAACAGATCGGACCCATCGAATTATCTGGCTTGTTCATATCGAGCATGTACAAGTCATTCTTCCTTGGAGCCCGCATCAATATCCAATCTTCAGGTATCTTGAATCCCGACTTTAGCACTAACGCTTCAGTGTCCGTAAATAACACCGAGTGCTTCTTATCACAGATTTGAGATACACTAATGAGATTATGAACCAGTTTATCAACGTGATAAACTTGATCCAATGTAATCGTCCCATTAGTGACTTCTCCAGTTCCAGTGATATTTCCTCCTTTGTTGCCAGCGAATGATACAAATCCCCTATTACCCCCTTTGAAGTCTGTGAGAAGACTTCTTTCCCCCGTCATGTGCCTGGAGCAACCACTGTCGACGAACCACTTGTTGTTTGGACCGGTAGTTATCTCCTGCACATGAAAGAAAAATAGGTTAGTTATCACGGGGAACCCAAGCCATGACTGACTTGGTAATACCATTCTCTTCACCTACGTGACTCCTTTCAAGTTTACCCATCTCCCTTTCAGGTGACTTGCGGCCTTTGAACTGAATTATGTGTGGTGCCGAGTGATTTAGATTCCACTCTTGCCTTTGCGTAGGCATTGTTGTTTTGGTGCTCTAGAATAAGTCTTATTCTAATGCATATTCAGACTGTGATCCTGAGCGTTTACCTGAACATATTGTCTAACAGGAGTATGTGACCTAACTGGAGTGTGTGACCTGCTAGGTGTGTGCTCCTATAGACTTGTTGAGGTGCGACCTAGATGATTAAGACACGATTCGGTCTTTGTGCCTAACCACTTCTTTTGGTCCCAACCTTAACGGTGTTTGTTTCACAACAGCGTTTTGGTGCGGCCTGCACTAGTTTTCTCGGTACTCTGAGAACTATCGTGCTCGACAACTTGGGAGGCCTTAAACAGGTGTTTGGGTTCACTGTCTTAGGTGGTAACATCAGCTTTCCTATTTGGACAGTGAGAAGCAACATTCCCTTTCTCGTGACATCTAAAGCAAGACATCTTATCCATGGACTTTTTGGTTGGTCCCTTAGATCTAGGTGTCTCACTAGTGTCTATTGCCTTTGGTACATCTATAGTGTCTGTCTCTTCGACCTGATCAGCCCATGAAATTTTCTGTTTTCCTGCAGGTGTTTCACTGGAGGACGACACAAATTTCACTTGCTTGACCTTGACAGTTGAGTCAGGCACCTTAGGTGTATTGTCAACTTTAGGCTCAGGTGTAGGTTCAGGTAGGTCCTCTAAAACTACTGACTTGTCAGTTTTCTCCTGAGGCTGAGGCACATAGTTATCATTGAAAGGTGGAGGAATTTCGTGAAAACCTAGACCTACAGGCTTCTTAGACTGTCTTTGGGCATCTAAGACTTTCCCTAGGTTTAGGCTCGAATTCCTAAACTTTTCTAGCTTGCTATTTGCCTCTGCTACCTTAACCTTGGTCTCGGCTAGCTCTATGTCCTTGTCTTTCAGACTTTTAGTCAAGGCTTCTACGTGCTCATACATAAGTTCTATCCTAACACACTGCTCACTCAGTTTGTCTTTTAGAACGATTATATCTTGAGCATCAGCCTTAAGCTTTTCTTTTAAATCTTGTTTTATGTCATTTAGGCTAGCATTTTCTATTTTCAAGTTTTCATTTTGAGCAGCTATGGTCTTATGTGAGTCTAAGACTAGATTTAACCTATCGTTAGAAGTAACACATACAGCACATAAATCACGAAATAGAGAATTAGAAAGACTAACCTTAGAGTTATCAGATTCCACGTTGGCCATCTGAGCAGCAAACTCCAGCACGGTCTGATCATTCGCTTTCTCTACCCACATCGGACTGCTGTCCCTTGTGGTCTGCTCATCCTCATCACAACCATTTTCCGTAACTTCAGCCATAAAAGCTCTAGCATTGGACTCCGGATGTGAACTCCAGTCATATGAACCATCTAGCTGTCTGTCAGAAGTGACATTTGAAATTAGACCCGCTAGATTGGCCTGACCGGATGAAGAACTCGGAAGATATCTCTGTTGGGACTGACTTTGGTACTGTCCTTGATGCTGACTCTGCCCCTGGTAGGTTTCTACCTTCGGTCTTTGACACTCCCTCGCGAAATGTCCCAATCCCTGACAGTTGTAGCATTTGACCTTGGACTTATCAAATCCTATCCCCTTGT
The DNA here is from genome assembly GCA_020465985.1 of Centrapalus pauciflorus. Taxonomy (NCBI): domain Eukaryota; kingdom Viridiplantae; phylum Streptophyta; class Magnoliopsida; order Asterales; family Asteraceae; genus Centrapalus; species Centrapalus pauciflorus. Next base: position 93,793 of record JAANYP010004769.1, on the reverse strand, counting down.
TATTCATCTGTAGATTTCTTCCAGTTCTCTTTATGAATCTCTTAACCCGTTGGGTTACCATGGCCAGTTGCCATTTAAGATCCATCTCCTCTAAGTCATCAGGGTCGACCTGATCGTAATCTTCATCCCAAAGAGCCGGATCATTAATCTTCCCTTGAACGCAATTTCCATATGCGGCTACAAACGAAGCAAGCAGATTCAGATGTTCTTCCGCCGACTTTGCGCTCATTGGCATCTTTGAATAGTTCTGACTTGTAGATGCCTGATTGACTTGAGGTTGTGGTTCTTCCGATCTTCCTAACCCTAAGAACGCGCGATTGATTGAGTCTTCGGACTCTGGTGTCGATGACGTTTCTCCGGTGAAAAAACGCTGTAGCACTCTTCTGATCAGCTGTCACTGATGATTTTGATGTCTTTCCAAAATACATAGCCGGATTTTGGACTTGCTCATAATCAGTCTCAGCCTTTATCATTTCGAAGTGATATGCCCTCAACGTTCCCACGATGTCATCCAGTGATTGAGCATAATACTTATCTTCATTCAGCTTAATCATAGCCACATACATAGCCCATTTGGCTGGTAGGGCATCAAGAAGCTTATTGTTCTTGTCACTGTCCGAGTACTCAATGCCATGACTTTCAAGCTCTGTTATCAGATGATAAAATCGTGTGATAATATCATCCAACTGTTCATCCTTAAGAGCCTTGAAAATCGCAAACTGTTGGGTCAACAGCTCTGTACGCTTTCTTCGTACCCGTGGATTACCCTCACACCGTTTCTGAAGAGACTCCCAAAGCTCTTTCGACGTCCTCTGAGTCCGAAATGTGTGCAAGATATCTTGAGGTAACGCCATTCGGATAATAGAGAAAGCTTTGTTTTCGGCTTCAAATAGTTTCTTGTCATCTTCTTTCATCATTTGATATGACAGAACCTTTTGACGGCCTTCTACCTCAGATACTGGTGGAATGTACCCTTCATCAATGCACACCCACATGCGCATATCGTTGAATCGTACAAAATCAGTGAATCTGTCCTTCCACCAGTAGTAATCCTCAACTTTCATCAGCTTAGGTGGTGCATTGGCCTTCCCAACTTCATGATCCATTTCAAGGAATTTCTGAAGGTTCGACATCTTTTCTGAAAGAATTTGAATTTGAACTTAATTAATTTAATTAGAAACTGATTTAAATTAACTTATTCGAATCAATAGATTCGAAACTAATTAATGTTTAATCTTTTGAAATTAAATTCGATTAAGTCTTAAAGTTCAAGTAGATTCGAAATAATGTCAGATTCGAACAATCCCACAGATTCGAAGATAGGTCAGATTCGAAGGACTTTTAAACTCGAAGACCCTTAGAATCGAAGGCACAAACAGAATCGAAAATCAGCAGAATCGAATAACAGAATCGAAACAGTAACAGACTCGAAACAAACTCGAAACAATATAGACTCGAGATCCAATTCGAATGTATTAACAGATTCGAAACACCACAGACTCGAAACTGACTGAAATTGACTCGAAAGGAGCGTATTTTGGTTAGACTCGAAAATAAAGTAAAACCCTAATTACCCCTATAGATTCGAGCGCCGCAAACTCGAAAAACGGCTAACACTTTGATTTTTTGACGTATTACGGATTAAACCACTATTTTTCAAATGAAAAATAATGATTTCGACCAAAAACGTGAAAAACCACAAAGTGTTTCCCGAATATGAATTTGCTAAGCCCAAAAACACGTTTTTGAGAGAAAAACCGTCCAACTAGCGTCAAGAAACCTAGAATGTTTCTGATGAACACGAAGAACACCACGAACACTCCGTAGTCTCTGATACCACTTGTAAGGTCTACCACTGACAGATCTATCTAGACGCGGACCCGTTAACGAGTGCGGAATCCTCGTTGACGGTCAGACGGACAACTCTCAACCAACGGAAACACGGAGACTATTAGACGCTGAACGGACGACACACGAACGATCCTACGTACTAATTCTCTCCGAAATGGGACTCACCTAGCTGATAAACTCGAGATCGCCTATCGCTTAATTCCTCACGAATTCTGCCAAAGGTCTGCTAATCATTCGAGTCTATCCCTAATTATAGACCCTGATTCGAGTCTGTTGTGGGCCAACCTCGAATCTGGCCTAAGGCCTCATTCGAATCTGTCCATCTGACAGATTCGAATCTAACCTATTCGAATCTAAGGATACATTCGAATCTATCACAGATTCGAATGTCTTCCTTTACATATTCGAATCTAACCAATACACTTAAACACTTAAGTGATGAAACTTATAATATTACCTTATGATTGATTTTATCTTTGAGTTTTATGTTTGAACTTCTTGTAAAAACGTTACATCAAGTTCAAACATACAAACACTGATAAACATCAATCATATATAATATATATACCAAACATATGCAAAATCACAATGTAAGACAACTTAGACTGCTATCGTCACACGGGATGTACCAACACAAAGCACTCAAAAGTGAAACCTTCCACAGCAGCTCCAAAGAGAACAGTTGATCACAGATTCTCAAAAGTCAATAAAAAACAGTCCACACATCAAAAACAAGTTTTGGCAAAGCCTAAATCAAGTTTTAAACAAATATGGTGTGTCAAGGACAAATCTGTTGCTCAAACTGCTAATGCAAAAGATCAGACTGCTAAGTTAAAATCTGATGCTGTTAGTGCAAAAACTGAAACTGTTAGCACTACAAACACAGCTCAAGCTGATGGGCATCAAACTGGAGCTGCTAGTGAATCATCTGAGACTGTCAGAAGAAAAGATGATCAAAATAGCTGGATACCTCATATTATCACCAAATACTCTCCAAAGACTCCATCAGTAGATCTCACCAAATATAAGAAGTCAAAAACAGTTTTTAGTTATGTCAATGTACAAGGCCAACCCAAAACCAATTTGGTTTGGGTTTACTCCACTACTAACTAAGCTGTTATTTGTGCAGGGCAACCACAGGTCTCCTCATAGAACAAGATGGCATCTTGACTGTGGATGCTCTAGGCACATGACAGGCAATTCTGAATGCTTGTCAAATTTCAGAGGCTTTGATGGAGGATTTGTTGAATTTGGAGGCAACTCAAAAGGAGGTAATGTGGATTCAGAATCAGTTGAGAGACTATGGTATGAACTTTCTATCCACTCCTATTTATATTGACAATTCAAGTGCAATCAGCATAGTGCAAAATCCAGTGAAATTCCCAAAAACCAAGCATATAGATATCAGATTTCATTTTATAAGAGATTGTAATGAAAAGAAATTAATCCAAGTTACCAAGATTCATACTGATGATCAGTTAGCTGATCTATTTACAAAACCTTTTGATGTAGGAAGGTTTACTTTCCTAGTATCAAACATTGGTATGGTAAACATGGATTAAAATTTTCATTATTATCTAAGTTATATGCTTATTTTAAGGGGGAGTCACTGTTTCATTAAACGAAGCCTAATTCTTAACTAACAGCTTGAGTCTTTTCTCATGCTGCTAGTTCATTTTCTCATGCTGCTAGTTATTTTCACTTGATCTGTCAAAATGTCAGGGTATTTGGGTAATTTGTCAAATGTGTGCGCGGGACCCAACCTTTTCGAAACCTTTAAAGGTCCCAGTTTCGTTCAGTTGTAACTACCAGTTACACATTCCTCTTCCACGGCCTTCTATCTTCTCTCTGAACGATTCACACATTCTTTTCAAACCCTAAACCCTAAACCGTCGTTTCTTCATCAATGGAGTTCGTAAAAGAACACAACTGCCTCCCATACACCCTGAAACACACTGAACTTCAACCGTTCCATGCTATGATGGACTTCCTCAGGCACTCCCATATCCACTATGCCCTCAATATTAACCCCACTATATACATATCTCATATTGAGCAATTCTGGAATCGTGCCTATGTTCAAACCATCAATGGAGTGCCTACCCTGACTTCCAAAATCGATGGTACTACCATCAATATCACTGAGGAGTCCATCAGAAGTCATCTGCATCTTCAAGATGCCACAGGTATAAAAGACCTATCCCTTAATGCTTTACATTCTGGTCTTCAAAATATTGGATATAGGGGCCCTGCTGATTCTTTTACTTTCTTGAAAGCACACTTTTCTCCTAAATGGAAATATCTCGTGCATATCATTCAGCAGTGTATAAGCCCCAAAAGAACTGGTTGGTCCGAGTTTTCCTCAAATATTGCCACTGCTTAAGTGTGCTTTTCTACTGGCCAACAGTTCACCTTTTCAAACATGATTTTCCAGGGGATGTTAAGGCATCATTCCCTAAAGAATGGGAAATTTCTTATGTATCCCAGGTTTTTGGCAAAAATCATTGCACACACCTGCACAACTTCACATTTACACAAACGGATACATTTTTCCCATAGGCACTCACTATTTTCAATCAAAAGGCTGTTAAAGCCAAGTGCCAATTTTGTCAGTATAGATGCTCCATTGCCCTCTGCAATGATGAACATCATCACAAGAAACAGAGGAGAGGGGCCTGAGCAGACACAGCCTAACATTACTGCTTCAACCCCAGGACCCCAACCCACTCCTCATGATACAAATATTCCCTCTGATCCTTTTGTACAGTCCAAACGCCCACTACAATACTTATATAAAAGGAAAAGGGAACCAGGAGCTCCTTCCTCCTCCTCCCCTAGACAAAAGCCATATATCCCTGTGCAGGAGGATACTTCTGCACAGAATATCCAAAGGGAACCAATTGAGGACACTCCCATCCTCACTCAGGAGGTGAACATCTCTTCTGAGACTGTTCATATGGGTTCTGTGGCTGGCACTACTGATGTCTCTGCACAAGAGGCACAGGACAGGGCCAACATCTCTAAGACCACGCCCATGGCAACAGCAAGTGTGCAAACATGTGCTGGAAGTCCCCAGTACCAAGAAAAGAGGGGCCCAGAGGTTTCTACTTCTGGTGTTAATGTTAGTGATAGACCACAAACACCCCTGGTGTTTTCTGATCTTGAGACTAGCCTGCAACTGATGCTCTTAACGGATCCAAAGCTGAAACCTGTTGTAACAATGTTGGAATACCAAATGTCCATCATTGCTGCACAGGGGGCACAAATATATGCACTCAAACAGGCAGAAGCTGCTCACAATCAGAAACTGGCTTATCTACACAAAGGATTTACTCTTTGTGGAAGTAAGCTCATCAAATTAGAGCAATTGATTCAAACCCATGTGGCAAAGGTTGTAGGTCCTTCTGACCAAACCAATGCTTCCAAAAAGGGGGAGAATCAGGAAGTTCCTGAACCAGTCCAAGCAGCTCCAACACCAACAGTCCAAGCTGCATCAACAGCTCCACCTTCTAGGCTAGCAGTCCAAACAGCTTCTCAAGCTGTTAGCCTAGAAACTCAAGCTGCTTCTTCAAAATCTACTGGAGTTGTGATCAGAGAAGGCATTCAAGCTCCATCAAGAACAGTCCAAGCTACATCATCTGCTGCTAAAGACAAGGGCAAGAGCATTCTCATTGAGTCCCCAAAGCAAAAATTTTCCTCAAAAGAAGCCCAAATTGCCTTTGATGCTGAAGTTGCCAAAAGAATAGCAGAAGAACAAGACGAAGAATTGGATCAACAAGCCCAAACCCCTATGGATGATGATGAGACCTTAGGTGATTACCTAAAGGGGTTTGTAGTTAAACAAGGAGCAAAGAAGAGACATATGCCAACTGGGCATACCAAGGCTGAGGATAGAAGATTCTTAATCAATTTTGCCTTTGCAGCAGGTATTCCAAAGAAAATGGCTCAGTCCATGACTACTGAAAGGCTGCAGGAAATACATGACAAAGAAATGGAGAAAAGAAAGAAAACAAGAGTCTCTTCAGAAATTCAGCCATTACCAGAAGTTCAACCGTCCCAATCAGTCCAACCATCAACGAAACCAGTCCAAACTGAAGCTGCCAATGCACCTGCTCCCACTGATCAAACTACTGTTTCTATTCCTTCATCTGTTAAGAAAGTGCTGTTTGAGCAACAACTTCAAAAGGCAATGGAGATAGAAAAGATAATTGATCAGTATGATTTCTCAAAGCCTCAAATCAATTACTGGTTTGCTAAGTCACTGGATGACCGTGACTTAGGAGTTAAGTTTGTGATAAGAAGGGAGTCTGGACCAGAAGAAGAATATGATACATTTTGGCAAATGGTTCAGATGTTAACTAGAGATGAGCTTACCAAGATGCATCATATTGGGTCAGTATCACAAGTTAGATCTGCTTTACCACAAGTGAAGCAAATCATTAAGGACCTAAAATCCATTGTTGATCCTGAATTTGCAAAGAAAGAGATAGAGGATGCTGTGAAGCAAGGAAAGAAGATCAAGCAAGTTGATCTATTTGTCAAGTCAAGGACATACCGAATCAAATTCACAGATGGGTCTGGTATTTTCTTCAATCTCGAGTTTTATAATTTTTCAAAAGATATGCTACTCCAAATAAAATCAGCTAGGATATCTTGTGATAAAGAAGAGATGAAGAAAGAATTTTTGAAGGCTATAGATCAGAAATTTGCACAGTTGTAAGTTTTTGAAAGCCTTGGTTTGTAAATAACAGTTTACTTATTCATTTCCTTATTTGTATAGAACTTAAAGTCTTGTACTAAGAATTTAAGTTAGGGGGAGATTTTTGGGAAATAGTTTAAGTAAGGTTCAAGCTGTTAGTTAGACTTCTCAAACTGTTAGTAGATTTTTTCTGTAAATACAAAGTTCATGCTGCTAGTTAAAGAAACTCGAGCTGCCAGTGTTAAAGTTCAAGCTGCTAGAGTAAATCTGCTCAAGCTGCTGTGTTCAAGCTGTCCAATGACTCAAGCTGCTCAACAGTTACTCAAGCTGCTCAACAGTTTCTTAAACAGAAAGTGCTGATTTTCAGGGAAGATATCTACAAGAAGATTTCAGCATATCTACTATCAAAGAAGTCCTAGTCCTTCAAGGAAACAAGTCGAAAAGCAATATAAATAGACAGAATAGGTTTTCAATTGTATAAGAAGTTTTCTGCGTATTTTTGAGTCTGTAATTGCTTTATTGTTTAAGTTTTCATAAGCCTCTAAGGTTGTAAAACCCTAAGAACAGTCTGTGTTCTTCGTCTAATCAAACAGATTAGAGGTGATTGTAATCATTGAATTCAGCAATACAAACAGTCTTGATTACTTCTCATGTTTTATGCTTCATTGGTTCTGAAAGTTTTTGTTAAAATAATTAAGTGTTATTCCGCAAACTTCTTAATTAAACTTTGATTCAAAGCAAGATTATTGATTTATACTCTGATAAATTTCAAATCAGTTAATCTTGGTTATTCATATTTTAGATCCTCACACAAGTCACTCTGTTGTACGTAAGTACAGACCTGTGTCTTTGGTTTGATTCGAGTTAGCAAGATAAGTCGCTTTGTAGTACGTCAGTACAGACCTGTCACCGCTGTCTTGCTAGCTTTAAATAAACTTTAAGACAAACTAAGACACTCTGTTGTATGTCAATACAGAACTGTGTCCGAAGTTTGCCTTTTAAAGAAAATTTGCAATACCGAAAAGTTATAATCATTCTGTGTATGGCTTGATCATAAAAGTATGTCTAAGTATGGGACATGTAAGGTAGTTTCTTGATAAATAAAAAGGCCAAGGGATATTCTAAAGTGTGACATGTTTAAAGGGAAAACAATACCAACAATCGTCTAGAAATGTGTGTCACGACAAACAATCAAGGAATCAAAAATTCCTAAGTGTGAGAGTGCATTACTGAAAGTGCGTATTTGACACCGCTATCTGATTGAACCTTTCTCTGACTTTCTCGCCCAAAATATTCTTTTAGTATAGGTTGTACAGTTTAAAAAAATATCTTTGAGTTGTTTAAGTTTAAATTTTATTTTACTTTATTTTATTTTATTTTATCTTATTTTTAAAGTCGGAAAAAGGTCAACGTTACTAAGGTTGCATTTTTGGTTGAATAAACGAACATTGCATGAAAATCTATTGCTTGATGTAAATAAATTTTGCAAAGATTGTTCCGTTACACGAAAAAGTAGAAAAAGTTGGAAAAGTTGAATAAGTTGAATTTCATTCAAGATTTTTCAAAATTTTCATTTAAATTCGAATTTACAACAAATTCGAATTTGTCAGGAAATTGAAATTTAATGCAAGTTCGAAGGTGGTTAGTATATAAAGGTCAACAGTGAACATTCATTATCACCTACCTTCGATTTTGTTATTTCGAACTTGCCCACTCCGATTTCGAACTTGTCTTCGAATTTATCGTTTTCGAAGTTTATACTATTTCTCGAAATTTTGTTCTTGTGTGTTCGAATCTAACAACAAATCTAGGTATAAACATCAGTATTATACAAAGTTTAGGTAGATTAGGACTCATTTTTAGCAAAAAATCGATCAATTTTGAAGTTTTTGAGGTTTAAACTTGATGATTCAAAATCACAAGTTTTAACAGGTGAAACTTCAAATAACTTACATAAATCTTCGATTAGAACCATATGGGACTAGTTATTACTATTTTCTAAGTCAAATGGAGTTAAAATCATGGATTTGTATTCGAAAGTGACCGACTTCGAACATGTTCGAACTTGTCAGAAAATTTGAATTTGTCAACAAATTCGAATTCAGTCAAATTCGAATATATATCTTCGAATTTGTTATTATATTCGAATGTCTTTATAAAATAATTCAAAACTTGTAGAAATTCGAATGTGTTGGACTTTGGACTTATGTAAGTTCAAAATAAAACAAATTCGAAATTTAACAAGTTTCATTTTTATCCTTTTACTAATTTTGGTTTTTGTTTTTACGTGCAGTTATGGGTGATAAAGCGTTTTTCGAAAAGCATAAATAGGGAGCTTCCCGAAGCTCAGCCGTTCAGACAAATGTTGGAGTTTTTGGCACATTCCAGGGTTTCTTATGCCCTATCTCATAATGTGCAAATAGTCTTACCATATGTAAGACAATTTTGGGAGCACATACAAGTTTACTGCACTGTTACCCCGACAGTTTTGCGAACCAGAGTCGGTGGGCAGCCAATTGTTTTCTCTGCCAACATGCTGCGTCAGGTTCTGCAGCTCGGAACAGAAGATTAAGATGCAGGACCCATTGATTTCCTTGTAAATATAAGGCAAGCGGCCTTCTTGAGAATGGGATACGCACTAGATATAACCAAAGCTTCGTACATGAAAAGTGGATTAATAGGGCAGTGGAGATATTTGGCGCATGTTATTATGGTGTGCTTTGCACCTAAAAAGGCTGGATTCGATTACATTGTCATCAAGATGCAGTCGGCCATGATTGCTTTGGTATACAATAAGCGCTTTAGCTATTCAGAAATGTTCTTTGCTGAGTTCGTGCATCAGATCACGGCTCCAACACGTGAACGGTTTTTGATGTATCCGCGCTTTGCGATGATGCTAATCCGACATTTTTTGCCGAATCTGCCACAGCTACCACAACCTCAACCACAACCAGGAAGGAGGTAAAGAGCTATAGCAAGTCAAACTCAGGTATCCAGGCCATCCTCATGTAGAGTTCAAGAGTTAACAGCAGCATGTCCATCTTCGGACACTGCAGGCACTTCAAGAGTAGCCCCATAAATCGATTCTAAAGTAGAGACTCTAGAGGAAATATGGGCTCATGGTACTCAGGCACATCAAGATATTGCCGCTGAGCGATTTGATAATATCTTGGAGCCTCCAGCTGATCTCAATGAAATTTTAAGAGACATAGATGAATATCAGCCATAAGAGGGTGACGAAATGGACTTTGAGGTCCTAGGAGAAGAAGCAGGAGCACAGCCTGAGGTCGAGGGTCAAGCAATGACCACCTCAGAGTCTGAGTCTGCATCTGAAGAAGTTGAAGAAGTTGAAGTAGAGGAAGTAGAGATAGAGCATGTTGATCCATCTGTCCGCTTCGGCAGATATGGTTCAAGAATTGTGGTCAGTACGAGGGAAGAAGATACAAGAGCTGCTAGAGCCTCAGATGATGATTCTGATTTTGAAGCAGAAGATCCAACTCCCCTCATTCCTAGGTATAGGGCGAAGAGGCATCGTTTTATGCAGGGAGCTTCATCCACTTCTGCTCCAGAGCCTGAAATTCCAGCTGTTCAACCATCCATCACGCCATCACCAATTACATCCATTCCATGTACATCATCCACATTCACTGAGAATCAGCGATTTACATAGCTGAGGAGCAAGGTGAATTTCGAAACAGTCCAAATCTTCCAGCAGTCAAAGAACTTCAAGCTCATAACGCCATACTTGATCAGGAGAACGCTGAACTGAAAACAACTATTACTGATCAAGCTTCTGAGATTAAAACAATGAAGTCCCTCCTAGAGCAATTAATGAAAAATCTTCAAGCTCAGGGGGAGAATAGCTGTAAAGAAGCCCAAGTGATAAGGACAGATGATGATGACGGCAATGATCCCGAGGCAAGAAAAGAAAGTGACGTAGCAGATTTTCCGACTGCTCAGCGAGCAACAATTCAGGGGGAGCCAAGTCAGTCTGCTGTAGAAGAAAGGGCTGAAGGTGAAGCTTCTATGTCCATTGAGAGCAAGATGATAGATGCTCTGATGGATATAGAAGAAGAAGAAATAGTGTTTGATTTTGAGGATGATGTTGAAGATTTGGAGGAGGGGGAGTTTGTACCTGAAGATATAGTTGATTGGAAATCTGTTGAGGAGGTCGTGGAAGATGAAGATGACAACGTTGATGAAGTAATCATTCATTCACAGCCCATCACAGAACAATATGTACACAACGAACAAAATGTAATTGATATAGATAAGATTAAGTTGGCCTCTGTAGAAGATTCAGAACTGGAGGAAGCTGATAAAGAACCAACCAGAGCTGAATTGTTAAATCTGTGGTTCCGTAAGGAGGATAAGAAGGCAGAGCCAAAGATGAAAAGGAGGATGAGAGTGCCAGGTTCCGAAAACCTATCAGGTGGAATTATTAGCCGGTTCTTTGACAGGGATCTGCAGCTATTTATATTAAAGAGAAGAGACGGACTTCAATACCTGAGGCGAACTCTCAAACTGTTTAACACACTACCAAAGGTTGAAGTGAAAGAATTAGCATGGAAAGAGTTGATCAACATTGGAGATGACCCTTATGCTAAAGTGATCGCAAAGATAATCAGAAGAGAGGGTAGATCGCGAAAATTTGAAAGACCCAAGCGGAGGTCTGGAAAGAGAGTTGAGCATGAGTCAAGGATAGATCCTCATACTGGAAAGCCGTGGGCAAAAATGGTGTACAAACCAGTTAGATGCTTGAAGAAGGTACCATTGAAGTCTATGCCACAGGACGTTCTTAGAAACATGTAATGGTGGTATATAGACAATGATACAGCTGAGGAGCAAGGTGAATTTCCAAACAGTCCAAATCTTTGACTGCTGAGGAGCAAGGTGAATTTCCAAACAGTCCAAACAGTTCTTAGAAACATGAAATGGTGGTATATAGACAATGATTCAGAATATGGAGGATGCACCTTGAATCACAAGTCAACAACTGGAGGTTGTCAGTTCCTTGGAGGGAGGCTCGTTTCCTGGCAATGCAAGAAACAGACTTCGGTAGCCGTGTCAACGTGCGAGGCCGAATATGTTGCAGCTGGTAGTTGCTGTTTACAGGTTTTGTGGATAGAACAACAATTGCGGGATTACGGTTTGACTTATACTCATACTCCTATTAGAATAGATAACCAGTCAACTATTTCAATAACCAATAATCCAGTTAAACACAGTAAAACCAAGTACATAGACATAAGACACCACTTTATACATGATTGTGCTGAAAATAATTTAATTAAGCTGGTAAAAGTAGCAACGGAAGATAATAATGCTGATTTATTTACCAAAGCTTTTGATAAGTCACGTTTTGAGTTGTTAGTTCAACTAAACGGAATGCGTAATCCAGAGTAGCTTGACCTTCGTAGAAGTTATTTCTTTTTATAGCAGTAAGTTTTCTTTCCTTTTATAGTAAGTTTAGTAGCTAATTAGAATTTCTTTCCTATTATAGTAAGTTAGTAGGTTATTTCATTTTCTTAGCCTTATTTATGAAAAACAAAAGAAAAAAGAGAGAAAACCATAAAAAGTTCAAAAAAAGAGAATATTAGAAAATGAGTTAAGTCTTAGATACATAGGTTCAAGGTGACGAAAATTAGCACAGTCAATACAATCTCTAAGTGTTAAGCTTTCACACATAATGCACCTAAAACTCTAAGGGTGCGTTTGGTACAAAGAATTAAGGATAGAGAAATGGAAATAAGAGGAATTCCCACGTTACCAAACATGGGAATTCCTCTTATTTCCATTTCTCTATCCTTAATTCTTTGTACCAAACATAGTGTAAGTGAAATACATTTTCTAGTTTGATGTGTTGGTAGGCATAACACACAAAGGGAATCTTAAGGCTAATAAAATATTCAAGAAAAGGTCAGACGTGTCACTAACTTAGATGTATGACCAAATGGTCTTAATTTTTATGTTAGAGACATACAGACATAGATTCTAAATGAGGTATGTAAATTTTCTGGGGGATGTATAGCAACATTAGATACATCTTAAAGAAAAGAAAAGAATAGAAAAATCATGATATTGAATTGAGAGTCAAAACAAGTAACTATGTTGTACGTAAGTACAGACCTGTTGCCTCTGGTTTGACTCGAGTTAGCAAGATAAGTCGCTTTGTTGTACGTCGGTACAGACCTGTCACCGCTGTCTTGCTAGCTTTAAAATAAACTTTAAGACTATCTAAGACACTCTGTTGTATGTAAATACAGAACTGTGTCCGACGTGTGCCTTTTAAATAAAATTTGCAATACCGAAAAGTTATAATCATTGTGTGTATGTCTTGATCATAAAAGTATGTCTAAGTATGAGTCACGTAAGGAAATTTCTTGATAAATAAAAAGGCTAAGAGATATTCCAAAGTGTAACATGTTTAAAGGGAAAATAATACCTACAATCGTCTAGAAATGTGTGTCACGACAAACAATCAATGGAATCAAAAATTCCTAAGTGTGAAAGTAAGATACTGAAAGTGCGTATTTGACACCGCTATCTGATTGAACCTTTCTTTGACGTTCTTGCCAAAAAATTTTTTTTTAGTGTTAAGTATAGGATGTAAATTTTAAAGTATTTTAGAGTAGTTTAAGGTTAAATTTTATTTTATTTTATTTTATTTTAATTTTTTGGTTATTTTTTATTTTTTATTTTCATTTCTTAATTTTAGGAAAAAGGTCAAAGTAACTAAGGATGCATTTTTAGTTGAATAAACAAACATTGCGTGAAAATCTTGTGCTTAGTGTAAATAAATTTTTGCAAAGTTTGTTCCGTTACACGAAAAAGTTGGAAAAGTTGAATTTTATTCAAAAGATTTTCAAAATTTTCATTTAAATTCGAATTTAAGACAAAGTCGAATTAACATTCGAAACTGTCAGTAAATTCGAATTTACTACAAGTTCGAAGGTGGTTACTATATAAAGGTCAACAGTGACTCATTTATGTCACCTACCTTCGAGTTTAGCCCTTCGAACTTACCTCTGAGCGATTTCGAACTTAACCATTCGAATTTACCGATTCAAATTTTCAACTATTCCTCGAAGTTTTGTTCCTTTGTGTTCGATTCTACAACCAAATCTAGGTATAAACATCATTATTATACAAGATTTAGGTAGTTTACGACTCAATTTTAGCAAAAATCGACTAATTTTGAGGTTTTAAGGCTTTTGAACTTTGTGATTCAACATCACAAATTTTAACCGGTGAAACTCCAAATAAATCACATATATCTTCGATTAGAACCTACTAGGACTAGTGAATACTATTTTCTAAGTCTAATATGGTTTAAATCATGGATTTGTGTTTGAAAGTAACCGATTTTGACTTTGTTCATCTTGTTCGAATTTGTCAGTAAATTCGAACTCGTCAGCAAACTCGAATTCAAGTCAAATTCAAACATGTCATTCGAGTTTATTATTAAAATCGAAATGTTTGCATGATTTTAACGTCAAACTTGTAGAAATTCATATGTGTTGGATTTTGAACTTACATAAGTTTAAAATAAAACAAATTTGGATTTAATCAAGTTTCATTTTTGTTTTTCACTTCTAATATATGTTACTGTTTAATGTGCAGATATGGGTGAAAGAGCCTTCTTTTAGAAGCATAATATGGTAGTATCGCCAGATCGGGAGCTTCCTGAAGCTTAGGCGTTTCGACCAATGGTGGATTTCTTGGCAAATTTCTGGGTGTCGTATGCCCTTATTCATAATGTACAGATCGTACTACCATATGTTAGACAGTTTTGGGATCATTTGCAAGTGGATTGTACAGTAACCCCAACGGTGTTAAGGACAAGGGTTGGCGGGCAGCCATTAGCGTTTTCTGCGGATATGCTGCGTAGAGTTTTGCAGCTCGGGACAGTAGAACAGGAAGCTGGGCCGATCGACTTCACATTGGACGTAAGACCAGCAGCCTTTTTATGAATGTGGTATGGAGTGGATATAGCTAAAGCCTCATATATGAAGAGCGGTCTGATACGCCAATGGAGGTACTTGGCACACGTCATTATGGTGTGCTTCGCACCTAAAAAGGTCGGTTTTGATTATATTGTATCCAAGATGCACTCATCTATGATTGCCTTGGTATATAATAAAAGATTCAGCTTTTCGGAAATGTTCTTTGTGGAGTTTGTACATCAAATAACTGCTCCAGCGCGGGAAAGATTTCTGATGTATCCGCGGTTCGTGATGATGCTGATTCGAGACTTTTTGCCGAACTTGCCACAGCTAGCAAATATTCAGAGTGTGGCAGTGATTGATAAGCGAATTTTTGCAGATTGCCAATTACATAACGCCCGTAGGGCTGAGGTGGTTAGACCACTAGATGCACCTCTTTTTGGTGCCGTGGTAAATCCAGATTTTGTAGCCCTAGTGGGTGAAAATTGGGCTGGGGAAGGGCCGCAGCCGCAGCAAGTACAGCCACAGCAACAACAACAACAACGTCCTCCACAGCAACCGAGAAGGTAGCAAAGAGCTCAAGAATGACCAATTCAGGCTTCAAGGCCAAGCTCCAGCAGGGTACAAGAGTCATTGGAAGCAGGTCCTTCATCGAACGTTGCGGGTCCTTCTAGTGTGGCACCAGTAATTGATCCTCGAGTGGAAACCCTGGAGGAAATCTGGGTACAAGGGACTCAGGCACAAGAAGAAATTACTGCTGAGCTAGTTGATACAATCTTAGAGCGTCCAGCTAGTTTCGATGATCTTATGCGCGACATCGATGAATATCAACCTGAGGAAGAAGGTCAGGCAGTGACCACCTCAGAATCTGAGTCTGAGGACGCCGAAGAGATAGAGGTTGAGGAAGTAGCCGAAGTAGCTGTTGAATCTGTTGACCCATCTGTACGTATTGGGCATTATGGCTCAAGATTAGTGGTCAGTCTTAGAGAATAGGAAGGAAAAAAGAGCAGCTAGAGATTCGGATGATGACGATTCCAATTTTGAAGCTAAAGATCCTACTCTATTAGTGCCAAGGCAAAGTGCCAAAAGACACAGGTTTATGCAGGGAGCTTCATCTACTTCAGCTCCATAACCTGAGATTCCTGATGTTCAACCATCCGCTCAACCATCAATCACGCCATCTCCAATTACTTCCGTTCCATCCACATCGTCCACCTACACTGAAAATCAGCGTTTTTAAGAGCTCCGAAGCAAAGTAGATTTCCAGACAGTCCAAATCTTTCAGCTGTCCAAAGCAGTAAATGAGCTACAAGCGCATAATGCAAAAATTGATCAAGAAAATATTGAATTGAAGACATTTGTCGCTGATCAAGCTGCTGAGATCAGAACCATGAAGTCCCTCCTCGAGCAGCTAATGAAAAATCTTAAGGCTCAGGGGGAGACCAGCTGTAGAGATGCTCAAGAGATTAGGAGAGAAGATGACGATGGCAATGATCCCTATGCTAGAAAAGATAGTGAGCCAGAAAATTTTCCATCTGCTCAGCATGCGTGATATTGAAGAGTTGGAGGAAGGGGAGTTTGTTCCTCAAGACATAGCTGATTGGAAATCCGATGAAGAGACTGTGGAAGATGAAGATGATAATGTTGATGAAGTGATCATCCATTCACAGCCTATCACTGAGCTATATGTGCAAAATAATCAAAATGTGATCGATATTGATGAGATTAAGCTGGCATCGGTAGAAGATTCAGAGTTGGAGGAAGCTGAGAGAGAGCCATCTAGGGCTGAACTGTTGAATCTATGGTTGCGAAAGAAAGAGAAGAGGGCAGAGCCTCATATGAAAAGAAGAATGAGAGTGCCAGGCTCCGAGAATCTTTCAGGAGGAATTATAAGTTGGTTCTTCGACAGCGAAACTGCAGTTATTCATTCTAAAGAGAAGAGATTGTGACACCCTTGCCACAATAACCACCATGTCATTACACCCAGGACTAATCACCAAACATAAATTACATAATGATCTGAATACTTAAATTAAAGTGCGGAAGCATAAAAGTACATAATAAAAATTACAACTGTTTCAAACACCCTACACTGCTACAAGGTTTCAATTTTAAATCTACATACTCAAACTTTATTACAACCATCCCAAACATATTACAGCATTGGTCCCATAGCACAATTACCAATTGAGTAGTATCAAATCTTCCAAGACTTCACAAACGCCCTAACTAGAAGGTCCAGCAGTTGATTTTCCTTTTCCTGTAAAAATTCAACAATTGAGGGGTAAGCGAATGCTTAGTGAATACACAGATTTACGCATTTTATAAATCTTTATGAAGCCCCAAGAGTAACAACGACGACGAACGTCGTATACTCTCTTCGTACACCAAGTACGGAGTAAGAGCCGCAGCTCCTTCGAGCACAAAGCTCGGCATATACACCAACCATCTGAGACAGACATAACATCGGGGATGACATACTGCCTATTAGAACCTCGGAGGGATCAGCTCCGGGTCATATAGCGCAGTAACATCGGAGTAACAGATGCAACCCGCCAGTCCATCGATAGATGCACAACAAATCAACGGACATGCAACAAGATCAATGTGCATCTAAATCTACGCAAGTTAGTAGAATTCCAAATGATAATGAAGCAACATGTCTCAGCAGGCAATAGAAAACATAAAACCGATATAAACATGCGAAATCATATGTACTCATAGTGGGTGCGTTAGTTAATTTCAGTTAATTCGGACCCCATGTTAAGTTCGGACCCCATATCAAAATGGGACCCATGTTAAGTTCGGACCCCATGTCAAGTTCGGACCCCATCCGAATTCGGACTCCAACCGAATTCCAACACTTAGAAATTATTTTTCTGTTTTGAATATCTGAGGTTCGGACCTTATCTGAATTCGGACCAGATCCGAGTTCATCTCAGATCCGAATTCGGACCATTCGAATTCTTATTTGTGCAGTTTATATATTTTCAAGATTTAAAGTCCTTTTTGTACTTATCCAAAGTTCGAAAATAATTTATGCCAACTTTCATACAGTTAGTTTCCACACTTTTAACATTGAAATTAACACTTTTATGTACCAAATTGAACACTTTTTGTCCATTTTTGTCACCATCGGCGCACACACACACTAACACACACTAAATCCTCAAATTCGCACTTTAAGCTTGAATTAGAAGCTGAAATTCAGTATATAACATCTTACAATAGATTTAAACAAATCTACAACTTGATCATACATGCATTAAAATTTGCTACTCCAAATCTGTTATTCGGATTTTTGCCAAAACCGAACCAAAATGCTCCCAAATTCGATTTTTAAAGAATTCTTACCTCCAATCTTCGATTGCAGTGTTGATAGTTCCCTTTTAGGATCTTGATTCCAACTTTTTAAACTTGAGTTCCTCAATTTGATGATCTTGGATTGTTTTAGAGAGAGAGAGAGCCGAAAGAGAGAGAGAGTTTGTGTTAGTGAGAGAAGTGCAATGGCTCAAATGAAAGACTATAAGTATTTTATTCCCATTTTTTTGACTTTTGGCACATTTCACACCTCTACTTATCTAATTTCATTAAATACTGATTTTATAAAATAAAGAATTCTATCTTTATTTTATTATCCTTAATATTTCATCACCAACATATATTTATAATTATTTTCACTTAATAATTTAAAATTCTAAATTTCCGTATAATGCAACCAACTTTATAATTAATCCAAATTCAGTACCAAATTTCATGATTCAACTTAATTATACAAAAATTCATCTAATTATCCTAATTGTAATAAATTAAATCCGAGGATGTTACAGCATGGGCTCCACCACGCTAAAACTTCTTCCTCGAAGTTTTTTGGATCCAAACAGTTGTGGATATTTCTTCATCATTTCAGCCTTGGTTTCCCACGTATGATTGGCTCCTTTGTGATGCTTCCAACGCACAAGCACCATTTTAATCTCTTTGCTCCTTAACTTCTTCACTTTAGTATCCAACACACACTCCGGCTCTTCCACATATCGGAGTCTTTCACCGATTTGCAGCTCAGAGTGATCAGCCCAATCCTCATTTCCAGTAGTGAATGATTTTCTGAGATTTCCCACATGGAACACCGGATGTATGCCCGACATCTCTTTAGGCAACTCCAAACGGTACGACTGATTTCCAACTTTCTCTATTATTCTGAATGGTCTGACGAATCTCGGAGCTAACTTTCCGCTTTTAACAAACGTGTAACACCTCTCATAGGTGACACCTTCAAATAAACCCAATCGTCTACATCAAAACTGATCGGTTTATGCCTGTTGTCATGATAACTTTTCTGTTGATCCTGGGCCGCCTTCATATTCTGCCGAACCACTTGTATCTTCTCATTTGTTTCTTGTAGTAATGCCGGCCCAGCAATCGGTGTTTCTCCGGTTTCTCTCCAACACGTAGGAGTCCTACACCTTCTCCCATACAATGCCTCAAACGGTGCCTTCTTTATCGTCGCGTGATAACTGTTGTTGTACGAGAACTCTATCAGTGGTAAATGATCGTCCCAATTACCACCGAGATCCAATATGCATGATCTCATCATATCTTCAAGTGTCAGGTTGGTCCTTTCACTTTGGCCATCGGTTTGCGGACGATAAGCTGTACTCATCGAAATCCTCGTTCCCAACCCTTCTTGCAATGCCGACCAGAAATTAGAAGTAAATCGGCTGTCCCGATTCGATACTATGGATTTAGGCACTCCGTGTCTACAAACAATCTCGTCCATAAAATATGAGCCAACGTTTCTAACGAGTAGCTTTCCCGAATTGGTATAAAGTGTGCCGACTTGGTCAATCTATCAACGATCACCCATACAGAATCGTGCTGACGCCTAGTCTTCGGCAACTTCGTGACAAAATCCATAGTGATGTGTTCCCACTTCCATTCTGGAATGGGAAGTGGTTGCAGACTGCCATAGGGTTGCTGGTGTTCGGCTTTCACTAAACGACAAGTCCTACATCTTTCAATATACTGGCCTATATCCTTCTTCAATCCCGGCCACCAAAAATCTGCCTTTAATTCGTTGTACATCTTTGTGCTCCTGGGATGTACTAGAAAATTTCGATTGATGTGCTTCTTCGATGATCACATTTCTCATACCACCAAACTTCGGCACCCAGATCCTTCCATATATACCTTTCAACCCCGATTCACTTGTTTTCATATTCTTAAATTGTACCCTAATATCCTCAGCACCAACATTTTCTTCTTTCAAGGCTTCCTCTTGAGCGGCTTGAACATCATTAATAATCGTAGAAGTTAGCATAGTAGACGTCATCATGTAGCAACAGTCCTTAGAATATGCTTTGCGACTCAAGGCATCGGCTACCACAATAGCCTTACCATGGTACAGTATCTCAGAGTCGTAATCTTTAATAAGTTCCATAGACCTACGCTGTCTAATGTTAAGCTCCTTCTGACTAAATATGTACTTTAAACTCTTATGATTTGTATAGAGTTGACACTTAGTTCCATAAAGATAGTGCCTCCACAATTTCAAAGCAAAAGTAACAGCTGTCAGCTCAAGATCATGACTTAAATAATCCTTCTCGTGCTGCTTAAACTGTCTCGAGGCATATGCAATTACTTTTCCACGTTACATCAGTACAACGCCTAACCCCAGTCTCGATGCGTCCGTGTATACTACAAAATCCTCATTACCCTCTGGTAGGACAAGTATCGGTGCTTCACTTAGCGTCTTTTTCAAAATCTCAAATGCTTCTTGTTGCACGGTTTCCCAAACAAACGGTGCATTCTTCTTTGTTAATGCAGTCAAAGGAACTGCAATTTTCGAAAAATCCTTAATAAACCTCCTATCGTAGCCCGCCAACCAAAGAAAACTTCTGACTTCTGTAGCTGAACTAGGCGGCTCCCAATTCTTCATGGCTTCGACTTTAGCTGGATCTACAGAAATCCCAGCTCCCGAAATAACATGTCCAATAAACTGAATTTGTTGCAGCCAAAACTCACACTCTGAGAATTTGGCATACAACTTCTCTTTTCTCAACAGTTCCAATAACTCCTTTAGATGAAAAGCATGATCTGCTTCAGACTTGGAAT
The DNA here is from genome assembly GCA_020465985.1 of Centrapalus pauciflorus. Classification (NCBI taxonomy): domain Eukaryota; kingdom Viridiplantae; phylum Streptophyta; class Magnoliopsida; order Asterales; family Asteraceae; genus Centrapalus; species Centrapalus pauciflorus. Next base: position 73,186 of record JAANYP010004769.1, on the reverse strand, counting down.
ACACCAAGATATCATCAATAAATACAATCACCGACTTATCTAACATAGATCTACATACCATGTTCATCAGATCCATGAAAACAGCTGGGGCATTGGTTAACGCAAATGGCATAACCAAGAACTCGTAATGCCCAAAACGTGTCCTGAAAGCTGTCTTAGGCACATCCTCCTCTCGAACTTTCAGCTGATGATATCCCGACCTCAAGTCAATCTTAGAGAACACACTCGCCCCATGCAACTGATCAAACAAGTCATCTATCCTCGGCAGCGGATACTTGTTCTTAATAGTCAGCTTATTCAGCTCCCGGTAATCAATGCACATCCTCATGGTGCCATCTTTCTTTTTCACAAACAATACCGGAGCTCCCCACGGAGATGAACTCGGTCGAATGAAGCCCTTATCCAACAACTCCTAGAGTTGTTTCATCATTTCTTGCATTTCGGTAGGAGCAAGGCGATACGGAGAATGAGCTACTGGTGCAGCTCCAGGGATCAGATAAATTCGGAACTCCACTTGTCTCTCAGGCGGCACGCCAGACAAGTCTTCCGGAAACACATCCGGGAATTGTGATACAACAGGCACATCGGCCCCAGTTTTCTTCTCAGCCTTGGCATCAATAGCATATGCCAGGTAGGCGTCACACCCCTTTGCAACAAGCTTTCGGGCTTTTGCAATGGTTAACAAACACGTGTCCCCGCTTCTATTTTCCCTGTATATACAGATCTCACGCCCCTCCAGAGTAGTTATATTTATCATACGCTTCTTACACACTATATGGGCTTCATTCTCATTCAACCAGTCCATTCCGACTATCACGTCAAACTCACTGAATGCAATCAGAATCAGGTCCAAATTGAAGACTACATCTTCAATCACTAAGGTGCAGTTACGGTATACATGATCTACTTTGACTAGAGTGTTACTAGCAGTTTCAATATCAAGTATAGCTGATAACGTAGAGATAGGCATTGACAGTCGTTGTGCAAACATGGTAGATACAAATGAACGGTTGGCACCAGAATCAAACAGCACTCGTGCAGGTAAAGAGTTAACAATAAACGTACCCGTAACCACTTCCGGGTTTTCCCTAGCCTCCTCCGCAGTTATCTGAAATGCACGAGCCGGTGTCCTTTGTGGCTAGTTTCGGCGGTTGACTGAACCACCACTAGATCCCCCAGAAGATCGGTTGAAGATGGAGCAGCAGCTGCTGGAGCGTTCTTTCTACAGTTTCTACTATAATGCCCCCATACCCCACACTTATGGCAAGCATCCGCTTTTCATGGACACTCACTCTGAAAATGGCTCAACTCTCCACAGCAAAAGCAAGCGCGTCCATTAGTGCACTTGCCGAAGTGTTCCAGATGACACTTATTACAATATTGCGACTCGGTGTTGATGGAGTAGACACGAGCACGACCCGATGACCCAGATGACTGATGATAAGATTGCTGAGGCGAATACTGTGATGAATACTGTGACGAGCGAGAAGATCCCGAGTATCCTCCCTCACGCTGGCGCTTCGACGGTGACGGTTGTGTTGGGTTAGTAGCAGCGGCAGACCCAATTGAGTAACCCGACATGTTTAGAATTTGTTCTACATTTCTGGCAGCCTCAAGTAAGCCAGCAAACATAGTGTATCGCACGTTGCTCATAACTCTCCTAATCTCAATATCCAAACCAGCCTCAAATCTGGTCACTTTCCTTTCCTCAGTATCAACCTGATGAGGCGCAAACAAACTCAGCCTCGTGAATTCCACAGCATACTGGGACACAGTCTTAGTCCCCTGCATCAATGTCATGAACTTTGCCTCAAGTCTTCGGCGCTCATCAACCGGATAGTACTGCTGAGTGAATAGGTCAGTGAACTCAGCCCAAGTCATAACAGATACTTTTTCCAAGGTTAAGGCGTTAACCATTGAATTCCACCACATAATCGCGTCTTTGGTGAACATAGCAGTAGCATATCGAACCATGTCCTTCTCAGCACAGTCGCTGATTCGGAATGTTCGCTCGGTTGCTGTTATCCATTCAAGTGTGGCAACAACATCACCCAGTCCATTAAACTCCACAGCACCATTTCCCTTAAAGTCCTTGAATCGACAACCTTTGGGTTTATTAGATGACCCAGTGTTGTCATCTTGTTCATCATTATTGCCCCCCCTCTTTTTCCTTATTCTTTCTCTTGTCTTCCCTTCTCTTAGCTTCGGCCTCATCTCGAGCCCGAAACTGATCTTGAATCATCTGATTTTGCTCAGCCATCAAAACTAGCATCATTTCCCTTATTTCTTCGGGTGTCATTCCTCCTCCAGACATGTTCTGAAATATAAAACATACAACTTCTTTAGTAACATGTCATTTATTTAAAGACACCACCCATTGTCCCGTATGAAAGTCAATCTCCTATGACTACTAGATTGTATCCTATCTTAGTTCAGATCATTCCTTAAAATCACTACATATCATCACTTAATGTTTGAGACCAAGACGTCACGAACACTTGAATCTCAAACTACTGCTCTGATACCATCTCGATGTGACACCCTTGCCACAATAACCACCATGTCATTACACCCAGGATTAATCACCAAACATAAATTACATAATGATCCGAATACTTAAATTAAAGTGCGGAAGCATAAAAGTACATAATAAAAATTACAACTGTTTCAAACACCCTACGGTGCTACAAGGTTTCAGTTTTAAATCTACATACTCAAACTTTATTACAACAATCCCAAACATATTACAACATTGGTCCCATAGCACAATTACCGATGACTTACTGCCTACTAGAACCTCGGAGGGATCAGCTCCGGGTCATATAGCGCAGTAACATCGGAGTAACAGATGCGACCCGTCGGTCCATCGATAGATGCATAACAAAACAACGGACATGCAACAAGATCAATGTGCATCTAAATCTACGCAAGTTAGTAGAATTTTCAAATGATAATGAAGCAACATGTCTCAGCAGGCAATAGCTAACATAAAACAGATATAAACATGCGAAGTCATATGTACTCATAGTGGGTACGTTAGTTAATTTCAGTTAATTTTATTTCTCCTCGGGCTTTCAACCGGATCCACAAAGTACCCCACTGTGGGTTAAAAAACACCACAAGGGACCTGTTAAGTCATTTGTAACCAAATATTGTGTCAATAACTGTTCAATTTCATAAAACTTGATTTTTATAAGTTTTGCAATATCTGACCCGAAAGTCGGATCAAATGCCCGAATTCGGACCCCACCCGAATTCGGACCCCATGTCAAGTTCAGACCCATGTTAAGTTCGGACCCCATATCAAGTTCGGACCCATGTTAATTTGGACCCCATGTCAAGTTCGGACCCCATCCGAATTCGGACTCCAACCGAATTCCAACACTTAGAAATTATTTTTTTGTTTTGAATATCTTAGGTTTGGACCTCATCCGAATTCGGAACAGATCCGACTTCATCTCAGATCTGAATTCGGACCATCCGCATTCTTATTTGTGCAGTTTATATATTTTCCAGATTTATTTCAGTCCTTTTTGTACTTATCCAATGTTCGAAAATAATTTATGCCAACTTTCATACACTTAGTTTCCAACACTTTTAACACTAAAATTAACACTTTTATGTACCAAATTGAACACTTTTTGTCCATTTTGTCACCATCGGCGCACACACACACTAACACACACTAAATCCTCAAATTCACACTTTAAGCTTGAATTAGAAGCTGAAATTCAGTATATAACATCTTATACACTAGATTTAAACGAATCTACAACTTGCTCATACATGCATTAACATTTGCTACTCCAAATCTGTGATTCGGATTTTTGCCAAAACCGAACCAAAATGCTCCCAAATTCGATTTTTAAAGAATTCTTACCTCCAATCTTCGATTACAGTGTTGATAGTTCCCTTTTAGGATCTTGATTCCAACTTTTTAAAATTGAATTCCTCAATTTGATGATTTTGATTGTTTTAGAGAGAGAGAGAGCCGAGAGAGAGAGTTTGAGTTAGTGAGAGAAGTGCAATGGCTCAAATGATAGACTATAAGTCTTTTATTCCCATTTTTTTTTGACTTTTGGCACATTTCACCCCTTACTTATCTGATTTCATTAAATACTGATTTTATAAAATAAAGAATTCTATCTTTATTTTATTATCCTTAATATTTCATCACCAACATTTATTTATAATTATTTTCACTTAATAATTTAAAATTCTAAATTTCCGTATAATGCAACCAACTTTATAATTAATCCAAATTCAGTACCAACTTTCATGATTCAACTTAATTATACAAAAACTCATTTAATTATCCCAATTATAATAAACTATATCCGAGGATGTTACAGAGATGGACTCCAATACCTGAGGCGTACGCTTAAAGTGTTTAACACATTGCCGAAGGTAGAAGTGAAGGAGTTAGTGTGGAAAGAGGTAGTCAATATCGGTGAGGATCCTTATGCTGAGGTTATAGCCAAGATTATCAGAAAGGAGGACCGATCTGGAAAATTTAAAACACTCAAGCCAAGGACGGGAAAGAGAGTGGAAGATGAGACAAGGATTGATCCACATACAGGTAGGCGATGTGTTAGAATGGTGTATAAGCCTGTAAAGTGTTTGAAGAAGGTGCCTATGAAGTCGATGCCACAAGATGTTCTAAGTAACATGAAGTGGTGGTATGTAGATAACGATATTGCTGAAGCTGTGATGGAAGACACAGAAGACAAAGTTATTTTGCGAGTGTATGATCCATTGCACTTAATAAATCTATCCAAGGGTGACCTAAAGAAGCTACACGATCAGCCTATCTTCTTTCACGAAGGATGGAGATCTGATGCTAGGAAATTCCAAAAGATAGTTAGAGTATGTATAGATATAGGCTTATATGCAGGTAGTAGTTTATATGGTTCAAGTAGTTAGACAAAATGTAAAAAGTTAGAAGCTATCGTCAAGCGGGAGTCTGTTAGTACATCCTGTGTGACGAAAGCAGTCTAAGTATAGTTAGCATTTTTTGTAAGTCAACTTACTTGATATTAAATATTAACAAGTGTTTGATATATTTTTGATTATGTGTGTTTGATATTGATTGTTTGTATGTTTGAACTTGGTGTAATGTGTTACAAGAAGTTCAAACATAAAGTTCAAAGATAAATTCAAACATAAGATATAACATAAGTTCAAACATAAGTTTGAATAATGAGGTTCGACTTTAATTCTAGATTCAAATTTGTCTAGAGGACAAGTTCGAATAAGGCCTTGGGGCAGATTCGAAGTTGTCCTATACAAAGTCGAATCTGTCAGTATAATTAAGGGTTAATTCGATTAATTATCAGACTTTTGCAGAATTTGTCAGACGATTAGCAGAAGGCTATTTCCAACTTGATTGCAATCAGAGAGTTTCGTGAGGAGAGAATCATCATGTCGGGGCGTTCTAAGTTGTTCGTCTATCACCGTGGTAGTCTCCATGTTGCGGTGTGCGTGATATATCCGCCAAGCCGCTAACGAGGATTCCGCACTCGTTGGAAGGTGTCGCGTCAAGATAGATCCGTAGTGTTCACACCTTACAATGACCCTTATGCTGAAGTGATCGCAAAGATAATCAGAAGAGAGGGTAGATCGGGAAAATTTGAAAGACTTAATCCGAGGTCTGGAAAGAGTGTTGAGGATGAGTCAAGGATAGATCCTCATACTGGAAAGTCGTGGGCTAAAATGATGTACAAACCAGTTAGATGCTTGAAGAAGGTACCATTGAAGTCAATGCCACAGGACGTTCTTAGAAACATGAAATGGTGGTATAGAGACAATGACACAGCTGAAGCAGTAATGGAGGATATAGAAGACAAAGTGATTTTGAGAGTATATGATCCGCTGCACCTAATCAACCTATCTAAGGATGACCTACAAAAGCTACACGATCAGCCTATCTTCTTTCATGAAGGCTGGAGATCTGAGGCTAGGAAATTCCAAAAGATAGTTAGAGTACGTATTGATATAGGATTGTGTGCAGGTAGTAGCTTATATAGTTCGAGTACTTAGGCAAAATATTAATAGTTAGAAGCTATCGTCAAGGGGGAGTCTGTTAGTACATCCTGTGTGACGATAGCAGTCTAAGTATACATAGTATTTTGTATAAGTCAATTTACTTGATATTGAATATTAACAAGTGTTTGATATATGTTTGATTATGTGTGTTTGATATTGATTGTCTGTATGTTTGAACTTAGGGTTATGTGTTGCAATAAGTTCGAACATTAAGGTCAAAGATAAGTTCAAACATAAGTTCAAAAATAAGTTCAAACATAAGTTTGAAGGCAAAGGTTCGAATTTGTTAGAGGACAAGTTCGAATGGGCCTTGGGCCAAGCTCAAACTTGTCCTAGACAAATTCGAACTGGGTGTTATAATTAAGGGTTAATTCGATTAATTATCAGACTTTTGCAGAATTTCAGAGTGATTAGTGCAAAGGGCGATCTCGAACTTGCTAGCATTCAGAGAGTCTTGTTTGGAGAGAATCATCGTGTTGGGACGATCCGTTGTTTGTCTATCATTGTGCTAGTCTCCGTGTTTCGGTGTGCATGGTCTATCCGTCAAGCCGCTAATGAGGATTCCGCACTTGTTGGACGGTGTCGCGTCAAGATAGGATCCGTTGGAAGGCGACCTTACAAGTAATAGCTGTAAAGAAGCCCAAGTGATAAGGAGAGATGATGATGAAGGCAATGATCCCGAGGCAAGAAAAGAAAGTGAGCTAGCATTTTCCGACTGCTCAGCGAGCAACAATTCAGGGGGAGCCAAGTCAGTGTGCAGTATAAGAAAGGGCTGAAGGTGAAGCTTCTATGTCCATTGTGAGCGAGATGATAGATGCTCTGATGGATATAGAAGAAGAAGAAATAGTGTTTGATTTTGAGGACGATGTTGAAGATTTGGAGGAGGGGGAGTTTGTACCTGAAGATATAGTTGATTGGAAATCTGATCAGGAGGTCGTGGAAGATGAAGATGACAACGTTGATGAAGTAATCATTCATTCACAACCCATCATAAAACAATATGTACATAACGAACAAAAGGTAATTGATATTAATGAGATTAAGTTGGCCTCTGTAGAAGATTCAGAACTGGAGGAAGCTGATAAAGAACCAACCAGAGCTGAATATTAACAAGTGTTTGATATATGTTTGATTATGTGTGTTTGATATTGATTGTCTGTATGTTTGAACTTAGGGTTATGTGTTGCAATAAGTTCAAACATAATGGTCAAAGATAAGTTCAAACATAAGTTTGAAGGCAAAGCTTCGAATTTGTTAGAGGACAAGTTCGAATGGGCCTTGGGCCAAGTTCGAACTTGTCCTAGACAAATTCGAACTGGGTGTTATAATTGAGGGTTAATTCGATTAATTATCAGACTTTTACAGAATTTCAGAGTGATTAGTGCAAAGGGCGATCTCGAACTTGCTAGCATTCAGAGAGTCTTGTTTGGAGAGAATCATCGTGTTGGGATGATCCGTTGTTCATGTATCACTGTGCTAGTCTCCGTGTTTCGGTGTGTGTGTTCTATCCGTCAAGCCGCTAACGAGGATTCCTCACTCGTTGGACGCTGTCACGTCAAGATAGGATCCGTAGGAAGGCGACCTTACAAACCACCGCTCCATAAACATCCGCCTCCACTCCATCAACATCAACTACATTCACTGACAATCAGCGGTTCACAGAGCTGAAAGGAAAGTTGGACTTCCAAACAGTCCAAATTTTTCAACTGTCAGTAGCAGTGAAAGAGTTACAAGAGCATAATGCCAGACTTGATCAAGAGAATGCTGAGTTGAGAACAATAGTAGCTGATCAAGCGTCTGAGATAAAGACAATGAAAACTCTTCTAGAGCAGTTATTGAAAAATCTGCATGCTCAGGGGGAGAGTAGTTGCAAGGAATCTGAGGTAAGGAAAGAAGATGAAGACGGCAATGATCCAGATGCTGAAAGAGAGAGTGAGCTAGCAGATCTTTCTCAGAAGACTGCTCAGCAAGATCAAATTCAGGGGGAGCCTAGTCACTCGGGTGTGAGAGAAGGAGGCGAAGGAGAAGCTTCAAAGACTACTGAGCATGAAATGATTGAAGCAATGTGGGGTCTTGATGATGAAGATTATATTAGTTTTGATCAAGAAGACTTGGAGGAAGGAGAGTTTATTCCTGAAGAGATTGTGGATTGGAAGTCGGATGACGAGGTTGTAGAAGACGAGGATGACAATGTTGATGAAGTAGTCATCCCAAAACAACCTGTCACTGAACAATATATTCATAACGAGCAGATGGTGATCGATATGGATGAGCTTAACCTAGCGTATACAGATGAATCAGAACCTAGGGTAGCTGAAAAGGAGCAAACTAGAGAAGATATGATAAAGCTATGGTTCAGGAAGGAAGAAAAGAAGAAAGATATGATGATGAAGAAGAGAATGAGAGTGCCAAGTCCTGGAAATCTCTCAGGAGGAATACTAAGCTGGTTCTTTGATAGAGAACTGCAGCTATTCGTGCTGAAGAGAAGAAATGGCCTTCAATACTTGAGGAGAACTTTGAAGGTGTTCAACACATTACCCAAGTGTGAAGTGAAAGAGTTGGCCTGCAAAGAATTGATCAACCTAGGAGACAACCCATATGCTGAAGTTGTTGCTAAGATTATACGAAGGGAGGGTCGATCTGGAAGGTTTGAAAGGAAATGATATGAAGATCTGTCAAGAATAGATCCCCACACTGGAAAGCCTTGGGCTAGGATGGTTTACAAGCCAGTCCGATGCCTCAAGAAAGTGCCGATGAAGTCAATGCCACAAGTTGTATTGAGCAACATGAAGTGGTGGTATGTTTACAATGAGACGGCGGAAGCAGTGATGGGGGACTACAAGGACAAAGTCATTTTGAAAGTATACGATCCACTGCATCTAATAAACTTATCTAAGGACGACCTGAGAAAACTTCATGATCAGCCGATTTTCTTTCATGAAGGCTGGAGATCAGAAGGCAGGAAGTTCCAGAAGGTAGTTACAGTTTGTATGTAACGACCCGATTATTTAATGTAACCGATATTTAATATTTATTACGAAGAAATACAAATACGGAATATTAATTAATATTGGGGCATAAAAAAATGGTTATGTAAATTATAATAAATAGAGTATTGATTGATGAAGAAAGGACCTTAAAAGAAATGGAAATAATTGTAGGGTCTAAATGGTAAATATTAAATAGTTTTAAAAAAAAGAAGAAAAAAGAAAAAAAAAAAGCAATTCACATTTGCTTTATATCTACGCCAACCCACACACACACACACACAAGTGTGTGTGTGTGTTCGTCCAAGAAAAAGAGAGAAAAGAGAGGAGAAAGAAAAGAGAGAAAAGAGAAGAAAAAGAGAAGAAGAAAGAAAGAAAAATATGTTTTTATTGGAAGTTTCATACGATTTTGAAGATCCAAGATGTACCAACTCTTATTTTTATAAATCTCTTACTTTTCTATTCTCTCCACCATCTTCATATGAAGAAGATGAGAACTCAAATGGGTTTTTATGGAGATCTCTTAAAAATGGTTAGATCTTGAATGAAAATGATGAAATATGTTAGATCCATTATTTAAAAAGTATAATATACAAGTTTCTATGTATTTTGATGGGTTTTCATGAAGATCTCTTAGAAATCTTTAGATCTTCAAAAATAATGATGGAATATGTTAGATCCATCCTTTGAAAGTATATTATGCAACTTTTTATGTATTTTGGTGGGTTTATCTCGAAAACTCAAGTTTGAGTTAATATGAACCCTAGGTAATCTAAAGAAATGAAAAATGATGTTTTGGTGGTTAAAATGGGTTTATATATATATATGTTGGGAATGATTTTACAACTTTTTATAATAAATATAGAGAAATTTTAGTATCTTTGACATTAAATCCGTAAGGCAGAAAGTGCAGTTCAGCCTGGAAATATTCTGAAAGATTTGCTAAGTATGGATCTAGGATGGCCCGAATTTCGGATGACCATGGTTCGAATTTCGGATGGCCTTGGACAGAAATTGTAATTTTAATTATTTTTATTTTGTGGGATCTTTTGTCATAATAGTCTATGACATCTTTAAGGAGGATAATTAGAACAAAATAATTATTGAGGTTTAATGCCAAATTAGTTATGTCTTATGACTAATGTATCCGGATCAATGTTAAGAAGTTATAAGCAGTGAGACTTATAAATATTATATTATGAACCTGTTTGTAGGAGTTTGACGGGTTAATGCCCCTTGGAGACTATTAATCATATTTTGACGATTATAACTCGGTTTCGAGGCCGAGAGCTTGTTGTACACCACTGTGAGTTCTAGCATTAATGTATTTATATGCATATCATGAATTGTATGTTGTTGCGTTCATATCATTCTTGTCGTTTACATGCTTTGCCATCACATACATTATTGTTGTCATGTTATCATTTGGTTGATAAGTTGTTGATCATTCATTTGACCTCTCCGCTGAGACGGTAAGCCTGAGTGTGGTAACCTAGCGGAATCATAATGGTAAGCCTGTGTGTGGTAAACATTATTGCCTGTAAAACGATAAGCCTGTGGTCTGTGGTAATCGTATGGCATCACTGTAAACTGCATATCGATAAGCCTGTGGTCTGTGGTAATCGAGCAGTAGATTGTAAACCAATTGTACGGTAAGCCTGTGTGTGGTAACCGCAATGTGGTAGCTTATTAGCCATTAGTTGGCCTCCTGAGATTGTTAGTTAAATTCATGGCATTGCATGACATCATTCATATATCGCATGGTACTTTATCTAGAAACTCACTAAACAACTTTGTTGTTTACCCGTTAGTTGATTATTCTTTTCAGGATCTGTTAAGGGCAAAGACCTGGCTGGCCCAAACTGTTAGACGGTGATTGGAGCACGGATAGGAGCTCCCTATTTTGTTGATGATTGGGGTGGGAGTAGCAGACTTCCATTTTGGACTTACGCGAATTAGTTAATGATTATTAATTCGTTTGTAATCAAATTGATGATTTAACATTATGACCCCAATTACATTACTCCGTGATTTCCGACAATCTGTTGTGTTATATGCAAAGTGTTTGAAATCACGTTGATGATTATTAAAGTATTTAAAGTTTTAATTTGACCATATTTCCGCAAGTACTCTGTATAAATTAATGTATAATGGTATCGAAATACTCGTATTAGTTGTATGGGTGTTTCAATTTGGTATCAGAGATGGAGCTCATACATAGAGTATAGTCGACGATACTCTACTCTGAGCACGGTTTCAGAAGCAAGTATTGACCCAACTAGGTGGCAATATTATAACAATTATAATTGACCTTTGGCCTAGGATGGGATAATATTGGGTAGACTTTTAAGATTATAACTTTATGTAAGTATAATTATATACACATATAAATGTCGTGTGCACACTTTGGTGTGAAAGAAGTGTTGAACCGACCTGTAACTGTTTGTTGCAGACAATGTCGGGTAGCCAGTCAAATCGCGTTCTACACCAGGAGGTAGAACATTCAAATGTTGGGGGAGACAGAGATCACTCTCAAGATTATGAAATCGAATCCAGTTTCCATACTGGTGGAGGGTCTAGAGAGGACCAAATGATGCAGATGCTGGCTCAAATGTTGGAGCAAAATCGCCAGCAGAACGAGTTAATGGCACAGTTACTTGCTTCCCAAAATGTTCAGGGAAAGAAAGATAATGTTGAAGATCAACAAGCAAGTAACGATAACACTAAAGTCGTGGGAAGTGGAAGTAGGGCTGAGAAGCCTAAGAAGGATAAAGATCGGAAGCACGGCTCCTCTAAGTCAAAAAGGGGCATGTCGTATAAGAATTTTATTGGTTGTCGTCCTCCAGCGTACAATGGACGGGAAACTACTGTGGAAGCCTTGGACTGGATCAAGGCAACTGAGAAATTATTCCGAGTCACCGATGTCAGCCATGACAAAAAGGTACAGTACGCAACTGCACAATTTGTTGGTTCTGCTTTAACTTGGTGGGATTCTGAAGCAGAGATTTTGGGTTTGGAGGTTGTGGCTAAGATGACCTGGGAAGAGTTCAAAACCAGGTTTGACAAACATTTTTGTCCGGCAGTTGCGGTGCAGAGAATAAAAAGAGACTTCCTCACGTTTCAGCAAGGAGACTTGTCGGTGGATGATTATCTGATCGAGTTTAACTCGAAAGCGATGTTTGTGGGGTCGGTAATTGCTGATGAAAAGCAAAAGACCGACTATTTTGTTGAAGGACTGCGAAGTGAGATTCACGAGATGGTGACTGTTCGCGCGGTGGAATCATTTGAGAAAGCTGTGGAGTATGCGCGACTCCGGGAGTATGAATTGTTCCGTAGGGAACAAGAATCGTCTGGATCGAAGAAAGCAAAGGTTGAATCTTCGTTGGGGACGTTTAAACAACCCTAACAATCATTCTCAAAGAACGTGGACTCTCGTTCATGTTCCCAATCTTTTAGACACTCGAAGAAGCCTGCAGGCTCCCACAGCAACTCTCAGTCGAAATCTCAGTTTTCAAATTCGGTGCCTAACTGTAACCGATGTGGGAAGCTTCATCGTGGGGAATGTTTGTCCCCTATTGTTTGCCATGGATGTGGAGAAGAGGGACACATACGTCCTGCGTGCCCCAAACGAAGTGATGCGTGCTATGAATGTGGCCAGGTGGGCCACCTCGCTCGGAATTGCCCGAAAAAGAAGTCGGCAGCGTCTGAAAGTAAAGGCTCAGTTGCAAAGCCTAGTTATGTTGGTGGTTCCTCCCAATCAAAGGGGAATCCGCCTGAGCCTCAAGCCAGAGTCTACCAGATTACTGCTGCCGAGGCGCAAGATATGCCGGATGTCGTGACCGGTACTTTTCTTCTAAATTCTTTACCTGCCGTAATATTATTTGATTCCGGTGCAAGCGTGTCTTTTATTTCTAAAGCATTTACACGAAAGTTAGATGTTGTACCTTCTTTAATGCCTTTCCCTCTATCTATTGATGTGGCAAGCGGGAAATCAGTCTGTGCCACCCAAATATATTACGATTGTGTGCTGACCTTAGACGGACATAATTTTGATATCGACCTTTTCCCCATAGACACTAAAGAATTTGATATAATAGTTGGCATGGATTGGTTGGCAAATAATCTTGCCACTATTGTTTGTACTAAGAGAATTGTTCGTTTGTTCACGCCGGAAGGCGAAGAAATATTTGTGTATGGGGATAGACGTAAAAGGGAAGTCGCGGTTATTTCGGTGGCTAAGGCTCGGAAAAATCTAGGTAAAGGTTGCAAATGTTACTTGGCTTGTGTCTTGAATGCCATGAAAGAAGGGAAAAACCTTAAGAATGTGCCAGTAGTTAATGAATATCCCGATGTGTTTCCTGATGACTTACCGGGATTGCCACCGGACCGATCTGTAGAGTTTCGAATTGAGTTAGTGTCGGGAGCTGCACCAATTTCGCGTGCTCCGTATCGTTTAGCGCCTTCGGAAATGAAGGAAATGATGGCGCAATTGAAAGAACTATTAGAGAAAGGGTTCATCCGGCCGAGTACCTCGCCGTGGGGTGCTCCGGTTTTATTCGTGCGAAAGAAAGATGGAACCTTGCGAATGTGTATAGATTATAGAGAACTGAACAAGGTGACTATAAAGAATAAGTATCCTTTGCCTCGTATTGATGACTTGTTCGATCAACTACAAGGAGTTGCTTATTTCTCGAAGATAGACCTTCGTTCAGGGTATCACCAACTTAAAGTCCGTGAGGAAGATGTGCCGAAAACTGCTTTTCGGAACCGATATGGGCATTATGAGTTCTTAGTGATGCCTTTTGGGCTCACTAATGCTCCTGCAGCCTTTATGGACTTGATAAATCGTGTGTGCCGTCCAATGCTTGACAAGTCAGTTATAGTGTTTATCGACGACATCTTGGTGTATTCCAAGACGAAGGAGGATCATGCGGTTCATCTGAGGCGATTGCTCGAACTTTTTCGCAGTGAACAGTTGTATGCGAAATTCTCGAAGTGTGAATTTTGGTTGCGGCAAGTGCAATTTCTAGGACATGTCATATCTAGGGAGGGTGTTTCTGTGGATCCCTCCAAGATTGAAGCCATTAAAAGTTGGGAAGCGCCTAGAAATGTTGCTGAGATTCGTAGTTTCCTTGGATTGGCCGGCTATTACCGACGATTTATCCAAGATTTCTCTAAAATTGCCATCCCACTCACTTCGTTGACTCGTAAGAATGCGAAGTTTATGTGGGAAGAGCCACGGAATGCAGCATTTCAAACTCTGAAGAGTCGACTAACCGATGCTCCGATACTTGCGTTGCCGGAAGGGAACGAAGATCTTGTTGTTTATAGCGATGCTTCGATAAATGGATTGGGTTGCGTGTTAATGCAGCAGGGAAAAGTGATAGCTTACGCTTCGAGACAGCTAAAGGATTATGAAAAGATTCGTCCGACTCATGACTTGGAGTTAGATGCTGTCACGTTTGCTTTAAAAATCTTGCGACATTATCTGTATGGCACTAGGTGCCAGTTGTTTACTGATCATAAGAGTTTGAGACATATCTTTGATCAGAAAGAGTTAAATATGCTACAGAGACGTGCCGTGGAAATGATTAAGGATTATGACTGTGAAATCCTGTACCACCCTGGAAAGGCCAATGTAGTGGCTGACGCCTTAAGCCAAAAGAGATATCCGGAAGCAACTTGTTATGCATTAACGCATGTAGTGGTAACTTCTTCTATCCTTGATGACATTCGAAAGTGGCAAATCGAGGGCCTTAAGGAGGAAAATATTAAAGCGGAAAGAGTGGTTGGTCAGAGTGTATTGTTAACCGAAGGTAGCAATGGTTTGAAAATGTTTAGAGATCGCATTTGGGTGCCTAAGATCGGTGATGTGCGCAAGACAATTTTAGAAGATGGTCATAATTCGAAGTTCTCAATTCACCCCGGGAGTTCAAAAATGTATCAGGATTTGAAATCCGAATATTGGTGGCCTGGAATGAAGCGACACGTTGGAAATCATGTTGAAAGATGTTTGACTTGCTTGCGAGTCAAGGCCGAACATCAAAAACCATCTGGAAATTTACAACCACTCGAGATACCTGATTGGAAGTGGGATCACATCACGATGGATTTTGTGGTGAAGCTTCCGCAGACCCAAAGACAACATGATGCTATCTGGGTTATTGTTGATCGACTGACGAAATCCGCACACTTTTTGCCGATACGAGAAAACTTTCCATTGGAAAGATTGGCGCGAATGTATATCGATGAGATTATTGTACGCCATGGGATTCCAAAATCTATTGTTTCGGATCGTGATTCGAGATTTACTTCGAGATTTTGGCAAAGTATGCAGGATCAGTTGGGAACGCGTGTTAATTTGAGTATGGCGTTTCGTCCCCAAACTTACGGTCAGACAGAGCGTACTAATCAGACGATGGAAGATATGTTGCGTGCGTGCGTGATCGAACTTGGTGGAAATTGGGATACACACCTACCACTTGTGGAATTCGCCTATAACAATAGTTTTCATTCTTCGATAAAGATGGCTCCGTATGAGTCGTTGTATGGTCGGAAGTGTCGAACTCCGACGTGTTGGCGTGAAGCAGGCGAGAAACCGTTAGCGGGTCCCGAATTACTTCAAGAGACGCATGATAAAATTCAGACTATTCGGGAGCGAATCAAAGCAGCCCAAGACCGACAGAAGGCATACTCGGACAAACGTTACAAAGATATAGAGTATGCAGTAGGAGATTCCGTGATGCTTAAAGTATCTCCGTGGAAAGGGATTATGAGATTTGGAAAGCGAGGAAAGTTAAGTCCTCGATATGTTGGACCGTTTCCTATTACCGGGCGTGTCGGAGCCCAAGCTTATAAATTAGAGCTGCCCGCTGAGTTGGCAGGAATTCATGACACCTTCCATGTTAGCTATTTGAAGAGAAGTCCGATCGATCCTAAAGTAATCGTTCCTTTGGATGATGTGCAAATTGATGAGAAATTGCGATATGTTGATTGGAGCACGGATAGGAGCTCCATATTTTGTTGATGATTGGGGTGGGAGTAGCAGACTTCCATTTTGAACTTACGCGAATTAGTTAATGATTATTAATTCGTTTGTAATCAAATTGATGATTTAACATTATGACCCCAATTACATTACTTCGTGATTTCCGACAATCTGTTGTGTTATATGCAAAGTGTTTGGAATCACGTTGATGATTATTAAAGTATTTAAAGTTTTAATTTGACCATATTTCCGCAAGTACTCTGTATAAATTAATGTATAATGGTATCGAAATACTCGTATTAGTTGTATGGGTGTTTCAATTTGGTATCAGAGATGGAGCTCATACATAGAGTATAGTCGACGATACTCTACTCTGAGCACGGTTTCAGAAGCAAGTATTGACCCAACTAGGAGGCAATATTATAACAATTACAATTGACCTTTGGCCTAGGATGGGATAATATTGGGTAGACTTTTAAGATTATAACTTTATGTAAGTATAATTATATACACATATAAATGTCGTGTGCACACTTTGGTGTGAAAGAAGTGTTGAACCGACCTGTAAATGTTTGTTGCAGACAATGTCGGGTAGCCAGTCAAATCGCGTTCTACACCAGGAGGTAGAACATTCAAATGTTGGGGGAGACAGAGATCAGTCTCAAGATTATGAAATCGAATCCAGTTTCCGTACTGGTGGAGGGTCTAGAGAGGACCAAATGATGCAGATGATGGCTCAAATGTTGGAGCAAAATCGCCAGCAGAACGAGTTAATGGCGCAGTTACTTGCTTCCCAAAATGTTCAGGGAAAGAAAGATAATGTTGAAGATCAACAAGCAAGTATCGATAACACTAAAGTCGTGGGAAGTGGAAGTAGGGCTGAGAAGCCTAAGAAGGATAAAGATCGGATGCACGACTCCTCTAAGTCAAAAAGGGGAATGTCGTATAAGAATTTTATTGGTTGTCGTCCTCCAGCGTTCAATGGACGGGCAACTACTGTGGAAGCCTTGGACTGGATCAAGGCAACTGAGAAATTATTCCGAGTCACCTATGTCAACCATGACAAAAAGGTACAGTATGCAACCGCACAATTTGTTGGTTCTGCTTTAACTTGGTGGGATTCTGAAGCAGAGATTTTGGGTTTGGAGGTTGTGGCTAAGATGACCTGGGAAGAGTTCAAAACCAGGTTTGACAAACATTTTTGTCCGGCAGTTGCGGTGCAGAGAATAAAAAGAGACTTCGTCACGTTTCAGCAAGGAGACTTGTCGGTGGATGATTATCTGATCGAGTTTAACTCGAAAGCGATGTTTGTGGGGTCGGTAATTGCTGATGAAAAGCAAAATACCGACTATTTTGTTGAAGGACTGCGAAGTGAGATTCACGAGATGGTGACTGTTCGCGCGGTGGAATCATTTGAGAAAGCTGTGGAGTATGCGCGACTCCGGGAGTATGAATTGTTCAGTAAGGAACAAGAATCGTCTGGATCGAAGAAAGCAAATGTTGAATCTTCGTTGGGGACGTTTAAACAACCCCAACAATCGTTCTCAAAGAACGTGGACTCTCGTTGACGTTCCCAATCTTCTAGACACTCGAAGAAGCCTGCGGGCTCCCACAGCAACCCTCAGTCGAAATCTCAGTTTTCGAATTCGGTGCCTAACTGTAACCGATGTGCGAAGCTTCATCGTGGGGAATGTTTGTCCCCTATTGTTTGCCATGGATGTGGAGAAGAGGGACACATACGTCCTGCGTGCCCCAAACGAAGTGATGCGTGCTATGAATGTGGCCAGGTGGGCCACCTCGCTCGGAATTGCCCGAAAAAGAAGTCGGCAGCGTCTGAAAGTAAAGGCTCAGTTTCAAAGCCTAGTTATGTTGGTGGTTCCTCCCAATCAAAGGGGGATCCGCCTAAGCCTCAAGCCAGAGTCTACCAGATTACTGCTGCCGAGGCGCAAGATGTGCCGGATGTCGTGACCGGTACTTTTCTTCTAAATTCTTTACCTGCCGTAATATTATTTGATTCCGGTGCAAGCGTGTCTTTTATTTCTAAAGCATTTACACGAAAGTTAGATGTTGTACCTTCTTTAATGCCTTTCCCTCTATCTATTGATGTGGCAAGCGGGAAATCAGTCTGTGCCACCCAAATATATTACGATTGTGTGCTGACCTTAGACGGACATAATTTTGATATCGACCTTTTCCCCATAGACACTAAAGAATTTGATATAATAGTTGGCATGGATTGGTTGGCAAATAATCTTGCCACTATTGTTTGTACTAAGAGAATTGTTCGTTTGTTCACGCCGGAAGGCGAAGAAATATTTGTGTATGGGGATAGACGTAAAAGGGAAGTCGCGGTTATTTCGGTGGCTAAGGCTCGGAAAAATCTAGGTAAAGGTTGCAAATGTTACTTGGCTTGTGTCTTGAATGCCATGAAAGAAGGGAAAAACCTTAAGAATGTGCCAGTAGTTAATGAATATCCCGATGTGTTTCCTGATGACTTACCGGGATTGCCACCGGACCGATCTGTAGAGTTTCGAATTGAGTTAGTGTCGGGAGCTGCACCAATTTCGCGTGCTCCGTATCGTTTAGCGCCTTCGGAAATGAAGGAAATGATGGCGCAATTGAAAGAACTATTAGAGAAAGGGTTCATCCGGCCGAGTACCTCGCCGTGGGGTGCTCCGGTTTTATTCGTGCGAAAGAAAGATGGAACCTTGCGAATGTGTATAGATTATAGAGAACTGAACAAGGTGACTATAAAGAATAAGTATCCTTTGCCTCGTATTGATGACTTGTTCGATCAACTACAAGGAGTTGCTTATTTCTCGAAGATAGACCTTCGTTCAGGGTATCACCAACTTAAAGTCCGTGAGGAAGATGTGCCGAAAACTGCTTTTCGGAACCGATATGGGCATTATGAGTTCTTAGTGATGCCTTTTGGGCTCACTAATGCTCCTGCAGCCTTTATGGACTTGATGAATCGTGTGTGCCGTCCAATGCTTGACAAGTCAGTTATAGTGTTTATCGACGACATCTTGGTGTATTCCAAGACGAAGGAGGATCATGCGGTTCATCTGAGGCGATTGCTCGAACTTTTTCGCAGCGAACAGTTGTATGCTAAATTCTCGAAGTGTGAATTTTGGTTGCGGCAAGTGCAATTTCTAGGACATGTCATATCTTGGGAGGGTGTTTTTGTGGATCCCTCCAAGATTGAAGCCATTAAAAGTTGGGAAGCGCCTAGAAATGTTGCTGAGATTCGTAGTTTCCTTGGATTGGCTGGCTATTACCGACGATTTATCCAAGATTTCTCTAAAATAGCCGTCCCACTCACTTCGTTGACTCGTAAGAATGCGAAGTTTGTGTGGGAAGAGCCACAGAATGCAGCATTTCAAACTCTGAAGAGTCGACTAACCGATGCTCCGGTACTTGCGTTGCCGGAAGGGAACGAAGATTTTGCTGTTTATAGCGATGCTTCGATAAATGGATTGGGTTGCGTGTTAATGCAACAGGGAAAAGTGATAACTTACGCTTCGAGACAGCTAAAGGATTATGAAAAGATTCGTCCGACTCATGACTTGGAGTTAGATGCTGTCATGTTTGCTTTAAAAATCTGGCGACATTATCTGTATGGCACTAGGTGTCAGTTGTTTACTGATCATATGAGTTTGAGACATATCTTTGATCAGAAAGAGTTAAATATGCGACAGAGACGTGCCATGGAATTGATTAAGGATTATGACTGTGAAATCCTCCTGGAAAGGCCAATGTAGTGGCTGACGCCTTAAACCAAAAGAGATATCCAGAAGCAACTTGTTATGCATTAACGCATGTAGTGGTAACTTCTTCTATCCTTGACGACATTCGGAAGTGGCAAATCGAGGGCCTTAAAGAGGAAAATATTAAGTCTGAAAGAATGGTTGGTCAAAGTGTGTTGTTAACCGATGGTAGCAACGGTTTGAAAATGTTTAGAGATCGCATTTGGGTGCCTAAGATCGGTGATGTGCGCAAGACAATTTTAGAAGATGGTCATAATTCAAAGTTCTCAATTCACCCCGGAAGTTCTAAAATGTATCAGGATTTGAAATCTGAATATTGGTGGCCCGGAATGAAGTGAGACGTTGGTAATCATGTTGAACGGTGTTTGACTTGCTTGCGAGTCAAGGCCGAACATCAAAAACCATCTGGAAATTTGCAACCACTCGAGATACCTGAATGGAAGTGGGATCACATCACGATGGATTTTGTGGTAAAGCTTCCGAAGACCCAACGACAACATGATGCTATCTGGGTTATTGTGGATCGACTGACGAAGTCCGCACACTTTTTGCCGATACGAGAAAACTTTCCTTTGGAAAGATTGGCGCGAATGTATATCGATGAAATTATTGTACGTCATGGGATTCCAAAATCTATTGTCTCGGATCGTGATTCGAGATTTACTTCGAGATTTTGGCAAAGTATGCAAGATCAGTTGGGGACGCGTGTTAATTTGAGTACGGCGTTTCGTCCCCAGACTGACGGCCAAACTGAACGTACTAATCAGACGATGGAAGATATGTTGCATGCGTGTGTGATCGAGCTTGGTGGAAATTGGGATACACACCTACCACTTGTGGAATTCGCCTACAACAATAGTTATCATTCTTCGATAAAGATGGCTCCGTATGAGTCGTTGTATGGTCGGAAGTGTCGAACTCCGACGTGTTGGCGTGAAGCAGGCGAGAAACCGTTAGCGGGTCCCGAATTGCTTCAAGAGACGCATGATAAAATTCAGATTATTCGTGAGCGAATCAAAGCAGCCCAAGACCGACAGAAAGCATACTCGGACAAACGTTAAAAGATATTGAGTTTGCAGTGGGAGATTCCGTGATGCTGAAAGTATCTCCGTGGAAGGGGATTATGAGATTTGGGAAGCGAGGAAAGTTAAGTCCTCGATATGTTGGACCATTTCCTATTACCGAGCGTGTCGGAGCCCAAGCTTATAAATTAGAGCTGCCCGCTGAGTTGGCAGGAATTCATGACACCTTCCATGTTAGCTATTTGAAGAGAAGTCCGATCAATCCTACGGTGACCGTTTCTTTGGATGATGTGCAAATCGATGAGCGGTTGCGATATGTCGAAGAACCAGAAAAGATTATCGGTGACAAAGTGATTAACCTAAGGAATAAGGAGATCGAGATGGTACTCGTTTGTTGGAAGCACCACCGTGGATCTCTAATGACTTGGGAGACGAAGGCTGAAATGATGGCCAAATACCCCGCTCTGTTTGAAAGAACCTGATTCTGTGGGCGGAATCCTTTTAAGAGAGGAGGAATTGTAACGACCCGATTATTTAACCGATAATTAGTATTTATTGTAAAGAAATAAAAAAAATTCAGAATATTAATTAATATTGTGATATATAAATAAATGGTTGTGTAAATTATTATAAATAAAGTATTGATTTATGAAGTAGGGATCTTAAAAGAAATGGAAATAATTGTAGGGTCTAAATGGTAAATATTGAAAAGATTAAAAGGAAAAAAAAAAAAGTTACCTTTTGTTTGCTTATATCTTACGCCCCAGAGGGATGAAGAAAAAAAAAAAGAGAGAAAGAAAAGAGAGACTTTTTGGAGGAGAAAAGAAAGGAAATATCCGATTTTTGGAAGATTCGTACGCTTTTGAAGATCGAAGAGGTACCAACTCTTATTTTTATAAATCTCTTACTTTTCTTTTCTCTCCACCATCTTCATATGAAGAAGATGAGAACTCAAATGGGTTTTTATGGAGATCTCTTAGAAATGGCTAGATCTTGAAAGAAAATGATGAAATATGTTAGATCCATTATTTAAAAAGTATATTATACAAGTTTCTATGTATTTTGATGGGTTTTCATGGAGATCTCTTAGAAATCTTTAGATCTTCAAAAATAATGATGGAATATGTTAGATCCATCCTTTGAAAGTATATTATGCAAGTTTCTATGTATTTTGGTGGGTTTATATCAAAAACCCTAATTTGAGTTCATAAGAACCCTAGGTAATCTAAAAAATGAAAATAATGTTTTGGTGGTTAAAATGAGTTTAAATACATACATACATACATACATACATACATACATACATACATACATACATACATACATATATATATATATATATATATATATATATATATATATATATATATATATATATATATATATATATATATATATATATATATATATATATTACAACTTTTTATAATAAATATAGAGAAATTATAGTATCTTTGACATTAAATCCGTAAGGCAGAAATTGCAGTTCAGCCTTGAAATATTCTGAAAGATTTGCTAAGTATGGATCTAGGATGGTTCGAATTTCGGATGGCCTTGGACAGAAATTGTAATTTAAATTATTTTTATTTTATGGAATCTTTTGTCATAATAGTCTATGACATCTTTAAAGAGGATAATTAGACCAAAATAATTATTGAGGTTTAATGCCAAAATTAGTTAAGTCTTACGACTAATGTATCCGAATCAATGTTAAGAAGTTATAAGCTGTGAGACTTATAAATATTATATTATGAACCTGTTTGTTGGTGTTTGACGGGTTAAGGTCCCTTGGAGACTATTAATCATATTTTGACGATTATAACTCGGTTTCGAGGCCGAGAGCTTGTTGTACACCCCTGTGAGTTCTAGCATTAATGTATTTATATGCATATCATGAATTGTATGTTGTTGCGTTCATATCATTCTTGTCATTTACATGCTTTGCCATCACATACATTATTGTTGTCATGTTATCATTTGGTTGATAAGTTGTTGATCATTCATTTGACCTCTCCGCTGAGACGGTAAGCCTGAGTGTGGTAACCTAGCGGGGTCATAATGGTAAGCCTGTATGTGGTAACCATTATTGCCTGTAAAACGATAAGGCTGTGGTCTGTGGTAATCGTATGGCAACACTGTAAACTGCATATCGATAAGCCTGTGGTCTGTGGTAATCGAGCAGTAGATTGTAAACCAATTGTACGGTAAGCCTGTGTGTGGTAACCGCAATGTGGTAGCTTATTAGCCATTAGTTTGCCTCCTGAGATTGTTAGTTAAATTCATGGCATTGCATGACATCAATCATATATCGCATGGAACTTTAATCTAGAAACTCACTAAACAACTTTCTTGTTTACCCGTTAGTTGATTATTCTTTTCAGGATCTGTTAAGGGCAAAGGCCCGGCTGGCCCAAACTGTTAGACATTGATTGGAGCGCGGATAGGAGCTCCATATTTTGTTGATGATTGGGGTGGGAGTAGCAGACTTCCATTTTGGATTTACGCGAATTAGTTAATGATTATTAATTCGTTTGTAATCAAATTGATGATTTAACATTATGACCCCAATTACATACTCCGTGATTTCCGACACTCTGTTGTGTTATATGCAAAGTGTTTTGAATCACGTTGATGATTATTAATGTATTTAAAGTTTTAATTTGACCATATTTCCGCAAGTACTCTGAAAAAATTAATGTATAATGGTATCGAAATACTCGTATTAGTTGTATGGGTGTTTCATTGTATAGATCAGGGATTGTATTCTTGTAGTAGTTTATATGATTCTAGTACTTAGACAAAATATATATAGTTAGAAGCTATCGTCAAGAGGGAGTCTGTTAGTGCATCCTGTGTGACGATAGCAGTCTAAGTATAGACGATATTTTGTAATAGTCAATTTTTTCGTAATTGCATAGTAATACGTGTTTGATATATGTTTGTTATATATGTTTGATATTGATTGTTTGTATGTTTGAACTTGGTTGTAATTAATGTTTTACAATAAGTTCAAACATAAGTTCAAAGATAAGTTCAAACATAAGTTCAAAGTTAAGTTCAAAGTCATTGGTTCGAACTTATGGAGGAGAAGTTCGAAGGGCCTTGGGCTTGGTCGAACTTGTCCAGAGCAAGTTCGAATCAAGGGTAATAAATTAAGGGTTAATTCATTTTAATTAACAACTTTTGCAAAACTAGAGCAGAGATTAAGGCATAGCTGATCTCGAACTTGCAAGGGATTTTGTGTTTGTTCTTGGAGAGAATCACGTGTCGGGGCATTCCATTATTCGTCTATCATCGTGTGTGTCTCCGTGTTCCATGTGTGTGGTCTATACGTCAAACTGCTAACGAGGATTCCGCACTCGTTGGACGGCATCACGTCAAGATAGGATCCGTAGGTAGGCGACCTTACACAACAATGACTGAGCCTAACCAGTCCGAAGGTGAGGAGAGAACGAGTGAGATAGAGGGTGTAAGGTCGCCTAGCTACGGATCCTATCTTGACGCGACACCGTCCAACGAGTCCGGAATCCTCGTTAGCGGCTTGACGGATAGACCACGCACACGAAACATAGAGACACACACTGTGATAGACGAACAACGGAACGCCCCGACACGTGATTCTCTCCAAGAACACACTCTCTGAAACTTGCAAGTTCGAGATCCCCTTTTCTAATCACTCTGATAAACTTCTGCCAAAAGTCCTATAATTAATCGAATTAACCCTTAATTACAACACCCAGTTCGAATTTGCCTTGGACAAGTTTGAATAGGCCCAAGGCCTTTCGAACTTGTCCTCTACAAATTCGAATCTTAGGCTTCAAACTTATGTTTCAACTTATCTTTGAACTTATGTTTGAACTTAACTTTGAACTTATGTTTGAACTTAACTTTGAACTTATGTTTGAACTTATTGTAATACATTACACTAAGTTCAAACATATAAACAATCAGTATCAAACATATATAATCAAACATATAACCAACATATATCAAACACTTGTTAATATGTAATAATAGTCAAATTGACTTTTACAAAATATGTCTATACTTAGACTGCTAACGTCACACAGGGTGCACTAACAGACTCCCCCTTGAGGATAGCTTCTAACTATTTATATTTTGTCTAAGTATTAGAACTATATAAGCTACTACCCGCATACAATCCCTGATCAATACAATCTCTAACTATCTTTTGGAACTTCCTACCTTCAGATTTCCAGCCGTCATGGAAGAAAATTGGCTGATCATGAAGTTTTTGCAGGTCATCCTTGGATAGGTTGATCAGATGCAGCGGATCATATACTCTCAAAATTACCTTGTCTTCTATATCCTCCATGACTGCTTCAGTCGTATCATTGTCTACATACCACCACTTCAAGTTTCCCAGAACGTCCTGTTGCATAGACTTCAACGGTACTCTCTTCAAACATCGGACTAGTTTATAAACCATCCTAGCCCAAGGTTTACCTGTATGGGGATCTATTCTAGTCTCATCTTCAACTCTCTTGCCTGACCTTGGGTTGAGTCTTTCAAACTTTCTAGATCTACCCTCCCTTCTGAAAATCTTAGCGATCACTTCAGCATAGGGGTCATCTCCAATGTTTACGAGCTCTTTCCAGGCTAACTCTTTCACTTCACATTTGGGCAATGTATTAAAAACCTTCAAATTTCTCTTCAAATACTGTAGCCCCTCTCTTCTTTTAAGCACAAAAAGCTTCAATTCCCTGTCAAAGAACCAGCTAAGTATTCCACCTGTGAGGTTTCCAGAATTTGGCACTCTCATCCTTTTCTTCATCTTCGGCTCTGATTTCTTTTCTTCCTTTCGAAACCAAAGATTTATAAACTTTGTTCTGCTTTGCTCTGTATCAGCTGTATCCAATTCTGAATCATCCACAGATGCCAACTTGATTTCATCTATGTCGATTACATTGTGATCGTTGTGCACATATTGTTCTTTGATAGGTTGTGACGGAATGATTACTTCGTCTACATCATCGTCTTCGTCTTCTACGGCCTCCTCATCAGATTTCCACTCTGCTATATCTTCTGGGACAAACTCCCCTTCTTCCAGATGTTCAATATCATCCTCAAAATCAAATATTACTTCTTTTTCTTCAATATCCATCAGAGCTTCTATCATTTCGCTCTCAACGGTCTTAGAAGTTTCACCTTCAACTCTTTCTTCTATTCCAGACTAACTGGGCTCCCCCTGAAATGATGATCGCTGAGCAGTTGGAAGATCTGCTAGCTCACCTTCTCTTCCAGTCTCGGGATCATTGTCGTCATCATCTCTTCGAAGCACTTCAGCTTCTCTGCAGCTACTCTCCCCTTGAGCTTGAAGATTTTTCATTAACTGCTCCAGGAGAGACTTCATCATTTGTATCTCAGACACTTGATCGACAACTGTTGATCTCAATGCAGCATTTTCCTGATCAAGTCTTGCATTGTGGGCTTGAAGTTCTGTTACAGCTGTAGATAGCTGGAAAATTTGGACTGATTGGAAATCCACCTTGCCCTTCAGCTCTGTAAACCACTGATTGTCATTGAATGTCGTTGATGTTGATGGAATGGATGTCGATGGTGATGGAGTGATGGGTGATTGAGCAGCTGGAATTACAGGTTCAGGAGCTGAGGCGGATGAAGCTCGCTGCATAAATCGGTGCCGCCTCGCCCTATGCCTAGGAACGAGGGGAGTTGGATCTTCTTCTTCGAAATCAGAGTCATCATCATCTGAATCTCGTGCAGCTCTTCTTGTCGTCTCTCGTGTGCTGACGACTATTCTTGATCCATATCTGCCAATCCGGACAGCCGGATCAACATGTTCTACTTCTTCAACTTCCTCAGATTCAGACTCAGACTCGGAGGCGGTCATTGCTTGACCTTCTACCTCAGTCTGCATGGTCTCTCTTTCTGCAGCTACTTGACCCTGGACCTCAATGTCCATATCCTCACCCTCTGGTGGCTGATATTCATCAACATCTCTTAGAAGATCATGGAGATCAGTTGGAGGCTCCAAGATATCATGAACCAGTTGAGCTGCAATATCAAGTTGGGCCTGAGTTGTTGAGCCCATATCTCTTCTAGGGTCTCTGCTCTTGGATCAAATTCTGGGGCCAAGGTTGAAGGGCATGCAGTGTCCGAATATAGACATGCTGTCGTAGGCTCCGGAAGTCTGCTTGAGGATGGCCTTGATGCCTGAATTTGTCTCTCTGGAGCTCTCTGCCTCCTGCGTGGTTGTGGTTGTGGTTGTTGTTGTTGTGGTGGCTGTTCCTGCAGTTGCTGCGGTTGAGAACCTTCACCAGCCCAGTTATCTCCTTTCGGAGCCACAAAATCTGGGTCAATTACTGCTCCAAACAATGGTGTCACCTGAGGCCTGACTTGCTCAGCCCTTCGTGCGTTGTGCGACTGGCAGTTAGCGAATATTCTCTTGTCGATAATAGCCACACCGTGAGTATCTTGAAGTTGAGGCAGATTTGGCAGAAGGTGACGTATAATCATCATAGCAAAGCGCGGGTACATCAGAAATCTTTCACGGACTGGAGCCGTGATTTGATGCACAAACTCAGCAAAGAACATTTTTGAATAACTGAAGCGCTTGTTATATACCAATGCAATCACAGCTGACTGCATCTTGGACACAATGTAGTCAAATCCAGCCTTTTTCGGTGCAAAACATACCATGGACACATGCACCAAGTACCTCCATTGCCCGATTAAGCCACTTTTCATATATGCGGCTTGGTGATATCTAGGGTGTATCCCATACGTAAGAAGGCCGTTTGCCTTATATTTACCGAAAAATCAGTGGGCCCCATTTCTTGGTCTTCGGAGCCTAGCTGCAGAATCTGACGAAGCATGTCAGCAGAGAAAACAATTGGCTGCCCCCCAACTCTTGTTCGTAATACTGTCGGCATCACAAAGCAGTCTACTTAGAGGTGATCCTAGAACTGTCTTACATATGGTAAGATTATTTGCAGGTTATGGGTTAAAGCGTAAGAAACCCTTGAATGCGTCAAAAATTCCACCATTTGTCGAAATGGTTGAGCTTCGGGAAGTTCTCTATCGACGGACATTACCATGTTATGCTTATTAAAGAACGCGCGATCACCCATATTTGCACATAAAAACAACAAACCATATTAGTAATGAAAAAATAAAAATGAAACTTGTTTAATTTCGAGTTTGCTTTATTTCGAACTTACATAAGATCGAAATCCAACACACTCGAATTTCTACAAGTTTTGAATTTATTTTATAAAAATACTCGAATTTAAAGACAAATTCGAAGGCCATGTTTGAATTTGACTGAATTCGAATTTGTCGATATTTTAAACAAATTCGAATTTTCTGACAAGTTCGAACATGATGAACATATTCGTAGTCGGTCACCTTCGAATACAAATCCATGATTTTAACTCCATTTGACTTAGAAAATAGTATCAACTAGTCCTATTGGGTTCTAATCAAAGTTATATGTACTTTATTTGAAGTTTCACCGGTTAAAACTTGTGATTTTGAATCACAAAGTTTAAACCCCAAAAACTTCAAATATGATCGATTTTTTGATAAAAATGAGTCCTAAACTTTGTATAATACTGATTATTTTACCTATGTGTGTTGGTAGATTCGAAAACAAACGAGCAAAACTTCGTGAAATAGTGACAAAGTCGAAACGATAACTTCGAAGAGATCAATTCGAAATCGCCTGGTACAAGTTCGAAGAGTTAAGATTGAACGTAGGTGAAGTAAATGTTCACTGTTGACCCTTTTATACTAAACACCTTCGAACTTGATATAAATTCGAAGATATTGACAAATTCGAAGGTTAATTCGAAAATGCCTTAACTTCGAATTTATTTGAAAATTTTGAAAACCTTTGAATAAAATTCAACTTTTTCGTGTAACAGAACAAACCTTGCAAAATTATTCACACCAAGCAATAGATTTTCATGCAATGTTTATTTATTCAACCAAAAATGCATCCTAGTAACTTTGACATTATTCCTACTTAGAATAAAATAAAATAAAATAAAATAACCTAAAGTAACAAAATATTTTTCGCAAGAAAGTCAAAGAAGGTTCAATCAGATAGCAATGTCAATACGCACTTTCAGTATTACACTTTCACACTTAGAAATTTTTGATTCCTTGATTGTTTGTCGTGACACAAATTTCTAGGCGATTGTCGGTATTATTTTCCCTTTAAACATGTAACACTTTGGAATATCCCTTGGCATTTTTATTTATCAACAAACTACCTTACGTGTCCCATACTTAGACATACTTTTATGATCAAAGCAAACACACAATGATTTTAATTTTTCGGTATTCCAAATTTTCTTTAAAAGGCAAACGTCGGACACAGTTCTGTATTCACATACAACAGAGTGTCTTAGTTTGTCTTAAAGTTTATTTAAAGCTAACAAGACAGCGATGACAGGTCTGTACTGACGTACAACAAAGCGACTTATCTTGCTAACTCGAGTCAAACCAGAGGTAACAGGTCTGTACTTACGTACAACAGAGTGACTTGTTTTGACTCTCTACTTACTATCAAAAGTTTTCTTTTCTTTTCTTTTCTTTAAGATGTATCTGATGTGGCTATACATCCCCCTGAAAATTTGCATACATCATTTAGAATCATTGTTTGTATGTCTCTAAAATAAAAATTAAGACCATTTGGTCATACATCTAAGTTAGTTACACATATGACTTTTTCTTGAATATTTTATTAGCTTTTGACATTCCCTTTTGTGTATTATGCCTACCAACACATCGAACTAGAAAATGTGTATCACTTAGAGTTTTAGGTGCATTATGTGTGAAAGCTTAACACTTAGAGATTGTATCGACTGTGCTAATTTTCGTCACTTTGAACCTATGTCTCTAAGACTTAACTCAATTTTCTAATATTCTCTTTTTTTGAGCTTTTTATGGTTTTCTCTCTTTTTTCTTTTGTTTTTCACAAATAAGAGTAAGTTAATAAAGTAACTTACTAACTTACTATAAAAGGAAATAAAATATATTAAGGTCAAGTTACTCTGGATTACGCATACCATTTAGTTTAACGAACAACTCAAAGCGTGGCTTATCAAAAGTTTTAGTAAATAAGTCAGCATTATTATCTTCCGTTGCCACTTTTACCAGCTTTATTAAGTTCTTTTCAGCACAATCACGTATAAAATGATGTCTTATGTCTATGTGCTTTGTTTTACTGTGTTTAACTGGATTATTGGTTATAGCAATAGTAGATTGGTTATGTATGAGTATAAGTCAAACCGTAATCCTGCAATTGTTGTTGTATCCACAAAACCTGTGAACAGCGACTACCAGCAGCTACATATTCGGCCTCTCACGTTGACACGACTATCGAAGTCTGTTTCTTGCATTGCCAAGATACGAGTCTCCCTCCAAGGAACTGACAACCTCCAGTTGTTGACTTTCGATTCAAGCTGCAACCTCCATAATCTGAATCCGTGAAAGCTTCCAATTCCAGATCACCATCCGCGTGATACCAAAGTCCCAGCTTCGGTTTCGACTTGAGGTATCTCAGAATCCGCTTCACAGCTTTCATATGCATCTCTTTTGGATTAGCTTGAAACCTAGCACAAATACACACAGCAAACATAATGTCAGCTCTAGAAGCAGTTAAATACATAAGTGACCCAATCATGGCCCGATATAGAGTCGGATCCACATCAGTATCACTTTTGGTACCCGGTCCGAGATTGTGATTCACTTGAATCGGTGTGCTAAAGTGAGCAGTCAGCTTTGTTCCCTCCATCCCGAAGCTCTCTAGAATGTCGTAGACATACTTAGTCTGATGGATAAACATACCCTCCTTCCTTTGTTCAACTTGCAAACCCAGAAAGAAGTTTAACTCTCCAATAGCACTCATCTCCAACTTAGACTTTATCACCTTCTCGAAATCTTTGCACATCTGCTCGTCCGATGACCCGAAAATAATATCATCAACTAACACTTGTACCAAGATAAAATGTTCACCCTTTCTTTTCACAAGTAGTGTACTATCAATTCTCCGTCTTTCAAACCCGTTGTCCAAAAGATGAGTAGATAGTGTCTCGTACCATGCCCTTGGTGCTTGATGTAGTCCATACAGAGCCTTAACAAGACGATACACTCTGTCTAGATACTTTGGATCAGTGAATCCGGGCGCTTGTTCAACGTACACCGGCTCCTTCACCTTTCCATACAGAAAGGCACTCTTTACATCAAGTTGATAAACTTTAAATCCTTTGAAGGATGCAAAGGCCAGAAACAACTGAATTGCCTCAAGCCTTGCCACTGGCGCAAATACTTCGTTGTAATCGATTCCTTCCTCTTGGTTGAAACCCTTTATGACAAGTCTTGCTTTGTTGCGAGTCACAATACCCTGATCATCTCTCTTGCACTTAAAAACCCACTTGGTTCCTATTGCCACTTCTCCTCGATGTAACGGAACTAACTCCCACACTTCAAGTTTTCTGAATTGTGACAATTCTTCTTGCATCGCTTCAACCCAAGAATTGTCTTTCAGTGCCATTTGCACATTCTTCGGCTCTACTTGCGAGATGAAACATGAATACAGGCAAGTGTGAAAAGCCTCGGAGTCATTAATCATCGAAAACAGCACTGTGTTGTTATTCAAACTACTCCTAGTCCTCACACCAACATTCGGATTTACGATGATGCTCTTAACCGGATGATGCTTATTGATCCTCGATGTTTCAATCTCATCAACCCTAAGATTCTCTCCTAAGTTTGATCCTATTTCTCCTAACGGGGGAACGACTTCAGATGCTACATTCTCTTCCTCATGATCACTGTCCTCAGAGTTAGAATTGGTAGCCTGATTATCGTTTGTAGGCAACTCAGGTTCATTCTCTGTTGGGGACACATCTTCTATCGTAGTAGGCTTAGAAGTTGATGGAATGCTCGTCTTTGGAAACCTTGACCATCGTCATACAGATTTATTGACGATAAGTCATGTTCAATTGTACCTACATTTCCATCCAACAGAATGTTAAATGACTCAAACAATTTGTCATAATCAAATATCCATTCCGGACCAGTTTGGGGTTCATGTGTATAACTTGTTACATCAATGTTATACACAATTTCTACTATACCGTTTGATTTGTTAAAAACCCGTTTGTTTGGTGAGTTAGGCACATAACCTAGGAAATAACCTTCGTCAGCCTTTTCACCAAACTTAGGTTGATGTTTCGTTTTCATTAAAGTACACGGTACCCCAAATGGTTCGAAGCCAGTTAAATTTGGTGGCCTTTTATTCAAAACTTCATAACAGGTTTTGTTCAATGATTTGACAGTAAGGACCCAATTTAAAACATGACAAGCGGTATTCACTGCCTCCCCCCAAAACATGGTAGGAAGCTTTGAATCCGAGAGCATTGTCCTTGCTGCCTCAATCAAAGTCCTGTTTTTTCGTTCTGCCACCCCATTTTGTTGTGGCTCATATGGTGCACTAAATTGATGCACTATGCCTTTTGATAGGCAATATACACCAACTACTGTGTTTTTGAATTCTGTTCCATTATCACTCCTGATACGTTTTACCCTCGTTCCATAGGAGTTTTCAAATTGGTCTAAGAACCCAATCAACTTTGCAGCTGTCTCGTCCTTCGTACCTAAGAAGAAAACCATGAAAATCATTAGTAATCATCAGTGATAACTAAACAGTACCAACTACCACCTATACTCCTTTTGTTGATAGGTCCGAAGAGGTCCATATGCAACAAATCGAAAGTGGAAGTTATAGAGTTCTGAGTCTTTGACTTGTGGGACTTCTTGTGTCGTTTGCCTTTCTTGCACGGTACACACTTGTCTTCAAACTGAAAACTATTCATCGGGACACCTTGCACCAGTCCATTTTTAGTGATGTAGTTCATTTTTCTAAGGTGCAAGTGTGCCATGCATATGTGCTATAGAACTGATTCAGTCTCTGAAGCTTTAGATAAAAGACATATTGGTCCCATCGAAGAATCCGGTTTATTCATGTCTAGCATGTACAAATCATTCTTCCTTGGGGCCCTCATCAGTATCCACTCTTCAGGTACTTTAAATCCCGGTTTTAGAACTAGCGTCTCAGTGTCAGTGAAAATCACTGAGTTCTTCTTATCACAGATTTGAGATACACTAATGAGATTGTGATCAAATTTATCAACGTGGTAACTTGATCAAGTTTGATACTCCCATTAGTGACCACTCCAGTACCGGTGATATTTCCTCCTTTGTTTCCAGCGAATGATACAAATCCCCTGTTCCCTTCCTTGAAGTCTGTGAATAGACTACTTTCCCCAGTCATGTGCCTAGAGCAACCACTGTCTACGAACCACTTGTTGTTTAGACCTGTAGTTATGTCCTGCACATGAAAGAAAAGAGCTTAGTTATCATGGGGAACCCAAGCCATGACTGACTTGGTAATACCATTCTTATCCACATACGTGAACTCCTTCAAATACCCATCTCTCCTTTCAGATGACTTGGGTGTTTGATTGAGAGCCTGTTGTGGTGTAGAGTGATTTAAATTCACTCTCGGCCTTTGTGTAGGCATTTGCTGTGGAGCCCTCGAATAATTTCTATTATAGGGCATTTCATATTGATATCCCTGGGCTCTACCAGGTGTCTGATGTCTTACAGGAGTGTGTGACCAAACCGGAGTGTAAGATCTTCTAGGTGTAGTACTCCTATAATTTTGTGGAGGTCCTGACCTAGATTGATTATGGACTCTATTCGGTGAATTAGTCCTAAGCACTTCATTTGGTCTACCTGACACCGGTGTTTGTTTCACAGCAGTCTTTGGTGTGGCTTGCACAATCTTCTCAGTTTTTTGAGAACTACTTGTGCTTGCTACACATTGTGAGGGTTTAGGTTGTTCCGGCTTTCCAACATTAGGAGTAGATTCTATCTTCCTATATGGACAACTAGAAGCAACATGACCCCTTTCATGACATCTAAAACAAGACATTTTATTAATGGACTTCTTATGAGTGCCCTTTGACTTAGGTGTCTCACTAGTGTCATGTTCTTGCTTCCCAACTATAGTGACTTTTTCTTCTTTCTGATTATTAAAGTCAGATTTAGCTTCTCCAAGAATGCTATCACTAAAAGATTGCACAAATTTGACTTTCTTAGTCTTGGCATTGTTATTAGTCACCTTAGTTTCTTTATCCTTAACAGATTGAGACACAGGTTCATATGCTACCTCTGATTCGACTGGTTTATCAGTTTTATCCTAAGGCTGAGGCACATAGTTATCATTAAAAGGTGGAGGACTCTAATTATACCCTAAACCTACTGGTTTCTTAGACTGACGCTGTGCATCTAAGATCTCCCCTAGGTTCAGTGACGAGTTCCTAAACTTTTCTTATTTACTATTCACCTCTGCAACCTTAACCTTTGCTTCAGCTAGCTCTACCTCTTTAATCTTAAGCTCTTTGGTTAACGCCTCAACATGCTCATACCTTAGTTCTATTATAACACACTGCTCACTTAATTTGTCTTTTAGAACTATGACATCTTGAGCACCTGCCTAAAGCTTATCCCTGAGATCTTCTTTTATATCTAGGAGGCTAGCATTATCCGATTTTAAGGATTCATTTTGAGCAGTTAGATTACTATGTGTTTCTAGCACTAAAAATAAACTATCATTAGAAGTAGCACAGAAAGCACATAAATCGCGGAATGTAGAAAAATTCAGAATCCCCTTTGCGTGATCTGATTCCACGTTTGCCATTTGTGCAGCAAACTCTAGAATAGTCTGATTGTCTGACTTTTCTACCAACACAAGACATGAATCATTTTGTTCTCCGTCCCTTGTTTCTTCCTCTGCTCTGCCATCCTCAGACTCTGTTACTTCAGCCATGAAGGCTCTAGCATTTGTCTCCGGATGTGTACTCCAGTCGTACGTTCCAGCAAGCTGTCTGTCAGATGTGACATTCGTTAACAAACCAACAATGTTCACTTGAGTACTTGAATTTGCAGGCTGATATCTCCCATGAGATTGATTGTGATTTGTTTCTACCTTGGGTCTTTGACACTCTCGAGCAAAATGTCCTAACCCCTGGCAGTTGTAGCACTTAACTTTGGACTTGTCGAATCCAATCTTATTCAGATTTTTGCCTGTCCTTTTTATGAATCTCTTGACTCGCTGAGTCACCATGGCCAGTTGCCATTGAAGATCCATCTCCTATAAATCAGCAGGATCCACCTGATCATAGTCCTCATCCCATAGTGCAGGATCCTTGATTTTCCCTTGAACGCAATTGCCGTACGCAGCGACAAATGAAGCCAAAAGATTTAGATGACCTTCAGCTGATTTTGCGCTCATTGGCATCTTAATGTATCCTTGTGATGTAGATGCTGAGAAAGTTGGCTTTTCTTCCGGTTTTGAGAACCCTAAGAAAGCCCGGCTTCCTGAGTCTTCCACTTCTACTGGAGTCGACGTTTCGCCCGTATAGAATGTTGTAGCTGTCTTGAGATCAGTTGTAGCTGAAGGTTTGGACTTCCCAAAATACATGTCCGGATCCTGTACCTGGTCATATTCCCGTTCCTTCTTCAGCAACTGAAAGTTATAGGCCTTTAATGTTCCAATGACTCCTTCTAGAGTTAGAGTCTCAAATTTCTCTTCATCATGCTTTATCAGTGCTACGTACATCTCCCATTTTGCTGGTAAAACATCCAGAAGTTTCTCAATCTTTTCTACTTCACGATAATCGACATTGTGATTGTCTAACTCTATCAACAAGTAATAGAACCTGGTAATATTCTCATCCAACTTTTCATTTTTCAAAGCCTTGAAAATAGCGAACTGCTGCTTGAGCATCTCCGTGCTACCTTTCCGAACCCTCAGATTTCCCTCACACCTTTAATCGAGTGCGTCCCACAACTCTTTCGCTGTTCGTTGATTTCTGAATGTGTGCAGGATCTCCTGAGGTAATTCCATTCGAATAATCGAGAATGCTCGGTTCTCATCCTCATATAGTTTCTTATCATCCTCCTTCATCATTTGATATGATAAGACTCTTTGACGACCTTCACCTTCTGTCGTAGGTGGCACATATCCTTCATCGATATAGATCCACATACGCATATCGTTGAAACGAGCAAAGTCGGCGAACCTATCCTTCCACCAATAATAGTCTTCCAACTTCATCAGCTTGGGTGGAGAATTTGTCTTTCCTACCTCATGGTCCATTTCAATAAACTTTTGTAAACATGTCATTCTTTCTTAAAATTTTGAGTTTAAAACTTAATTCATTTAATTTGAAATTAATTTAAATGAACCCTTTCGAACTTGTGTAAGTTCGAAGTTGGTAGATTTTAAATTTGTTCGAAATTAAATTCAAAATTAAGTTTGAAATCAACAAATTAGAAAATATGACAATTTCGAAGTTTAGTCAGGTTCGAATATGAGTAAATTCGAAGATGAGCAAATTCGAATCAAACCCTAAAATAAATTCGAAAGGAGCGTATTTTCTGACGAATTCGAATTTTTGACAAAATTCGAACAAACCCTAAAACCCCCTTATGTTCGAGCGCCGCAAGTTCGAAAAACGGCCAAAAGTTTGATTTTTTCAACTTTTCAGTTTAAACCAAAGTTTTTAGGATTAAAAACTATGATTTCGACCAAAATGATGAACTAATATGAACTTTTTCCCAATATCTTAC
This sequence comes from Centrapalus pauciflorus, assembly GCA_020465985.1. Lineage (NCBI taxonomy): Eukaryota > Viridiplantae > Streptophyta > Magnoliopsida > Asterales > Asteraceae > Centrapalus > Centrapalus pauciflorus. The sequence continues at coordinate 36,684 of JAANYP010004769.1, read as the reverse complement.
TTGAAAAACTCGAAATCTTAACCAAAAAGTGATTTGTCCGTCCAAAAACGCCAAGAAACCCATGATGTTACTTGTGAACACGAAGAACACCACGAACACCCTAATGTCTCTGATACCACTTGTAAGGTCGCCTAGCTACGGATCCTGTCTTGACGTGACACCGTCCAATGAGTGAAGAATCCTCGTTAGCGGCTTGACGGATAGACCACGCACACGAAACATGGAGACACACACTGTGATAGACGAACAACGGAACGCCCCGACACGTGATTCTCTCCAAGAACACACTCTCTGAAACTTGCAAGTTCGAGATCGCCTTTTCTAATCACTTTGATAAACTTCTGCCAAAAGTCCCATAATTAATCGAATTAACCCTTAATTATAACACCCAGTTCGAACTTGCCTAGGACAAGTTCGAATAGGCCCAAGGCCTTTCGAACTTGTCCTCTACAAATTCGAATCTTAGGCTTCAAACTTATGTTTGAACTTATCTTTGAACTTATGTTTGAACTTAACTTTGAACTTATGTTTGAACTTAACTTTGAACTTATGTGTGAACTTATTGTAATACATTACACTAAGTTCAAACATATAAACAATTAGTATCAAACATATATAATCAAACATATAACCAACATATATCAAACACTTGTTAATATGTAATAATAGTCAAATTGACTTTTACAAAATATGTCTATACTTAGACTGCTATCGTCACACAGGGTGCACTAATAGAGGGAGTTGAGGTTGCAGTAGAAAATATTTTGGGTTTGGCTGAGAGGGAGTTGTCTGAAGTAAGGGAGGGAGGTGCAGGTGAGCCGGAAGAGGCGGTCGATTCTGAACGAACCGTCTCTGTCCAATTTAGTGATGAAGGATCTGCATCTGAGGATGTTCTTAGCCTCCTAAGCTGGACAACGCACCAAAAGACCACCAGTTCAGTGGTCGAAATCACTCCCACTTGTTATCCACTTGTTATCCACTCAAAGGGAAACCACTTCAATCCACGGGGATTTTTCTCATACACCATCACCCTATCACTTGGAGAGAGGTGATGTTGAAACAGGTCACACGTCGCCTCCAGTGACCATCGTTTGTTCGACCATAGCTCACACCCCTCCCCCACACACATAGCACGACGCCTCCGTGGAGTCCACCCCTGAACAAGCCGCCTTCGTGGCGGCTCAACAAACTTCCAGATCTGAGAATCCCGCAGTAGAGCCAGAAATGACGGAAGGAAGACCTGGTGTTGACACACAAACGACATCAACATCAGGCCATCCCAATATCTCTCTCGAGATGCTAACGGTGGCTCTTCGTGCCGCTGGTGTTGTTACCCAGGCTGACCTGGACGCCCAAAAGGAAGCTGCCGAGGAGCGACATACCTCCCTTTTATCATTAATCAAGGGTAAGGGTGTTGCCTCTGAGGATCAGCCTACACCAGGTACCCATTCAATCCAGCACAAATCTCAGAGCTCTCTGACAAAATGGACGCGCTTACTCGCCTAATTCTATAAGTCCAAGAGCAGCTCAACAACAGAATGGACCACCTTGAATCTGTAGTTATTGATCTACAATGCCATCCTCAGGCTGATTCCCAAAAGAGAAAAGATGACGATCAGGACGACCCTGATCGCCATCAGGGGGAGAAGCATCAAAGAGTTCAGTCTGAGGACCAGATGCTTATTGTAGGGGGAGCAGAAACAGGGGGAGCAAACATTCAAAGGTTTGGGGAAAAAGGTTCTAAGGTTCAAGAAATGATTGAAGACGATCCTATGGTTGAAGGCCCAGCTCCCTTTGATCCTCTTTCGGCTATGGTGGAATATGAGCCAATTTTTGAAAAAGTTGAGGTTATATTAGTGTCCGATACAGACTCTGATAATGACCAACACTATCATCCAATTACTCCAAAGCCTGAACCTGAATCTCCACAGAAATCATCATCCTCTTTTGAATTTTTGAATTCCCCAACCCACATGCCTCAAGAAGAAATCGTTCTACTATCCAAACCACATCCCCTACTCCCATAGAAACTCCACCAGTCCAATCTACCCCAACAGTCCAAGAAATGCCACTAGCTCAATCAACCCCACCAACCCATACTGCCGAGTCATCAGGTCCCCGAACAGTAGACTGTTTTGATACCAGAGATGTTACTCCAAGGTATAATGTAACTGAGATAGAATGGTTCCGGTGGTTTTCGAAGGTTCAAGTGCAGTCTTTGGTTGGAGAGATAAAAGAAGAGCTAAAGCAAGACAAGAGGACACGAGTTTTGAAACTTCTTGAATCTCCTCCCGCTGAGCTAGATGAACCTCCGGTCCAAGGTTTAAAAGATTATTTGAGAAAATTCCCTACAGAGTAGTTTCAAAACCCCTTTCTGGAAGAAAGATTTCAAATGGTTTTTAGAAAGAGACCTGGGTCATACAGCAGACGTCTTCTCATGCTTTTGCCAGATGCATCCCGAGCTGAACAAGAAGAATACAATCAGATGATGCTAAGGGAAAAGAGAGAAAAGGATAAATATTGGTCAAAATCAAAGATTGTAAAGATCAACAACATCCATATGTATAAAAGAGCTCAAGTATTCACTCCACGCATTTGAAGTGCTCAGAGAGGACATATCTATTCAGGAACAGCATGACACTGACCTAGATTTTGTAAAAATAGATGACATTGAGTTTCTGCACAATAAATTGAAAAATAAGATTAACAAAACGTGTAACTCATGTCACTGCTGTTGCCGCCCTTGTCAGAAGCATGAATCGCCGCTCCATTATTATGTTCTTAAGGGATTTTCAAATGGCGATTGAGAGTGCTTTGGTTAAAGTCAGTATAAGAGCTCCAGAGCAAGATATCTTCCTTCTAGACCACTACCCAGCTTTCAAAGTCTTATTGGGGGGGCAGCCGGGAATCATCTTTTTGAACCAAAAAGGGCTGAAACGGTTTGTGCGCATTGTGGACCTGCCTTGCTACTCCGACGAAACTCTCAGTTTTGTCAGAGCCAAGCTTAACAAAAGAATGCAAGAAGACGATGCTCAGACAATCCCTGAACTTAAAAGAAAACCGAAGGATATTCAAGACATGCTCTGCGTCGTAGAACTGTTGAACAAGAGGCTACATTAAAGGCAAGTGACTCAACGGTTCGACATCGTCCTTGACTTCAAAGAAAAAATGGATCACGCCCGAGTTCATCCACATTGATCGAAAAGGGGGAGATTGTTAGATATTTAATTTCGATCTTGTGACTTTATTTTGTAATAATTATCTTACATTATTTCCTTGTTATTTATTTCTAGACTTTGTTCTAATTGTATCTTTTATATTACAAGTTGAGGGGGGCAAAAGTGTAATAGTTAGAAATTTGGTTTTAATTCCATGGAAAGGGAAACCCACCTAGGGTTTCCCAACAGACGTACGGATTATTGAGAAATACAGCAGCCCCTTTTACAAACATTCTATCTGACATTCTTCATCTTTATTCTTGCAAACCATAGAGTAATCATTCTGTTTTGCTTGTAATATTGGTGAGATCATATAAGAAGTGTTGATATATTCTGGAAAATACATTTACAACAGCAAACTCTCCCCCTTAAATCATGAATAGCTTTTGATTCTCTCCCTTGATGAATCATTGACAACTTTATCATCATTCATCTGTAAATCTTCTGTAGTTGTCATAATTGTCCGTAATTGTCTTGATTTGTTAATGTAATTTCCTTCAAACTACTTAGCAGTTTTCTCTGAACTATAGCTTTTCTCCCCCTCATGATGATCATAGGAAATATGAACATCATGCAAAATCTTCAGAGACGTAAATGCAGTGAATTTACAGTAGCAGAAATACAACAACAATTACAGTGACAATTACAATTCAGAAATATTACAAATTGTGTCTCTTCCCCTTAAAATGATATCCTCTCCCCCTATACTAAACAAATATAACAATCCCCCTCAAATTTATACTTTTTTCTTTCAAAACATACATAACTTTTCAACTTTGTGAAAAATGAAGCAAATTCATTTTGTAAGTAACAGAGTCCAGGTCCACCTAGGAGTCTGTTGTAATCGTCCCAGATGATAATCAGCACACAAATGATAATTTCAGCACAAAATCCAAGAAAAAAGAATGATTACACTCGATTTTTGACTTCGAATATTGAGAGCAAATATGATAAACGCGGCGACCGTTATTTCTATTCTTGTGAATAATGCCAAGGTTGTGGGAAACCCTAGGTGGGGTTTCCCTTACATTATTAATCCAAGTATTGAAGAATTACATATAGACTGTCAGAATCTAAATATTATGAAAATTATGAATATCCAAGATTAACTGATTTGAATTTATCAGAGTATAAATCAATAATCTTGCTTTGAATCAAAGTTTAATTAAGAAGTTTGCGGAATAACACTCAATTATTTTGACAAAAACTTTCAGAATCAATAATAGCATAAAACACAGAAGTAATCAAGACTGTTTGTATAACTTAATTCAATGATTACAATCACCTCTAATCTGTTTAGATTAGACGAAGAACACAAACTGTTCTTAGGGTTTTACAACCTTAGAGGCTTATGAAAACTTAAACAATAAAGCAAATACAGACTCAAAATAATGCAGAAACTCCTATACAATAGAAAAACCTATTCTATGTATTTATATTGCTTTATTGACGTGTTTCCTTGAAGGACTAGGACTTCTCTGATAGTAGATATGCTGAAATCTTCTTGTAAATATCTTCCCTGAAAATCAGCACTTTCTGTTTAAGAAACTGTTGAGCAGCTTGAGTAACTGTTGAGCAGCTTGAGTCATTGGACAGCTTGAACACAGCAGCTTGAGCAGATTTACTTTAGCAGCTTGAACTTTTACACTGGCAGCTCGAGTTTCTTCAACTAGCAGCATGAACTTTGTACTTACATGTAAAATCTACTAACAGTCTGAGAAGTCTAAACTAACAGCTTGAGTATACTTAAACTATTTCCCAACAATCTCCCCTAACTTAAATTCTTTATACAAAACTTTAAGTTCTATACAAATAAGGAAATAAAAAGTATAACTGTTATTTACAAACCAAGGCTTTCAAAAACTTACAACTGTGCAAGCTTCTGATCTATAGCCTTCAAAAATTCTTTCTTCAACTCATCTCTGTCACAAGATATCCTAACTGATTTTATTTGAAGTAGCATATCTTTTGAAAAATTGTAGAACTCGAGACTGAAGAATATACTAAATCCATCTTTAAATTGAACTCTGTAAGTTCTGGATTTGTCAAAAATATGTACTTCCTTGATCTGCTTTCCTTTCTTCTCAGCATCTTCCACTTCTCTTCTTGCAAATTCAGCATTAGCAACTGAACTTAGATCTCTGATGAGCCTTTTTACCTGTGGAAGATCAGATCTAACCTGAGAAACAGACCCTATGTGGTACATCTTTATTAATTCAGCCCTGGTCAGTCTGTGAACCATCTGCCAGAAAGTGTCAAACTCCTCTTCCGGTCCAGATTCTCTTCTTATTACAAATTTGACCCTTATATTCCTTTCATCCAGAGACTTGGCAAACCAGTAGTTGATTTCTGACTTAGTTAAGTCATGCTGATCAAGCAACTTTTCTAACTCCATGGCCTTTTGCAAATGGTGTTCAAAGATCACCTTCTTTACTGATGATGGAACAGAAGCAGTAGGTTGATCAGTGGGAGCAGGTGCTTTAGCAGTTTCAGATTGGACTGGTTGGGATTGTTGGACTGTTTGGGGTGGTTGGACTTCTGGAGCTGGCTGAACTTCTGAGGAGATTTTTGCTTTCTTCCTTTTCTCCATTTCTTTATCGTGTATTGCCTGCAGCCTTTCAATACTCATGGACTGAGCAATTTTCTTTGGAATGTCTGCTGCAACTGCAAAATTTATCAGGAATCTTCTCTCCTCAGCCTTGGTATGCCCAGTTGGCATCCTCCTCTTCCTTTCACCTTGCTTTACCACAAACCCTCTTAGGTAGTCTCCTAAGGTTTCATCATCTTGCATTGGGACATGGGTTTGCTGGTCTAAAGCCTGATCCTGTTCTTCTGCTATCTTTCTGGCAACCTCAGCATCAAAGGCAATCTGAGCTTCTCTGGAAGAGAATTTGTGCTTTGGAGACTCGATCAGAATACCTTTTCCCTTATCTTTTGTGCCAGAAGATGTAGCTTGGACTGAAGTGGATGGAGCTTGGATCCCTTCTCTGATAACAACTCCAGCTGCTCTTGTGGAAGCAGCTTGAGTTTCTAGGCTAACAGCTTGAGAAGCTGTTGGGACTGCTAGCCTAGAGGATGAAGCTGTTGGTGCTGCTGTTGGTGCTGCTTGGACTGTTGGTTCTGGAACTCCCTGATTCTCCCCCTTTTTGGAAGCATTGGTTTGGCCAGAAGGACCTACAACCTTTGCTATATGGGTTTGAATCATCTGCTCTAATTTGATTAGCTTATTTCCACAAAGAGTAAACCCTTTGTGTAGATTAGCCAGCCTTTGATTTTGAGCAGCTTCTGCCTGTCTGAGTGCAAGTATTTGTGCCCCCTGTGCAGCAATGATGGACATTTGGTATTCCAACATTGTGACAACAGGTTTCAGCTTAGGATCCGTTAATAACATCAGTTGCAGACTAGTCTCAAGATCAGAAAACACCAGGGGTGTTTGTGGTCTATCACTGACATTGATACCAGAAGTAGGAACTTCTGGGCCCCTCTGTTCTTGGTACTGGGGACTTCCAGCTTGTGCTTGCACACTTGCTGTTGCCATGGGTGTGGTCTTAGAGATGTTGGCCCTGTCCTGTGCCTCTTGTGCAGAGACATCAGTAGTGCCAGCCACAGAACCCATATGAACAGTCTCAGAAGAGATGTTCACCTCCTGATTGAGGTTGGGAGTGTCCTCAATTGGTTCCCTTTGGATGTGCTGTGCAGAAGTGTCCTCCTGCACAGGGATATATGGCTCTTGTCTGAGGGAGGAGGAGGAAGGAGCACCTCGTCCCCTTTTCCTTATATATAAATGTTTGAGTGGGCGTCTGGGTTGTTCAGAAGGATCAGAGGTGATATCTGTATCATGAGGAGTGGGTTGGGGTCCTGGGGTTAAAGCAGTGATGTTGGGCTGTGTCTGCTCAGGCCCCTCTCCTCTGTTTCTTGGAATGATGTTCATCATTGCAGAGGGCAATGGAGCATCAATGCTAACAAAATTGGCACTTGGCTTTATCAGCCTTTTTATTGAAGATAGTGAGTGCCTATGGGAAACATATATCCTCTTATGTAGATTTGAAGAATTTGTGCAGGTGTGTGCAAATATTTTTGCCAAAAAGCGAGGATACATCAAAAATTTCCCATGCTTCAAGGAATGATGCCTTAACATTCCTTGAAAGATCATATTGGAAAAGTTGAACTGTTGGCCAGTTGAAAAGCACACTAAGGCAGTGGCAATATTTGAAGAAAATTCAGACCATCCAGTTCTTTTAGGGCTTAAACATTGCTGAATAATATGCACAAGAAATTTCCATTTAGGAGAAAAGTGTGCTTTCAAGAAAGTAAAAGAATCAGCAGGGCCCCTATACCCAATGTTTTGAAGACCAAAATGTAAATCAGTAAGAGATAGGTCTTTTATACCTGCGGCATCTTGAAGATGCAGATGATGTCTGATGGACTCCTCTGTGATGTTGATGGTAGTACCATCGATTTTGGAAGTCAGGGTAGGCACTCCGTTGATGGTTTGAACAGAAGCATGAGTCCAGAATTGCTCAATATGGGATATGTATATGGTGGGATTGATATTGAGGGCATAATGGATATGGGAGTGCCTGAGGAAGTCCATCATTGTGTGGAATGGTTGAAGGTCAGTGTGTTTCAGGGTGTATGGAAGGCAGTTGTGTTCTTTGACGAACTCCATTGATCAAGAAACGAAGATTTTTTTTTTTTTTTTTTTTTTGGATTAGGGTTCGAAAAGAATGTGTGAATCGTTCAGAGAGAAATTAGAAGGTCGTGGAAGAAGAATATGTAACTGGTAGTTACAACTGAACGAAACTGGGACCTTTAAAGGTTTCGAAAAGGTTAGATCCCGCGCACACATTTGGGAAATTACCTAAATACCCTGCACACTTTGACAGATCAAGTGAAAGTAACTGGCAGCATGAGAAAATGTACTAGCAGCATGAGAAAAGACTCATGCTGTTAGTGTAAAATTGTGCAACTTTTCAATAAAACAGTATCTCCCCCTTAAATTAGCATATTGAGTTGATAATAATGAAAGGCAATTAATCCATGTTTACCATACCAATGTTTGATATTAGGAAAGTGAACCTTCCTACATCAAAAGGTTTTGTGAATAGATCAGCTAGCTGATCATCTGTATGTATCTTGGTAACTTGGATTAACTTCTTTTCATTACTATCTCTGATGAAGTGAAATCTGATTTCTATATGCTTGGTTTTTGGGAATTTCACTGGATTTTGCACAATGCTAATGGTACTTGAATTGTCAATATAAATAGGAGTGGATAAGAAATTCATACCATAGTCTCTGAGCTGATTTTGAATCCACATTACCTGGGAGCAGCAGCTTGCAGCTGCTACGTATTCTGCTTCAGTGGATGATGTGGAGACAGTTGTTTGCTTCTTGCATTGCCACGAGACCAGTCTTGCTCCTAAGTATTGACATCCACCAGTTGTGGATTTTCTGTCAATGTTGCAACCTCCATAGTCACTGTCAGAATAGGCAGTTAGTTCAAAAGGAGAGTCTTTGGGATACCAGAGGCCTAAATGTGGTTGGCCTTTAAGGTATCTGAAAATTCTCTTAACAGCAACCAAGTGAGAATCCTTTGGTGAACATTGAAACCTGGCACACACACAGACAGCAAACATTATATCAGGTCTAGAAGATGTTAGATACATGAGAGATCCTATAAGGGATTTGTATAGATGAATGTCCACATCTATGCCGTCTTTGTCTGTATGAAGCTGTTTATGAGGATCCATTGGAGTGCTTGCAACCTTTGTGTCTTGATAGCCAAACTTTTCCAGTATGTCTTTGACATACTTTGATTGACTTATGAATAGACCTGTAGGCTTCTGTTTGACCTGCAACCCTAGAAAGAATGTGAGTTCTCCCATTGAACTCATTTGAAACTTTTTGTGCATTAGGGCCTCAAAGTCTTTGCACAACTTATCATTAGTTGAGCCAAAGATGATGTCATCAACATAAATCTGGACAAGAAGAATCTCAGCTTTGATGGATTTGGTGAAGAGTGTCTTGTCCAGAGTGCCTCTCTTGAACCCATTCTGTAGAAGATATGATGACAGTGTGTCATACCATGCTCTGGGGGCTTGGTGAAGACCATAGAGAGCTTTGTCAAGCTTGTACACTCTGTCTGGATACTTGTAGTCTTCAAAACCAGGAGGTTGACACACATACACTTCCTCTTCAATTTTCCCATACAAGAAAGCAGACTTAACATCCATTTGATACACTTTGAATCCTTTGAAGCTTGCATATGCTAGAAATAGTCTTATGGCTTCAATTCTTGCTACTGGAGCAAAAACATCATCATAATCTATTCCTTCTTCTTGAGTGTACCCTTGTGCTACTAGTCTTGCTTTGTTCTTGATGACTATCCCTCTCTCATCCTTCTTGTTTCTAAACACCCATCTTGTACCTATGGCTCTCTTACCTTTAGGAAGATCCACCAGAGTCCATACATTCTGAATTTTAAACTGTAAAAGCTCTTCCTGCATGGCTTCAATCCAGAATGAATCTTTTAGAGCTTCTGATGCCTTTTTAGGTTCTAGTTGAGACATGAAGCAGGCATGTTCAAAAGCAGCTAGGCTGAATTCTGGAACTGCCTGTTCATCAGCAGCAGTCTCATTGTGGACCATCTTCCTTGTTTGAACAGGGGTGCTTGGATCACCCAGTATTTGATTGAGAGGGTGATACTTATGAATTCTGCGTGTGGGTTCTCTCTCTGTTTGGAAAGACGTTCCAAGATTTGTGTCATCACCATCAGAACCAGTAAATGGTTCAGTTTCTGGAACAGCTTGAGTTTCTAGGCTAACAGCTTGAGAAGCTGTTGGGACTGCTAGCCTGGAAACTGGAGCTGTTTCCTTTTGTGGTGGAGCTGTGCTGTCAGGACTTTGAACTGGCACTTCAGTGTCTGGATTTGCATCATGTTGAGTGCTTAGGACCCCTGGAGGGTCACATGACAGAAGTGGTAGAGTGGTGAAATCGTCCCAACTTGTTGAATCTGCAGCAGTCTGAAACTTTGTGCCACCAGCATGAGAAAGTGTATCGGCAGCATGAGAATTTGTGCTAGCAGCTTCAACCCTGTATGCATCAGCTTCTGCAGTAAACTCAGTAAAGCTCAGAGAATTTGTTAGTGAATCTAAATCAAATAACCAATCAGGACCAGTGCCTTTAATGTTAGCAGTATTTTCATTAAATTCAACATTTGCACTTTCTTCAATTGTTTTAGACAC